>OX401417.1:24209518-24809518 GCA_947846245.1 Cerastoderma edule
TGATAGTGATAGTGTAAACACTCCTTGATTAATTAATGCACCAACGAAAGCCTGTACATATACATATATCCTGTTGCTAGTACGGATGTACATACTAACATGTTCTTAATCTGATGAAAAATGCGAGATTATGTGTCACAGCCACACTACTGATCAGTAGTTGAACACGATTGCTTTAGTTGGACTCTGAGTGAAAGGCAGTATTGTATGTGCAGCTAATATGTTTATTCCGATCGAGTTTTATTCTTAGTTCATTACTTCGTTCATATATCGTATAGACTACTCTTTTCGTCCAGTTTTTGTGTGATGTGACTGGCAAGTTGCAGTATGCAGTTGATCTGCGGTGACAAACTAACTGGGATGTTGGATTGGAAAGTTGGGGGTTTGGGGGGGGAGATAAACAGCAGGCGACTAAGAGTCAATACTGAATGGACAAAAATCACGGTATGTGGCACAGAACTGACTTTCTTAGTCGTGATTTCCTTGTGCTGTCTGTCCAATTCTAGTTGGAGCAAATACCTATCAGCGAAAGATCTGGCTGCACAGGTCATTTGTGTATCCGGACTATATTTGTAAAAGATGTCTTAAGCTTGGGCTATACTTTGGCGAAGACTAAACTTGCCATTTTCCACAGACTTAGTGCTGTTTATGGAAAGTCGACACGCTCTTACCTTCCCTCCTCACACCCACGCTAGAACTGTAAGAGGATAAATGTTACAGCTGTCTTGTTCCAAACATTGGCGACATGTTAGCGCTCACTGCCTCAGACCTACCGGTGACTGTCTCAATGGTAGGTGAATGATCTATCTCTATTTTCATATAAAACTTGGGCAGAATGTCTGTGTTTTTTTAAAAAATAAATTAGGTATATTTGTATAATAATACTGTGATGAAAAGTAGCTCAAAAGTTGTGTAAATGAATATGACCTTTGATGTAATGCTATATCAATTGGATAAAGGGTGCGAGCTAGTGATGCTGGTATGGTATGTTTAGGCTCCGTATAATAGCGCCGGTAATGATCCCAATCTATTGACGAACTGTGACAAGTGAGGGAAACCAACGTAAAAACCTATGTTCACATTACAGTGCATTATTAGATTTCCAAGGGTCATTGTGGGAGATATTGGGAATTGTTTAATGGCGTTTTATATCTCATTTTCGCTCTAGAAATAGACACATTACAGAGATAAATTTACTTCTTATGTGTACATCTCTATCTCTGAAGAGGGTGATTAAAATTACTACAGTTAAACGTGTGACACATGTATTATAAAACTATGGATCTTCTATATAAGATATGTCTTGAATTTGAATTTTCATTCCTTTAACAAGTGCCTCCGTTGAAGTGATTTCAAAGTGTTAAGGCATACATATCAGTGTTAAGAACGCGTGTAAATGACTGAAACAGAAGTATTTTGTTTAATTCTATTTCATTAGAATAGTTTATTCGTAAAACAATCTCGGACAAAGAGATCTATTGTGAGAGCATAGAGACCTTCTAGTTAATGAGGGTTGATAGATGCTGTATTGAAACCATATAACCCACCAATATGTGGATGTATTTTCAATCGCTTGATCTTAGAGTACTATGGATTATAACATGGCTGATTCAATCTCTAGGTAAGTCCTGCTTGATTTGTCATTTATTCTATTTGTATGATACTATATGTGTACTTAGGCCTATACCCCAAACCATGAGAGTACATTAAAAATTAATGATGGCATAGTGAGCAATTTCTGTGTTCATATGCTATTCATTCAGGAAATAACTAGAAAAGCTGAGCAAATTCCTTGTTTTGCGAATTTTGATTATGATTTTCTTTCATATCATGATACGTGGTATAAACAAAAGCCGTTTTTTGTAAACCATGGCAGTCATTAAAGGAGTTACACGTATCCTCACCTGCGTCTGTATGGAGTCAATCGTAAGAGTAATTAGCTGATGACCTACTTATTCTGTCTAAACTTTATATTAGGATGGTCGGTATTTCTTCTGAGATAGTCTCTTTCAAATTCTCGCCAAGGCATTTTTCTTCTGATGGGTCACCCATTCAAATCCTTGCTTTAACACTATTCTTTATGATGGGTCACTTATTCAAATACTTGCTTTAATAATATTCTTTATGATGGGTCACTTATTCAAATACTTGCTTTAATAATATTCTTCATAATGGGTCATTTATTCATATCCTTGCTTCAACAATATTTTTTATGATGGGCCACAAATTAAAATCCTTGCTTGCACACTAATCTTTATAATGGGTCACTTATTCAAATATTTGCTTGAGGAATGTTCTTTATGATATGTCACATATTCAAATTATTGCTTTAGGAATATTCCTTCTGATGGGTTACTCATTCATATCCTTGCTTGAATAATATTCTTCATGATGGGTCACTTATTCAAATCCTTGCTTCAACAATATTCTTTATGATTGGACACTTATTCAAATCTTTGCTTCAACAATGTTCTTTACATTGGGTCACTAATTCAAATCCTTGCTAGGAAGGAAACGTCAAGATGTTGACATGGTATACAATATCTATTTCTTAGAGATATGTTGTATTGTTTAGAATGATTCGAGTGATGCTGATCAAACTGTTTTATTGTGAGATCAAGATTTATTATACTATGACTTTTTGGTTGAGTTAATGTAAGACAATTCCTTGCTGAAAACTGTGTGTAAGAGTAAATGAATGCTTGCTGAAGGGTTTATTATTGATAGCAGAATGATAATGGAAGCTGAAATGTAACCATGGCGACACAAATTGCTGTGTCAGTTTGCCAGGTAAATATTACAGAAATAGTTAAGGTGACAAAGAACTAATGAACACATTAATACTTCATTCCCGGTCTATAGCAAGGAGGGCTGGTCGTAAACCACTTCATGACTTCAACTATGTGGGAAAAGATTACATAGTAGCTCTGCGATGTGATAGGGGGAGCAAGAGTAAAACAAATGGTTAGGGGCTTTGTACAAGAGATATGGGGTTATGATAGTGGAAGGTCCGCTTAAAACTGGGGCTGAACTGATCAGATAAGGCAAAGGCTTGGTAACAGGTTTGAACCCAATGGTAACACGTAAAGACGTAAAGATTACAGAAGGTGAGGGCTGTTTAAATCAGGAATTTAATGAAAATATTATAGAGGGTGAGTTTAAATCAGGAGTTTGAGTTCAACTATTATAGAAGGGAAGGACATATTATATCAAGAGTTAAGATGTAAAGATTAAAGAAGGGATGGGAGATCAAAGCAGGAGTTTGGATGTAAAGATTTAAGAAGGGGAAGTGCAGTTTCAATCAGTAGTTTGAATATAGAAATTATAGATGGAAAAGGCAGATTGGGTCAGGAGTTGATGTAAAGATTAAAGAAGGGTAAATGTAGTTTAGATCAGCAATTTGAGGAGGAAATGTAATAGAAGGGGAAATTCAGATTATAGTTTGGATGTCAAAACTATAGATAGGGGACGGCATCTTTAGATCAGGGGTTTGGATGTAAAGATTATAGAAGGGGAAGGATAGTTCACATCAGGAGTTTGGATGTAAAGATTATAGAAGGGGAAGGATAGTTCACATCAGGAGTTTGGATGTAAAGATTATAGAAGGGGGAGGATATTTCACATCAGGAGTTTGAATGTCATATGTAATAGGGGACGGCATCTTTAAATCAGGGGTTTGGATGTAAAGATTATAGAAGGGGAAGGATAGTTCACATCAGGAGTTTGGATGTAAAGATTATAGAAGGGGAAGGATATTTCACATCAGGAGTTTGGATGTAAAGATTATAGAAGGGGGAGGATAGTTCACATCAGGAGTTTGGATGTAAAGATTATAGAAGGGGAAGGACAGTTTACATCAGGAGTTTGGATGTAAAGATTATAGAAGGGGAAAGATGGTTCACATCAGGAGTTTGGATGTAAAGATTATAGAAGGGGAAGGATAGTTTACATCAGGAGTTTGGATGTAAAGATTATAGAAGGGGAAAGATGGTTCACATCAGGAGTTTGGATGTAAATATTATAGAAGGGGAAAGATGGTTCAAATCAGGAGTTTGAATGTAAAGATTATAGAATGGGAAAGATGGTTCACATCAGGAGTTTGGATGTAAAGATTATAGAAGGGGAAAGATGGTTCACATCAGGAGTTTGGATGTAAAGATTATAGAAGGGGAGGGATGGTTCACATCAGGAGTTTGGATGTAAATATTATAGAAGGGGAAGGCTGGTTCACATCAGGAGTTTGGATGTAAATATTATAGAAGGGGAAGGACAGTTCACATCAGGAGTTTGGATGTAAATATTATAGGAGGGGAAGGATATTTCACATCAGGAGTTTGGATGTAAAGATTATAGAAGGATAAGGATAGTTCACATCAGGAGTTTAGAGGTAAATATTATAGAAGGGGAAGGATGGTTCACATCAGGAGTTTGGATGTAAAGATTATAGAAGGATAAGGATAGTTCACATCAGGAGTTTGGAGGTAAATATTATAGAAGGGAAAAGATGGTTCACATCAGGAGTTTGGATGTAAAGATTATAGAAGGGGAAGGACAGTTTACATCAGGAGTTTGGATATAAAGATTATAGAAGGGGAAAGATGGTTCAAATCAGGAGTTTGGATGTAAAGATTATAGAAGGGGAAAGATGGTTCACATCAGGAGTTTGGAGGTAAAGATTATAGAAGGGGAAGGACAGTTTACATCAGGAGTTTGGATGTAGATATTATAGAAAGGGAAAGATGGTTCACATCAGGAGTTTGGATGTAAAGATTATAGAAGGGGAAGGATAGTTCACATCAGGAGTTTGGATGTAAAGATTATAGAAGGATAAGGATAGTTTACATCAGGAGTTTGGATGTAAAGATTATAGAAGGGGAAGGACAGTTCACATCAGGAGTTTGGATGTAAAGAGTATAGAAGGGGAGGGACAGTTTACATCAGGAGTTTGGATGTAAAGATTAAAGAAGGGGAGGGATAGTTCACATCAGGAGTTTAGATGTAAAGATTATAGAAGGGGAGGGATAGTTCACAGCAGGAGTTTGGATGTAAAGATTATAGACGGGGATGGATGGTTCACATCAGGAGTTTGGATGTAGATATTATAGAAGGGGAGGGATCGTTCACATCAGGAGTTTGGATGTAAATATTATAGAAGGGGAGGGATCGTTCACATCAGGAGTTTGGATGTAAATATTATAGAAGGGGAGGGATGGTTCACATCAGGAGTTTGGATGTAAATATTATAGAAGGGGAAAGATGGTTCACATCAGGAGTTTGGATGTAAATATTATAGAAGGGGAAAGATGGTTCACATCAGGAGTTTGGATGTAAATATTATAGAAGGGGAGGGATCGTTCACATCAGGAGTTTGGATGTAGATATTATAGAAGGGGAGGGATCGTTCACATCAGGAGTTTGGATGTAAATATTATAGAAGGGGAGGGATCGTTCACATCAGGAGTTTGGATGTAAATATTATAGAAGGGGAGGGATGGTTCACATCAGGAGTTTGGATGTAAATATTATAGAAGGGGAAAGATGGTTCACATCAGGAGTTTGGATGTAAATATTATAGAAGGGGAAAGATGGTTCACATCAGGAGTTTGGATCTAAAGATTATAGAAGGGGAAGGATGGTTCACATCAGGAGTTTGGATGTAAAGATTATAGACGGGGAGGGATGGTTCACATCAGGAGTTTGGATGTAAATATTATAGAAGGGGAAAGATGGTTCAAATCAGGAGTTTGGATGTAAATATTATAGAAGGGGAGGGATAGTTCACATCAGGAATTTGGATGTAAAGATTATAGAAGGGGAGGGATAGTTCACATCAGGAGTTTGGATGTAAATATTATAGAAGGGGAGGGATCGTTCACATCAGGAGTTTGGATGTAAAGATTATAGAAGGGGAGGGATATTTCACATCAGGAGTTTGGATGTAAAGATTATAGACGGGGAAAGATGGTTTACATCAGGAGTTTGGATGTAAATATTATAGAAGGGGAGGGATCGTTTACATCAGGAATTTGGATGTAAAGATTATAGAAGGGGAGGGATCGTTCACATCAGGAGTTTGGATGTAAATATTATAGAAGGGGAGGGATCGTTCACATCAGGAGTTTGGATGTAAAGATTATAGACGGGGATGGATGGTTCACATCAGGAGTTTGGATCTAAAGATTATAGAAGGGGAAAGATGGTTTACATCAGGAGTTTGGATGTAAAGATTATAGAAGGGGAGGGATCGTTCACATCAGGAGTTTGGATGTAAATATTATAGAAGGGGAGGGATCGTTCACATCAGGAGTTTGGATGTAAATATTATAGAAGGGGAGGGATCGTTTACATCAGGAGTTTGGATGTAAATATTATAGAAGGGGAGGGATCGTTCACATCAGGAGTTTGGATGTAAATATTATAGAAGGGGAGGGATCGTTCACATCAGGAGTTTGGATGTAAATATTATAGAAGGGGAGGGATAGTTCACATCAGGAGTTTGGATGTAAATATTATAGAAGGGGAGGGATCGTTTACATCAGGAGTTTGGATGTAAATATTATAGAAGGGGAGGGATCGTTCACATCAGGAGTTTAGAGGTAAATATTATAGAAGGGGAGGGATCGTTCACATCAAGAGTTTGGATGTAAAGATTATAGAAGGGGAGGGATAGTTCACATCAGGAGTTTGGATGTAAAGATTATAGAAGGGGAAGGATATTTCACATCAGGAGTTTGGATGTAAATATTATAGAAGGGGAGGGATCGTTCACATCAGGAGTTTAGATGTAAATATTATAGAAGGGGAGGGATCGTTCACATCAGGAGTTTGGATGTAAAGATTATAGAAGGGGAGGGATAGTTCACATCAGGAGTTTAGATGTAAAGATTATAGAAGGGGAAGGATATTTCACATCAGGAGTTTGGATGTAAAGATTATAGAAGGGGAAGGATATTTCACATCAGGAGTTTGGATGTAAAGATTATAGAAGGGGAAGGATAGTTTACATCAGGAGTTTGGATGTAGATATTATAGAAGGGGAAGGATAGTTCACATCAGGAGTTTGGATGTAAATATTATAGAAGGGGAAAGATGGTTCAAATCAGGAGTTTGGATGTAAAGATTATAGAAGGGGAAGGATAGTTCACATCGGGAGTTTGGATGTAAATATTACAGAAAGGGAAGGATAGTTTAAATCATGAGTTTGGATGTAAAGATTATAAAAGGGGAAAAACAGATTAGATTAGTTTGGATGTTTAGATTATTAAAGGGGGGAGGCAGATTAGATCAGGAGTTTGGATGTTAAAATTATTAAAGGCGGAAGGCAGATTTGATCAGGAGTGTGGATGTACGTTGTAGTGTAAGCTTGGACACTTTTACATATCTGTTGCATAATTGTCATCGGGTTATATGAGTTCACAATTGTCTTACAAATTTGCAGCGGCCTATAAGGTTTTACCATTGTCTTACATATTTGTCACCGGGCTATGAAATTTAACAATTGTTTATTACAAACTTGTAACAGGGCTATAAGATTTTTCCATTGTCTTACATATTTGTCACCGGGCTATGCTATTTTACAACTGTCTGAAACATATTTGTCCACGGGCTATGCTTATTTACAATTGTCTGTTAGATTTTTGTAACCGGGCTATGCTATTTTACAACTGTCTGTTACATTTTTGTCCCCGTATATGATATTTTACAACTGTCTGTTACATTTCTGTCACCTGGTTAATCTATTTTACAACTGTTTGTTACATTTTTGTCACCGGGTTATGATATTCTACAACTGTCTGTTACATTTTTGTCACCGGGTTATGATACTTTACAACTGACTGTTACATTTTTGTCACCGGGTTATGATATTTTACAATTGTCTGTTACATTTCTGTCACCGGGTTATGATATTTTACAACTGTCTGCTACATTTTTGTCACCGGGTTATGATATTTTACAACTATCTGTTACATATTTGTTACCGAGTTTTACAATTTTCTGAGACTTATGTGTCACCGGGCAGAACTAAACTCTACCAATTCTTTGCTGCATACTTTTCATAAGGGCTATGACTAAATCTAAATTTAACTTGTTTACAGCAGACAATTGTTAAAATGTGTGGCCCAAATGACAAGTTCGCAGAAGACAAATGGAAAGTACGGTCCGAACGGCAAAGCTGAAGCAGACAAAAGTTACCATGGTGTCAAACAATTGCTTCGCTACAGACCTAGTGACAAAGTGCATTACATAACAACTCTGTGCCATTGTGTATATGTGCAGCTGACTAGAGGGTTGTGTTTTACGGAACATATTGATTAAATTGTAAACATGAAGATGGTTGTGGTTGATACGATTTCGTGGCTTATCAGCTAAGTGGGCTCCTCCATTCTGTGGCATCTGTTGTGAAAATAAACAAATATCATCACGCATTTATTGTCGGGCACTATGGGGTTGTTATCAAGCATCGTTTTGTTGGGCACTATGGGGTTATTATCACGCATCGTTTTGTTGGGCACTATGGGGTTATTATCACGCATCTTTTGTTGGGCACTATGGGGTTATTATCACGAATCGTTTTGTTGGGCACTATGGGGTTATTATCACGCATCTTTTGTTGGGCACTATGGAGTTATTATCACGCATCGTTTTGTTGGGCACTATGGAGTTATTATCACGCATCTTTTGTTGGGCACTATGGGGTTATTATCACGCATCGTTTTGTTGGGCACTATGGAGTTATTATCACGCATCGTTTTGTTGGGCACTATGGGGTTATTATCACGCATTTTTTGTTGGGCACTATGGGGTTATTATCACGCATCTTTTGTTGGGCACTATGGGGTTATTATCACGCATCTTTTGTTGGGCACTATGGGGTTATTATCACGCATCGTTTTGTTGGGCACTATGGAGTTATTATCACGCATCGTTTTGTTGGGCACTATGGGGTTATTATCACGCATTTTTTGTTGGGCACTATGGGGTTATTATCACGCATCTTTTGTTGGGCACTATGGGGTTATTTTCACGCATCGTTTTGTTGGGCACTATGGGGTTATCATCACGCATCTTGTGTTGGGCACTATGGGGTTATTATCACGCATTTTTTGTCGGGCACTATGGGGTTGTTATCACGCATCTTTTGTTGGACACTATGGGGTTATTATCACGCATCTTTTGTTGGGCACTATGGGGTTATTATCACGCATCTTTTGTTGGGCACTATGGGGTTATTTTCACGCATCGTTTTGTTGGGCACTATGGGGTTATTATCACGCATCGTTTTTTTGGGCACTATGGGGTTATTATCACGCATCGTTTTGTTGGGCACTATGGAGTTATTATCACTCATCTTTTGTTGGGCACTATGGGGTTATTATCACGCATCTTTTGTTGGGCACTATGGAGTTATTATCACTCATCTTTTGTTGGGCACTATGGGTTATTATCACGCATCTTTTGTTGGGCACTACGGGGTTATCATCACGCATCTTTTGTTGGGCACTATGGGGTTATTATCACGCATCTTTTGTTGGGCACTATGGGGTTATTATCACTCATCTTTTGTTGGACACTATGGGGTTATCATCACGCATCTTTTGTTGGGCACTATTGGGTTATTATCACGAATCGTTTTGTTGGGCACCATGGGGTTATTATCACGCATCGTTTTGTTGGGCACTATGGGGTTATTATCACTCATCTTTTGTTGGGCACTATGGGGTTATTATCACTCATCTTTTGTTGGACACTATGGGGTTATTATCACGCATCGTTTTGTTGGGCACTATGGGGTTATTATCACGCATCGTTTTGTTGGGCACTATGGGGTTATTATCACTCATCTTTTGTTGGGCACTATGGGGTTATTATCACTCATCTTTTGTTGGACACTATGGGGTTATTATCACGCATCGTTTTGTTGGGCACTATGGGGTTATTATCACGCATCGTTTTGTTGGGCACTATGGGGTTATCATCACGCATCTTTTGTTGGGCACTATGGGGTTATCATCACTCATCTTTTGTTGGACACTATGAGGTTATATCACATATCTTTTGTTGGGCACTATGGGGTTATTATCACGCATCTTTTGTTGGGCACTATGGGGTTATTATCACTCATCTTTTGTTGGACACTATGGGGTTATTATCACGCATCGTTTTGTTGGGCACTATGGGGTTATTATCACGCATCGTTTTGTTGGGCACTATGGGGTTATTATCACTCATCTTTTGTTGGGCACTATGGGGTTATTATCACTCATCTTTTGTTGGGCACTATGGGGTTATTATCACTCATCTTTTGTTGGACACTATGGGGTTATTATCACGCATCGTTTTGTTGGGCACTATGGGGTTATTATCACGCATCGTTTTGTTGGGCACTATGGGGTTATCATCACGCATCTTTTGTTGGGCACTATGGGGTTATTATCACTCATCTTTTGTTGGACACTATGGGGTTATTATCACGCATCGTTTTGTTGGGCACTATGGGGTTATTATCACGCATCTTTTGTTGGGCACTATTGGGTTATTATCACGCATCTTTTGTTGGGCACTATGGGGTTATTATCACGCATCGTTTTGTTGGGCACTATGGGGTTATTATCACGCATCTTTTGTTGGGCACTATGGGGTTATTATCACGCATCTTTTGTTGGGCACTATGGGGTTATTATCACGCATCTTTTGTTGGGCACTATGGAGTTATTATTATGCTCATTCTTTTCTCTCCTCCTACATTGTATGATATGACGTAGTTTGACAGAGAAGGATGGTGCTCATTCTTTTTATTCCTCCTACATTGTATGATATGACGTAGTTTCAAAGTGAAGGACTATGCTCATTTTTTTTTCTCTCCTCCTACATTGTATGATATGACGTAGTTTAACAGAGAAGGATTATGCTCATTCTTTTTTCTCCTCCTACATTGTATGATATGACGAAGATTCATAGTAAAGGGTGGTGCTCATTCTTTTTTCTCCTCCTACATTGTATGATATGGCGTAGTCTATAGTGAAGGATGGTGCTCCTTTTTTCTTCCCCTTCATTGTATGATATGAAGTAGCTTCAAAGTGTAGGGCAGTGGTTTTGGTGTTAGAAGTAAAGGGTTAAACAATTGATTTTCCGATGCACTCACTGGAAAATATTACAGCCCGTTTACACCTGGGAATTGAGTCTTTCAGTCAAATAGTGTTTGTAGACAATTCTCATATTAACTCCGAAACTAATTGTAAGGTGTCACAAGTGCTCGAGATGAATTATAATAGCTGTTTGATTCTTATGATTGCATTTGAAATGCGTAAACATCGTTTAATCCAATGGTCAAAGTAATATCAATGGATAAATTTGGCGTGCCAGACCAACAGATATCAAAAAGTTTACAAGCAAATGGATTTTTTCCTCTAAATTCGATAATGCTTATATCAATTTAATGTCTTAATACTTAATAGTTTGATTTGTTTTTGCCTTCTAACAACTCACAATAAGATATTTTATATTTGATACAAGTACCCTATAAAATTTCATCTTTCTTTTTTATGAAATCAACGTGAAGTGATGCAACGGTGCAGAACTAACCAATCTTGTAGAAACATAACCTCCTTTAGTTTATCCTCATTGGTTTAGATATGAGCGTCGGGAAACAGCTATAATACAAGTAATGTTTTAAAGATTGATTTCATCTACGTGATTAGATTAAATATGGTGGATAAGCGGGAATGACACAAATGGCATTTCGAACGTTTTCCCGCTTATTCGTTCGTCTAATCATCGTATGGGAATATTCGCTTTCCGAAATTACAGGGAAAATGGGTAAACCAAACAGGTTATGATATAATGCTTATCTTTGTAATGTATTGAGTATTACGTTGAATTAAAGTTTTGACCAACAGTCCCTTCGTGGTTTTAGTTCACTTACAATTCCACAAATTGTTTACAAGAGGGTAAATCTTAAGTAATGTCAGTTCATCAACATTTTCAGTTTGACACAGTAATTATTCCATAAACAAATATATTGAAAGCTGTGTGACTTGGACACAATCACTCAGAACTTGGCCATGAATTGTTAAACCCAAAACATGGACATGAGTCGTTCAACACCGAGACTTAATCTTTTGAATTTCAATTTGTATCAATATATATTTGATACAAAGTACTGACATGTACACAATGGTTTTCTCTTTTCAGAGGCTCACTATACACAAAAAAGTAGTACCAAATGAAAAGCATGGGGGCCATGAATTTTTCAACCCAAAAGTCGGCCATGAATTGTTAAACCAAATACCTCGGTCATGGATTGATTAACCCAAAACATGGACATGAATCGTTCAACCCAAAACGTGGCCATGGATTGTTCAAACCCAAAACTTTGGCCATGAAGAGTTGAACTCTATCTTTTGCCACGAAGAGTTCAACTCTATATTTTGCCATGAAGAGTTGAACTCTAACTTTATTAATGAAGAGTTGAACTCTATCTTTAATAATGAAGAGATCATCTCCCACCATTTATATGTCCCTCTATTGTAGAAAATCGATTACAGGATGGCTCAACTTATAACTGATTTCATTATATAACCTCATTACTGAAATAAAAATTCCAATGCCAAGAATTTAAGGCATGAATAGAATATAATTGTTGAGTTAACAGAGGAGCTGTAGAATAAAGTAATTGAGACCTGTTTATGTGCTATAATATTATTTTCGTATTTTGACGGAGTCTGTAGTCTTAGTAATATTGGGTTGTATTTCCCCTGGGTTCCCAGACGATTGGACATAAGATTAAACGCGTCTGCGAACCAATTTCTTAACACCTCCTCCTCTGCTTCCCGTCAAATACATTTACACTCAAAATGTCAATTATATATAAATACGAAACATTCAATAATACTCAAATGTATTTGTTTATTTGTCAATCGATGCTATATGTAGACCTGATATATGTCTTCTATCTATGTGGGATGTTTAATTGCAATAAGACTTGTTATTTGACTTAATTACAAAATTGTTTTCAAGCCATAGACTCTTTTCCAATTTGAACAATTTTCGCTAGCGGTGCAGGCTTGGTGTAAGGAATGGCGCACTCAGTGAATGGCACGAATGACATGGTGAGCCTTTTATTTAGATTATATGGAATAAAATGGTGAAACAATCAAAACATTTACACAATAATATATAAAAAAGGTATTACCGATCTTGATGACCAATTGTTACGGGGTTGTGTAAATAATTAAGGGCAGTTCTAGTATAACATACTGTTCCGAAGTAGCTACAGACTTCCTCAAATATAGTATGCCTTATCATATTCAGTCGTTTAATCCAATTATCAAATTATTACCTTTTGATGATCTAATTATCATTTTGTAAACATAAATATTGTTTATTTGTTTAATGTGTGTAGTTAAGAATGAAACAACGCATTGTTGTTGACGAGGTATTTTCTGTACATGTATGTTACAATTGGTATACATTGCCCTATTAATGGCCAAACTTTCGCTTTTGACGTATATTTGCCATGTTTAGTATCTACACGAACTCTTGCCCAACATGTCATGAAGGTCAATCAAATGCTTTATGCATAACCCCTCTCTCCATTAAACCCCACTTTGCCTGCCTGCCTGCCTGCCTACCTATAGAAGACAGGGGAGGTAATCGATACGTCCGTATGGATCACCGTGAAGTAGAGGGATAATCAACGGAATTGGTTTTATATGTGGCATGTACTGGTCGGATAATTACCAAAATTGTTGGGTGGGAGATGAATACAAAACGCTTCATAAGCACTTGATATTTCTGGGAGCTATGTTACCCTTCTCAATCGGAAAGGGGATTTCATTATAAGCAAATACGATTCTATCTTATTAACTGATAGATTTACAACAAATACCAGTATTTGTAACTAATACAGTATTGAATGTGATGCTTTCCATACGAACACTTTTACAATGGTTCTAATGTTTCACATTCATGATCAAGTTAAAGCCATTGATAAATAATGTCAGGAATGGCGGTTTAGTTTGTTTAAGTTTAAGTTGTAACTTATGTGTAATCTCAATGCTCTGAAGAAGTGAGTTAATTATCGGTTCGATTTCCGTCGTCAATAATGTGTTAAGGACACTCGTTTAGTGCCTGTTGGGGGTAACACTCGTGGTTAGATATATCGGCCTTTGTGAAGTTCGGGATTTGATACATGGAGTTAACAAACTATTCTGTCACCAGCGCAATTCACGGCCCGATAACAGGTTGTCGTTTAGTCCGAATAATCCAGGCGCAGACATCTTATTGTATTACAGGTTAAATCATCAGAGTATAATATTTATGATATCCATCACTAGACCACGCTACGCGCACCTGTCAGTATTGATTTTCCGTTTTGTTTCCCTTTTTTCGTGTTGAATTTCCACCGTTTGTTTTATTTGAATCTCCGGATCTCCGGAAAATGTTCATTCGCCTTGCCCGATAACATTTCGGATTCACGTCACCAACCATATATTCTCTATTACCTAAATACTTGGATGAATTTTAATTGGCCAAGAGACAAAATTATTTGTCTTGTCATTGATGGTTGTTTGTTTGAGAAGATTTTGCATCCTATCAATAGTTCTTCACTAATAGTACCATGCCAGGTGCAGAATGGTATTCTTTAAGGCGAATAACCACCAAGGAGGGCTTGTTTGTGACACCAGTTTTGACGGGAGGGCATCTCTCCGCCACCTAAATTCTAGAAGGAGGGCAGTTCTCCGCCAAGTTCGAAATGTTCGAGGGGGCACTTTTCCGGGAGGGCACTTATCCGTGATCCAAGCTGGATACAACCATCGGTATTCCGTTTGTCAACTGGAAGACTGTCTATCATATTTTGCCGGGATTTAAACCCAGGCGGAGAGGGAACCTGTGGGTTTCTTGTTCTGTGCTCTAGTCACAGGGTCACAGCTACCGTATTGATGAAAATGTCCAAATATCTTCAGTTGCTTTCTGCAAGAAGAAACCCGTAAAAAATAAAATGAAAATGGTATGTGAATATATAAACGTTTTGTAAATTTTACCAACTGGGCTTTATTAAACGTTCTGTGTTCTGTCTGGCAGAATGGGATTCAGGCTGTATATTATATTACATCACTACTAGCCTACTAAGGTGTCAACCTTGAAATATAAGATGCATCATGTGAAGCAAAATACCTGGATTTATAGTACGCATAAAATGTTTTTGCATAACCATGTTCTCCAATATGTCCTGATTTAGAATCAATCGGATGCCACTGTGGCATTGTTGAGCATTTTGAAAAATCCAAGATGGCCGCCAAGATGGCCGCCAAAATGAAAAAATCATCACAACTATTCGAAAACATTATGTATTTGGATTATTTTTGTCTCAAATTAAGTGTTCTTTTGTTGTTTCTTTATCAAACAATAATGTTAGAAAATAAAATGAATAAGGACAAATAAGAAACACCAAACAAATCCAACATGGCCGAAAAAATGTCCGTTTTTGAGAAAAACGCGACATTTTACATGGACAAACTGTTCTTTTATCTTTTTTGAGTCTGATTTTTTTTTATCTTTTAATCACTTTTTCATTTCAAATATAAAATTCTAATTTGAATACGCATAAGTTAAACAATGAAGGTCAAAAAAGCAGACGAAGTGTGAATTCCATTTAAAAACAAGGTGAATACTACACCATACGAAAAATCTTTTTTTGATTAAAAGCATATAGAGAAGGTCCACATTGGAACCGTCTCAATGATACTGTTCTAAATTGTACCAAAAATAATAGAGATTACAGAACAATGTTATACACATGACAACAACAACCAGTTATTTATCTATAATATATATATATATTTATATATAAGAAATATAGGACATATAGGAAATTTTGTACTTTTGGCAGCCATGTTGGCGGCCATTTTGGATTTTTAGCAAAATGCTCAACAGTGCCAAGGTGGCATCCGATGGATTAAGATTCTAGAGATGTTGGAGAACAACAATACAGCGAAACATTTTAATGCATACTATAAATCCAGGTCAACCCAAAAATCAGGGTTTGACATCTAGACTATCAAACATTCACTACGCCTAAGATTTCCAATATGTTTTACAAGAATAAAGTAGCGTAGTACTGTATATACATGTAGGTTACTGGCAGTCCCTGTTTCGCTAGACAAGGTCTGAATAACCATGTGGCACGTTAATGATACACACGTTGATGTATACTTCTTATAGTGTAACGGTCATCCAGGAATATCGTGCTGGACACGACTCTGTCGCCCAACCATCTCATCTTTAACGCCAAACACTGATGTTTAAAAGTCAAGAAAGTCATACTGGACATGGAGTAGTTTCTACATCAAAGTCTAGTTATTGCTCCCAGTTACCTCGAGTCAATTACTTTATATGTCGTTTGTTTCCCACAAACTGCCCGATAGGCGCCTACTATATACATGTATATCCTTATTTAGTCAAAACAATCACGAAAACAGCTAACTCGTGGGAATATACAACTTGGACAAACTAACTACACATTTTTGAAAAGAAGCTATCGTCTGTTAAAAACACATCTAACCATTAATTGTCAGATGCCACTTTAGAGTAAACCAATTCGACTGGGTGACATGAGAATGTTGAGAAGGTGTCGAAGTATGAAGAAAACAATCATGTATGGACCCAACATCGATTAATCAGGAATACATACCATGGTATTCTGAAGTGTATCGAGTAAGAATAAAATTTAATTTTGGAACATAACTACGAGTGCCAATACCTTGTACGATGATATTCGATGTATTCATTGTTTGGGGAAGTTATGTTGGAAGAGCCGTTTATTGTCACCAAATAGTCCCACTTAATAGAGATTACTCGTTTGTGACACATGGGCATTGTATATGGGTCCTCGCCACGAACTACAAAACGTGTTGTTAAAACCACGCTTTAACTTAATCCAAAAACTGTTATTAGTATGTATTTGTTTCTTTCAATCTGGACAGAAACTTGCTTCCAGGTGTCTATCAACAAGGAATACAATTACACATTTTTCATTTTCCCTCCGAGGGGCATAGTCTTTGTTAACGACAACCCGATCTGAGTACACACGAGTCAATGTTAAACACACTCCTTACACACATAGATTGATCGGTTATAAACAATAATGTGAGCTAAGTATATAGTATTTTCCATTTTAACCAACTCGAGGTCTTATCTCAAAAGAAAGACTATGGACATTTGCAGACGTTTTGCACTTACTAGCCCGTAAAACTTTGCATTCCTTGACGGACTTTATATCGCCCGATTGTATGACATCTTTCCTTGCCGACCAATTGTATCATCTAGCAACGTTATTTTTTACGTTCCTTGCCGGACATCTACTAGACCAATTGTATCATCTAGCAACGTTAATTTTTACGTTTCTTGCCGAACATCTACTAGACCAATTGTATCATCTAGCAACGCTATTTTTAACATTCCTTGCCGAACATCTGCTAGACCAATTGTATCATCTAGCAACGCTATTTTTAACATTCCTTGCCGAACATCTACTAGACCAATTGTATCATCTAGCAACGTTAATTTTTACGTTTCTTGCCGAACATCTACTAGACCAATTGTATCATCTAGCAACGTTAATTTTTACATTCCTTGCCGAACATCTACTAGACCAATTGTATCATCTAGCAACGCTATTTTTAACATTCCTTGCCGAACATCTACTAGACCAATTGTATCATCTAGCAACGTTAATTTTAACATTCCTTGCCGAACATCTACTAGACCAATTGTATCATCTAGCAACGTTAATTTTTACGTTTCTTGCCGAACATCTACTAGACCAATGGTATCATCTAGCAACGTTAATTTTTACATTCCTTGCCGAACATCTACTAGACCAATTGTATCATCTAGCAACGCTATTTTTAACATTCCTTGCCGAACATCTACTAGACCAATTGTATCATCTAGCAACGCTATTTTTAACATTCCTTGCCGAACATCTGCTAGACCAATGGTATCATCTAGCAACGCTATTTTTAACATTCCTTGCCGAACATCTACTAGACCAATTGTATCATCTAGCAACGTTAATTTTAACATTCCTTGCCGAACATCTACTAGACCAATTGTATCATCTAGCAACGTTAATTTTAACATTCCTTGCCGAACATCTACTAGACCAATTGTATCATCTAGCAACGTTAATTTTTACGTTTCTTGCCGAACATCTACTAGACCAATTGTATCATCTAGCAACGTTAATTTTTACATTCCTTGCCGAACATCTACTAGACCAATTGTATCATCTAGCAACGCTATTTTTAACATTCCTTGCCGAACATCTACTAGACCAATTGTATCATCTAGCAACGTTAATTTTAACATTCCTTGCCGAACATCTACTAGACCAATTGTATCATCTAGCAACGTTAATTTTTACGTTTCTTGCCGAACATCTACTAGACCAATTGTATCATCTAGCAACGTTAATTTTTACATTCCTTGCCGAACATCTACTAGACCAATTGTATCATCTAGCAACGCTATTTTTAACATTCCTTGCCGAACATCTACTAGACCAATTGTATCATCTAGCAACGCTATTTTTAACATTCCTTGCCGAACATCTGCTAGACCAATTGTATCATCTAGCAACGCTATTTTTAACATTCCTTGCCGAACATCTACTAGACCAATTGTATCATCTAGAAACGCTATTTTTAACATTCCTTGCCGAACATCTACTAGACCAATTGTATCATCTAGCAACGCTATTTTTAACATTCCTTGCCGAACATCTACTAGACCAATTGTATCATCTAGCAACGTTAATTTTTACGTTTCTTGCCGAACATCTACTAGACCAATTGTATCATCTAGCAACGTTAATTTTTACATTCCTTGCCGAACATCTACTAGACCAATTGTATCATCTAGCAACGCTATTTTTAACATTCCTTGCCGAACATCTACTAGACCAATTGTATCATCTAGCAACGCTATTTTTAACATTCCTTGCCGAACATCTGCTAGACCAATTGTATCATCTAGCAACGCTATTTTTAACATTCCTTGCCGAACATCTACTAGACCAATTGTATCATCTAGAAACGCTATTTTTAACATTCCTTGCCGAACATCTACTAGACCAATTGTATCATCTAGCAACGCTATTTTTAACATTCCTTGCCGAACATCTACTAGACCAATGGTATCATCTAGCAACGTTAATTTTTACATTCCTTGCCGAACATCTACTAGACCAATTGTATCATCTAGCAACGTTAATTTTAACATTCCTTGCCGAACATCTACTAGACCAATTGTATCATCTAGCAACGTTAATTTTTACATTCCTTGCCGAACATCTACTAGACCAATTGTATCATCTAGCAACGTTAATTTTAACATTCCTTGTCGGACATTTGATGGTCCGATTGTATCACATAGCCACGTTAAACCTCTCGCAGTTGCACCATGTGTTATTTATAGATGTTAAATACTACAATAATATATTTTAAGCTCCGGTGCCAATGAGCCAACCCAAGACAAACGTATGAGATATAATGAAGGAATGAAGTGCGACGGGCCATGCCCCCTAGTGACGAGAATCAACAGTTTGTTTTCCTTATAGATTAGATCCTCTCGATGTAGATTCTAGATATAAATTGTGTATGTATTACATAATCATGACTGACAATACTGACGCAATTGTCAAATTAATTCATGATTTTGACTCATCATTTACTGTCAAAGCAAGGCGGTTAGAATCAAACTATGGACCCGTATAATTCGGCAAAAAGCATGTCTTTGACGCATCCGCTGTATTGTTTTGGTCACATGACTTTGGCTCACATGATTTCTGCGAAGGAGGCAGTGTACTACACTGCAGTGTTACAAAGGGACGTAATCCTGTACGGGGTTTGGTCCCCCTTTTCAACTATACATTGCTTCCCGGACATGTACCTGCCGTGTCTGTGAGCTTGGACATAGGTGTGGATAGTATCGAGTTGACGACGAATAGCGATCGAACAGCATCAGTATGAAAGCTTCCTCTGATAGCGGTCAGTTATATTCAAAGATACTTTGAATCACCTTTATTGGTGACATGTGCTGTCTTATTACGGAGGATTCACAGATGACATGAACTGTTATTAGCCTTTCTCTCACTGTGTTCACCAATGGTTACAAGTTTAAAGTGGACTGAAAACCTTTAATGGTTACTTTTTCGGAACTAGGATGAAATCATTAGAGCATTGAGAATTGATCGTCTTTGTTTTATCTATCACTTCTAAGATGTCAAGATTCCTTGGAGACTTCACAAAAAGGGTTTACGCGAACTACGCACTTATTATTCCGTGGTGTTGACACGTTAGAAAACAAACGATTACTTCATTAAATCGCCACAAATACGGATGTAATGATAAGCAAATGACTATAACACTTTGTTAACGGAGCAATCCCTTCCTTATACCGGAAACTTTACACCTCTCCCTCCATCCCTGCATGCCACACACTGCAGGGGTCACGCTTCAATAACATGTGCACGTGATCCCTCTGTTTATGACATATTTCCACATGTATTGATTAAGGTATGTGCTTTATTCTAGTATGCGTCCCTTTATTATCCATTTTTTAAATATACGTCGATGTATTCATGGTGTACATTGTAATACATAGGCGTTTAGCTTGGTCAACTATACAATGCCAAGCACGTATCTGGGGCCTGTTTGACAAAGCTACGTACGTGGTTTTGGGCATTGTGATATATAGCCCCGTGTTGTGTAAGTTTGTAATTTGTATATTGAAATATCTGGCTTATGGATCGATTAAATGAAACTGTAGTTAAGCCTTGAGATGGGCATCGCTACATGTTGTATGATTCAGTTACCTAAATGTATTACATAAAATGATCCCTCTTTTAGTAATATCAACACAACTCCGTATTCAACTCATGTTTTTGCTTTATTTCTAACCATGCTTCCTATATTCATGAATGATAAGTAATTAATGTTTGAGTTTGTAGCTCTTGTGTCTGTCTACCCATGACATGATGTATAATTGGGATTTAGGTTGTCTGTATAAATCCATCTATGATCGCGATTGTAACTCTTGTGTCTGCATTTCCATGTATGATTGTGGTTAAGGGTGTGAGTTTGTAACTATTATGCCTGTATATCCATGTATAATTGTGATTAAGGGTGTGAGTTTGTAACTCTTGTGTGTTTATTTTCATGTATGATTGTGGTTAAGGGTGTGAGTTGGTAACTCTTGTGTGTTTATTTTCATGTATGATTGTGGTTAAGGGTGTGAGTTTGTTAGTATTATATCTGTATATCCATGTATAATTGTGATTAAGGGTGCGAGTTTGTAACTCTTGTGTGTTTATTTTCATGTATGATTGTGGTTAAGGGTGTTAGTTTGTAACTATTATGTCTGTATATCCATGGATGATTGTGGTTAAGGGTGTGAGTTTGTTACTCTTGTGTGTTTATTTTCATGTATGATTGTGGTTAAGAGTGTGAGTTGGTAACTCTTGTGTGTTTAATTTCATGTATGATTGTGATTAAGGGTGTGAGTTTGTTACTATTGTGTCTGTATTTTCATGTATGATTGTGGTTAAGGGTGTGAGTGTGTTACTATTTTGTGTTTATTTTCATGTATGATTGTGGTTAAGGGTGTGAGTTGGTAACTCTTGTGTGTTTATTTTCATGTATGATTGTGGTTAAGGGTGTGAGTTTGTAACTATTATATCTTTAATCCATGTATAATTGTGATTAAGGGTGTGAGTTTGTAACTCTTGTGTGTTTATTTTCATGTATGATTGTGGTTAAGGGTGTTAGTTTGTAACTATTACGTCTGTATATCCATGTATGATTGTGGTTAAGGGTGTGAGTTTGTAACTCTTGTGTGTTTATTTTCATGTATAATTGTGATTAAGGGTGTGAGTTTGTTACTATTGTGTCTGTATTTTCATGTATGATTGTGGTTAAGGGCGTGAGTTTGTTATTATTTTGTGTTTATTTTCATGTATGATTGTGGTTAAGGGTGTGAGTTGGTAACTCTTGTGTGTTTATTTTCATGTATGATTGTGGTTAAGAGTGTGAGTTGGTAACTCTTGTGTGTTTATTTTCATGTATGATTGTGGTTAAGGGTGTGAGTTTGTTTCTACTGTGTGTTTATTTTCATGTATGATTGTGGTTAAGGGTGTGAGTTGGTAACTCTTGTGTGTTTATTTTCATGTATAATTGTGGTTAAGGGTGTGAGTTTGTAACTATTGTGTCTGTATTTTCATGTATAATTGTGATTAAGGGTGTGAGTTTGTAACTCTTGTGCGTTTATTTTCATGTATGATTGTGGTTAAGGGTGTGAGTTGGTAACTCTTATGTGTTTATTTTCATGTATGATTGTGGTTAAGGGTGTGAGTTTGTTTCTATTGTGTGTTTATTTTTATGTATAATTGTGGTTAAGGGTGTGAGTTGGTAACTCTTGTGTGTTTATTTTCATGTATAATTGTGGTTAAGGGTGTGAGATTGTAACTATTGTGTCTGTATTTTCATGTATAATTGTGATTAAGGGTGTGAGTTTGTAACTCTTGTGCGTTTATTTTCATGTATGATTGTGGTTAAGGGTGTGAGTTGGTAACTCTTATGTGTTTATTTTCATGTATGATTGTGGTTAAGGGTGTGAGTTTGTAACTCTTGTGTGTTTATTTTCATGTATGATTGTGGTTAAGGGTGTGAGTTTGTTACTATTGTGTGTTTATTTTCATGTATGATTGTGGTTAAGGGTGTGAGTTGGTAACTCTTGTGTGTTTATTTTCATGTATGATTGTGGTTAAGGGTGTGAGTTTGTTACTATTGTGTGTTTATTTTCATGTATGATTGTGGTTAAGGGTGTGAGTTGGTAACTCTTGTGTGTTTATTTTCATGTATGATTGTGGTTAGGGGTGTTAGTTTGTTACTATTGTGTCTGTATTTCCATGTGTGATTGTGGCTAAGGTTGTGATTTTGTAACTATTGTGTCTGTATTTCCATGCATGATTGTTGTGAAGGGTGTGAGTTTGTAACTATAGTGTCTGTATTTCCATGTATAATTGTGGTTAAGGGTGTGAGTTTGTAACTATTGTGTCTGTATTTCCATATATAATTGTGGTTAAGGGTGTGAGTTTGTAACTCTTGTTTCTGTATTTCCATGTATGATTGTGGTTAAGGGTGTGGGGTTGGGCAGATTCATAACTGTATATGAGCTCAGGTTGTTACTGTTTTTGATTATTTAGGAATATTGGTTGAATACATCAGCTTATCTCGTTCTGGATATTCCCTCGAGACCACTTCTATTTTTATTCCAAGTCCTGGATACAAAGTAACGGAAGATTTAATCATGGCTTCTAGAAATTCAGTTACTTCTCTAACAAGCATATGAAAGCCACTGAAAAAGAGTAGAATGTCTCTACTCATCTTCGAATACTTTGTGTAAGAAAGGAAACGTTATCAGTTTATAAGTGTATATGAAACTTAAACATGGATTTTAAATGGACTGTTTACTTGGTTTGGCTTATTCCTTTAATGTGACGCTTGTACTGTTCACAGCGGCTATAATGTCATGTAAACATAAACATATCTGAATGGTTTGGACTTAAAATATATAGGTACCTATTTGTATTACCTCAACCTATTTTTCATTATATTACCAAACAATACACTCTAGGTTCATGACAGTTTCTAATCATGTCAAAAATTGTACCTTTTGTTATAATGGTAATGATTTGTACACTACCTATACCTTCCGCTCAATAATGGACCCGTTTATCGTATATGGGTAAACGTCTGTACTAGCCAGTTGTAAAGAGGTCGTTAGCCGATATTCGAATCAAGAATCCATAACGTCCATTGATGAAAATCAGCCCGTTATTGTTTGTTGGAGTCTTGTCCGGATATTTCGGACATAAGGATTTCGGATTAAGTGATGATAAGGCTTCGTTGTCTGAGAAGTTGTGTCGCTTTTCTATCGCAATAGTCTGCTCCATGGACAAATGTGGATTATTAACTGATAAATCTTACACAGGCATTGCATATAAAACCCAATACTAGATATCTAAGTGGTATTACATAAACATACCTATACACTCACGACAGTTCTGGCCTCTAGCCCCAAACTTATGGACAGCTATCGTACAGATGCCGAGGCGAGTCAATACTAAAGGATTGACTTGATTACACAGACATGGACTCACATACAGAACAACAACAACAACAATCTGTGCATTGACGGGCCTTTGGGTCACGCGATTCATTCCGACTAAAGAACGAGTATAGTTGTTTGTAAAATGGGTCACGCGATTCATTATGACTAAAGAACTAGTATAGTTGTTTGTAAAATGGGTCACGCGATTCATTCCGACTAAAGAACGAGTATAGTTGTTTGTAAAATGGGTTACAAAACTTTGTCAACTTTATTACTTGTTGGATAACTGAAAAATTCACCGCTAATGATTTGCTGTAAATCAAGAGTACAGAAATTGAAGCACTTTTACTTTTAATTATTATCTAAATTAAACTTATAGCTAAATGGTTTCGGACTTGGGTACTGTTTTGCTAAACAATTTGCGCTTAAGATTTGCGTATGTTTAAAACAGTACTTCCTCTTATTTCAATATTGGGCGATGCAATATTGCAAAGTAACACCTCATTGGAATCGTTTCCCCGAGATGCTTCCAATGAGATGCCACGTTGCAACATTGTACTTTCATTGAAGATACTTTTCATGTGTATCAGTTATAGCTTACGCAAATATTTTTCTTAAGTTGTTTAGTAAAACGGTCCCCTGAAACTTAACTGGCTATGTGATGAAATATTCCTAAAACATTTTTCTTTATTTTGTGATACAACCCATTTATTCAGAAAGATAAAAACAATAACATGAACATCATATATATTAAGTGTTGTATTAAGTGACATACTTGTAGTTAAAGGCATACTTGCGCTCATTTACCCTTAAATTGTGAAAGTTCTAGAATAATTGAGAATTAACTTAAAAGTACTTTAAATTCCCTTTAACAGAGGAATTGAGAGTGTAACACGTTCGCATGATGCTTTTAAAAGTGTGAATGCTATAATGGTTTGTTTACAATTAGCGATAAAACAAGGTCAGCCAAGAAACGCTGGGAACCAATAAAACCCAAGAAATTCCTCATTTTGAATGTTCACGTTGTTAATATTGGATAAATGACCGTCTTTTTCAATCGGAACACCTCGGCCATTTCTTGAAATAACCTCGGAGGTAATGGGGAGCCATTTTGAAAGTAGGCCAGCAACTTCGGGCATGTCCGTTTGCAATCGTATCTACTCGGAAATCCCCGATACAAGCCGGGGATTGCCTAAAAAAGGTACGATTGACAAACTATGAAACAAAGATGTATTGATATGATAATCTTTAATGAAAAGAGTAAAAAAAAAAAACACCCATTCAATTGTGATATATAACCAATTTGTGTGTATACAAATACATATTTAGTACCTGTGTGCATGTTGTAATGATGTGCGTTATCTGCCAGAAATAAGGCGAATTACCCCAGGATTTCTGGTGTATTCATGAACTACCTACGAGGTATATCTACCGACTTGGATTGCCGAGTTGATACGATTGTGTCTTTTTATGTGTGTTCACGAGACTTTTCTTACCAGATGATCACCCTCATTAATCCGAGAGCTCCTTGCTATTTTAGATGTTAGTCGAATATAAACAATGAAGTTAAATTGGTGGGCACCAAATTTGTGAAAATAGCATTTTGGAAAAAAAAATAAAAAAAGAATAGTGCATGCATTATATTGTCGTGATCCTGAGGTTTTTCGCTATGTTTCAACACGCTCTATCATACTTTATAACTCATATTACCCAGTTTTAAAGTTTTTCTGTGCGCTAGTATGCATTTAAAAGTTTGCTCAAATCGAAAAGAACAAGTGAACATAAGTAGAAGTTGAAGAGAACGACATAGAAGAAGGAGAAGGCGAGCTAGCAGAAGGGGAGGAGGAGGGAGAAGAAGGAGAGGAGGCGGGAGAAGAAGGGGAGGAGGCGGGAGAAGAAGGGGAGGAGGCGGGAGAAGAAGGGGAGACGAAGAAGGAAGAAATGATGATAAAGAAGAAGAAGAGGTAGAGACATAACAATACACCTGCTTGTATTCCCCAATAAACAAAACGTTCGAGAAATGTTCAAATAAAAAGTTAAATCTAAAACTGAACATACGTTTTTTGTTGAATGGTTGTCATTCCGAAAAAGTATGCCGTTTTGGGGATGTCAATTTTCTTTAATTTTATTAGAAAATGTCCTTTCATAGAATCTTGTTGTTAAAAATTTATTGTGAATTCAGAAAAAAATGAGAAAGAAATACAGGTCGACGAGGTTTTATTACTTTTACTATTCAATGTACTATTAATTTAAAACAATCTGAGCACTTTTTTTTGTAACATGGCATTTTTTCACGGTAACAGTTTTTGACATTAACTTGGACCTGGGGTCTTAATAAGCATGGGAAATATAAAATAATGTGTTTAACTTTTTATAGTTTTAGGGATGATATGATGCGCAGATGAAGTGCACAGAAACAACTATCGAAAGCCTCTTTAAATTGTGTTCCCTTTTTGTAAATTAGACAGTCGGAACCCACGTGACCCCGCACCGGTTGTATTCGCTGAGTGTACATGAATTATCAACATACCGGAAATGAGGTGTGTCGGCTCTGGGTGCGGTAGCGGCAGGTCTCCGTCCATCTGTCACCGAGCGGAGTAATATATCACCTCCAGCTTCCCCACTCTAACGAGCGAACATGTAGAGGGAAATTGTGTAGAAAATAGACGTATCGGTTAATCTGTCTGGGATAGATTACAAAAAAACTTAGTTTATAGACTTTTGTTAATTACTGCATAGCCGTTTCCCGCTACTTTATGTAGAGGCATCCTACCTGTAAAAGATAAATGTAACCAGTGTGCGACACTGCACGGAATATACTGGCAACGCGTCTGTCAATAAGGTAAGAGATATATGTAATCAGTGTGTAACACTGTACTGAATATACTGGCAACGCGTTTGTCATTAAGGTAAGAGATACATATGTAACCAGTGTGTGACACTGTACTGAATATACTGGCAACGCGTTTGTCATTAAGGTAAGAGATATATGTAACCAGTGTGCGACACTGCACGGAATATACTGACAACGCGTTTGTCAATAAGGTAAGAGATATATGTAATCAGTGTGTAACACTGTACTGAATATACTGGCAACGCGTTTGTCATTAAGGTAAGAGATACATATGTAACCAGTGTGTGACACTGTACTGAATATACTGGCAACGCGTTTGTCATTAAGGTAAGAGATATATGTAACCAGTGTGTGACACTGTACGGAATATACTGGCAACGCGTTTGTCATTAAGGTAAGAAATGTGTCTTGATATCATAAGACTTGATTAGGGAACTGTGATGGGACGATAAGCGTACTTGACAAAGGTTTGTGAGTAAACGTACTTAAAAAATATGTATGGGAAGCATAACATACTTGGTTTTAAGAGATTTGTCTGAACCGTTAAAGTAGTCATAAATAAAACTACATGGACCGTAAGAACTCTGATTTAGTACTCTGGCATGTATAACATTCATTTAACGATTTTGCAAATGTGAAAACATAACACATTGTTATAAAGAAAACGCAGATATTAAAGTAGACAGCACAACCGATTACTGATTGCATATGAGTATGTCCTATAGAGATTAAAAGTTATATTAGGACCATAAAAGTTGTATTGTAAATATGTTGCTTGGATGGTTAGAGCACTGAAAAAAACAACAAGCTAAACCTAACGTACAAGTACTAAATTAAGATCTGAGCTATGTCCTATGCAAGAACCGTAATCCAAATAAGTTACGTACTATGCATAGACCTTTAATAGTATTCAATTATGAACGATGCACTGTAACAACCGGAATTGCAATAAAAACCCGTTTGAAAATTGTTCATTGCAAAACCAATTTTATTGCAAGTCCGATTGACATGTTCAACAAGTTTTGCAATAACTGGAATTGCGATATTTTTTTTTAAGTTTGGCCTTATGCTTATGTATCATTCAAAGATGATCTAGAGATGATGTGTTGTTGTTTCCGGGTCATCTGGACACAATTCAATATTATTTAAATGATCAAGATTACTGCAAAAACTAGTTTTTATTGCAATGTTGGTTGACATGTTTAACCAGTTTTGCAATGACTGGAATTCCTTTTATTGCAATAATCTTGATCATTTTGTTAGAAATCCGATAAAAATTAACCAGACTTTAATATCAACTTGTTGTCAACGGATGTCTCGAACAATGTCCGGATGACCCGGAAACTACAACACGTCTTCTCTAGATGATACATTTGCAATTCCGGTTATTTATAAAACTGGCTGAACAACTCGATTTGCTATAGAACGTAGTTTTGCAATAATGTTGATCACATTTAACAAAACTTGAATATTATCCTTGCGTTGACGGATGCACCAAATTTTGTCCGGATGACCGAAACAACAACAGATCATCCCTAGCTAACTCATATTTGAATGATAAATGTTAGGCGTCTCAAAACTGACTGAACATGTCAACCGGAATTGCATTTTTGACTTTATATTGTATCTCTGTACCATGACCTTCCATACACGCGGTGGTTATTGTATCTCTGTACCATGACCTTCCATACACACGGTGGTTATTATATCTCTGTACCATGACCCTCCATACACACGGTGGTTATTGTATCTCTGTACCATGACCTTCCATACACACGGTGGTTATTGTATCTCTGTACCATGACCCTCCATACACACGGTGGTTATTGTATCTCTGTACCACTACCTTCCATATACAAGGTGGTTTTTGTATCTCTGTACCATGACCTTCCATACACAAGATGGTTATTGTATCTCTGTACCACTACCTTCCATCTGTATCTCTGTACCATGACCTTCCATACACACGGTGGGTATTGTATCTCTGTACCACTACCTTCCATACACACGGTGGTTATTGTATCTCTGTATTATGATCTTCCATACACACGGTGGTTTTTGTATCTCTGAACCATGACCTTCCATATACAAGGTGGTTAGTGTATCTCTGTACCATGACCTTCCATACACAAGGTGGTTATTTTATCTCTGTACCATGACCTTCCATACACAAGATGGTTATTGTATCTCTGTACCATGACCTTCCATACACAAGGTGGTTATTTTATCTCTGTACCATGACCTTCCATACACAAGATGGTTATTGTATCTCTGTACCATGACCTTCCATACACACGGTGGTTATTGTGTCTCTGTACTATGACCTTCCATACACACGGTGGTTATTGTATCTCTGTACCATGACCCTCCATACACACGGTGGTTATTGTATCTCTGTACCATGACCTTCCATACACAAGGTGGTGATTTTTATCTCTGTACCACTACCTTCCATACACACGGTGGTCATTGTATCTCTGTACCATGACCTTCCATACACAAGGTGGTTATTTTTATCTCTGTACCACTAACTTCCATACACACGGTGGTTATTGTATCTCTGTACCATGACCCTCCATAGTCACGGTGGTTATTGTATCTCTGTACCATGACCCTCCATACACACGGTGGTTATTGTATCTCTGTACCATGACCTTCCATACACACGGTGGTTATTATATCTCTGTACCATGACCTTCTATACACACGGTGGTTATTGTATCTCTGTACCATGACCTTCCATACACACGGTGGTTATTGTTTCTCTGTACCATGACCTTCCATACACAAGATGGTTATTGTATCTCTGTACCATGACCTTCCATACACACGGTGGTTATTGTATCTCTGTACCATGACCTTCCATACACACGGTGGTTATTATATCTCTGTACCATGACCCTCCATACACACGGTGGTTATTGTTTCTCTGTACCATGACCTTCCATACACACGGTGGTTATTGTATCTCTGTACCATGACCTTCCATACACAAGATGGTTATTGTATCTCTGTACCATGACCTTCCATACACACGGTGGTTGTTGTATCTCTGTACCATGACCTTCCATACACAAGACGGTTATTGTGTCTCTGTACCATGACCTTCCATACACACGGTGGTTTTTGTATCTATGTACCATGACCTTCCATACACACGGTGGTTATTGTTTCTCTGTACCATGACCTTCCATACACAAGGTGGTTACTGTATCTCTGTACCATGACCTTCTATACACACGGTGGTTATTGTATCTCTGTACCATGACCTTCCATACACACGGTGGTTATTGTGTCTCTGTACTATGACCTTCCATACACACGGTGGTTATTGTATCTCTGTACCATGACCTTCCATACACACGATGGTTATTGTATCTCTGTACCATGACCTTCCATACACACGGTGGTTATTGTGTCTCTGTACCATGACCTTCCATACACAAGGTGGTTATTGTATCTCTGTACCATGACCTTCCATACACACGGTGGTCATTGTATCTCTGTACCATGACCTTCCATACACAAGGTGATTATTGTATCTCTGTACCATGACCTTCCATACACACGGTGGTTATTTTATCTCTGTACCATGACCTTCCATACACACGGTGGTAATTGTTTCTTTGTACCATGACCTTCCATACACAAGGTGGTTATTGTATCTCTGTACCATGACCTTCCATACACACGGCGGTTGTTGTATCTCTGTACCATGACCTTCCATACACACGGCGGTTGTTGTATCTCTGTACCATGACCTTCCATACACAAGGTGGTTATTGTATCTCTGTACCATGACCTTCCATACACACGGTGGTTATTTTACCTCTGTACCATGACCTTCCATACACACGGTGGTTATTGTATCTCTGTACCATGACCATCCATACACACGGTGGTTATTGTAGCTCTGTACCATGACCTTCCATACACAAGGTGGTTATTTTATCTCTGTACCACTACCTTCCATACACAAGGTGGTTATTTTATCTCTGTACCATGTCCTTCCATACACACGGTGGTTATTGTATCTCTGTACCATGACCTTCCATACACAAGGTGGTTATTGTATCTCTGTACCAAGACCTTTCATACACACGGTTGTTGTTGTATCTCTGTACCATGACCTTCCATACACAAGATGGTTATTGTGTGTCTGTACCATGACCTTCCATACACACGGTGGTTTTTGTATCTCTGTACCATGACCTTCCATACACAAGGTGGTTATTGTTTCTCTGTACCATGACCTTCCATACACACGGTGGTTAGTGTAGCTCTGTATCATGACCTTCCATACACACGGTGGTTATTGTATCTCTGTACCATGACCTTCCATACACACGGTGGTTGTTGTATCTCTTTACCATGACCTTCCATACACAAGATGGTTATTGTGTGTCTGTACCATGACCTTCCATACACACGGTGGTTTTTGTATCTCTGTAACATGACCCTCCATACACACGATGGTTATTGTTTCTCTGTACCATGACCTTCCATACACACGGTGGTTATTGTATCTCTGTACCATGACCTTCCATACACACGGTGGTTATTGTATCTCTGTACCATGACCTCCATACACACGGTGGTTATTGTGTCTCTGTACTATGACCTTCCATACACACGGTGGTTATTGTATCTCTGTACCATGACCTTCCATATACAAGGTGGTTAGTGTATCTCTGTACCACTACCTTCCATACACAAGGTGGTTATTTTATCTCTGTACCATGACCTTCCATACACAAGGTGGTTATTTTATCTCTGTACCATGACCTTCCATACACACGGTGGTTTTTGTATCTCTGTACCATGACCTTCCATACACACGGTGGTTATTGTATCTCTGTACTATGACCTTCCATACACACGGTGGTTATTGTACCTCTGTACTATGACCTTCCATACACACGGTGGTTATTGTATCTCTGTACCATGACCTTCCATACACACGGTGGTTATTGTATCTCTGTACCATGACCTTCCATACACACGGTGGGTATTGTGTCTCTGTACTATGACCTTCCATACACACGGTGGTTATTGTATCTCTGTACCATGACCTTCCATAAACAAGGTGGTTATTGTATCTCTGTACCACTACCTTCCATACACAAGGTGGTTATTGTTTCTCTGTACCACAACCTTCCATACACACGGTGGTTATTGTTTCTCTGTACCATGACCTTCCATACACAAGATGGTTATTGTATCTCTGTACCATGACCTTCCATACACACGGTGGTTATTGTATCTCTGTACCATGACCTTCCATACACACGGTGGTTATTATATCTCTGTACCATGACCCTCCATACACACGGTGGTTATTGTTTCTCTGTACCATGACCTTCCATACACACGGTGGTTATTGTATCTCTGTACCATGACCTTCCATACACAAGGTGGTTATTGTATCTCTGTACCATGACCTTCCATACACACGGTGGTTGTTGTATCTCTGTACCATGACCTTCCATACACAAGACGGTTATTGTGTCTCTGTACCATGACCTTCTATACACACGGTGGTTATTGTATCTATGTACCATGACCTTCCATACACACGGTGGTTATTGTTTCTCTGTACCATGACCTTCCATACACAAGGTGGTTACTGTATCTCTGTACCATGACCTTCTATACAAACGGTGGTTATTGTATCTCTGTACCATGACCTTCCATACACACGGTGGTTATTGTGTCTCTGTACTATGACCTTCCATACACACGGTGGTTATTGTATCTCTGTACCATGACCTTCCATACACACGATGGTTATTGTATCTCTGTACCATGACCTTCCATACACACGGTGGTTATTGTGTCTCTGTACCATGACCTTCCATACACAAGGTGGTTATTGTATCTCTGTACCATGACCCTCCATACACACGGTGGTTATTGTATCTCTCTACCATGACCCTCCATACACACGGTGGTTATTGTATCTCTGTACCATGACCTTCCATACACAAGGTGGTTGTTGTATCTCTGTACCATGACCTTCCATACACAAGATGGTTGTTGTATCTCTGTACCACTAACTTCCATACACACGGTGGTTATTGTATCTCTGTACCATGACCTTCCATACACAAGATGGTTGTTGTATCTCTGTACCATGACCCTCCATACACACGGTGGTTATTGTATCTCTGTACCATGACCTTCCATACACACGGTGGTTATTATATCTCTGTACCATGACCTTCCATACACACGGTGGTTATTGTATCTCTGTACCATGACCTTCCATACACAAGATGGTTATTGTATCTCTGTACCATGACCTTCCATACACACGGTGGTTGTTGTATCTCTGTACCATGACCTTCCATACACAAGGTGGTTATTGTATCTCTGTACCATGACCTTCCATACACACGGTGGTTATTGTATCTCTGTACCATGACCTTCCATACACACGGTGGTTATTGTTTCTCTGTACCATGACCTTCTATACACAAGGTGGTTATTGTATCTCTGTACCATGACCTTCCATACACACGGTGGTTATTGTATCTATGTACCATGACCTTCCATACACACGGTGGTTATTTTTATCTCTGTACCATGACCCTCCATACACACGGTGGTTAGTGTATCTCTGTACCATGACCTTCCATACACACGGTGGTTATTGTATCTCTGTACTATGACCTTCAATACACAAGGTGGTTATTATGCCTCTGAACAACGACCTTCTGTACATTGTATTAATTGATTTTACAATCAATGTAAATAAATAAAGGGTTTTCTTTAAAAGAAATTCACTAAATTACTTTTCCAGTGTTAGTAGTGCATGTTTATTGGCTGACCCCCCCCCCATCAGTATCAGTGTAGAGTGAATTTGTTCACATAGGAGAAGGCGATCTTGGATGAGTTTCTATTCGATAGCACATTAGTGGGAGTGCGTTCTATATCGCTATAGTTCTTTATTGGAACACTTTATTTCATTGATACCAGGTAAGCTACGTTTTTATGTTTGAAATTCATCACCAGCCGTGTATTTCTCTCAGTACCGCTATAGATATATGTATTAATTTGCAGCTGACACGTATCCTGATAACCATTCCCTTATAGATAATGAATTGCTCGGTATATGCAATATAGACCATGTCTCATTCATCATAATGGTAGTGGTAGTAATGGCCATAAATATGAGCGGAGATTTCGGGGAGACTGTCCGATAGGGTTGGTATGGCTAGACGTGTTCACAGAGATCACACTAACTCATATAGCTTTACACTAACAATTAACATGTGAGTTCTAATATCAAACTCTGTATCAAAAAGTCAAATATTCAATCCGGCGGGAAATTAAAAAGAAATTCACTCTGATTATGATGGACGCACGTATTAACTAGACTCATACATGAAAGCTCATATTTCTTTACGTCAACCAACAATCATCTTGGTGAGCTCATATTTATACCTGTATGTGCGAGCAATGGGTCATATATACTTGTTATCTTTATACGGTCGACATTATCTTTTTTGCATAATTTAAATATGTATGCCCGATAATCTGTATGTCCTCGTATCTGCCCTGACAATTTGGTGGACATCAGCTTTTAGATACATGTCAGTCATCAATAATATTTATTTCTATTAGATAATAAACGTGCCGCATTTTTTTACTATTTATATAATATAATAGTTCTTTCAATAATTACTGAAAAGCTAGGCTGTGTACTTTCTCGTTTACTGCTTGCTAGAACATGCCCTCAAGCATGATCAAATAGTTTTAAGTATATAGTTTAAACGATGCCTTGTAGTCTGATTAAATGGACGAAGAAAATGCACCTCACCGATTCATTCGGTGTGCTCAATACTTGGGATCAATTTAATGCCTGAGAGCCAATTACACATGCACATTAATCGAGTTTTATGACAGTATTCAATGTTCCACGCCATAAGTTTAATGGCAACGGTAGCTATTGACGAGTTTAATCCTTACACAACTATAAGGAGTTCATCGTGTTGCGTGCCCATTCTTGCGAAGTGCTGTAAACGAAACATACATGTTCACATTTGACCTCTTTATCTTTTTGGACATGGGTAGGAAACAAGAAGAGGTTTAACGAACAAATAGACACTTTCCTCGATTGAAATCAAAATAAGATAAATATGAATAGAGTTGGACATCCGTCCCACAGTTCGTACGTCTCCGTCCTTAAGTTTGTACGCTTCCCTCCTGCAGTTCGTCTGTCTCAGTCCTGAAGATCTCCCGTCTCCGTCCTGCAGTTCGTTCACCTCTGTCTTGCAATTCGTCCGTCTCCGTCCTACAATTCGTCCGTCTCCGTCCTGCAGTTCGTCCATCTCCGTCTTGCAATTAGTCCGTCTCCGCCATGCAGTTCGTCCGTCTCCGTCCTGAAGTTCGTACGTCTCCGTCCTGTAATTCGACCGTCTCCGCCCTACTATTCGTCCGTCTCCGTCTTGCAATTCGTCCGTCTCCGTCTTGGAATTCGTCCGTCTCCGTCTTGCAACTCGTCCGTCTCCGTCTTGCAATTCGTCCGTCTCCGTTCTGCATTCCGTCCGTCTCCGGCCTGCAATATGTCCGCCTGTGTCCGGCAATTCGTCTGTCTATATCCTTAAAGTCGCCCGTCTCCGTCCTTTAGTTCGTCCGTCTCCGTCCTTAAGTTCGTCCGTCTCCGTCCTGCAGTTCGTCCGTCTCCGCCCTGCAATTCGCCCTTCTTCGTCTGTCTCCGTTATGCAGTTCGTCCGTCTCTGTTCTGGAATTCGTCCGTTCCCGTCTTGTTATTCGTCCGTCTCCGTTCTGCCTTCCGTCCGTCCCCGTCTTGTAATTCGTCCGTCTCCATTCTGCCTTCCGTCCGTCTCCGTCTTGCAATACGTCAGTCTATCTGTCCAGATTAGTCTGGAGCAGAAAACAAAAATTATTACATGCATCAACACAAAGTTTCACATGAAGGTAAATCTTATCGAGTAAAAATACAGGTTACAAGAACCTTTCTGGTTTAATTAAGAAGTCACTGAACTTTGATTAGTTTGTTTCATTAAATTTGTCCGTAGCATAACACGACTACCATTAAGGGATCTTTTGTATTAATTTAATCAGCTTTTAAACAATGTCAATTTTGAATAATACTGTAAAGGGAACAGGGTGGTTTCAATGACAATCAGAATGTATGCAATTCTTAGGTTTTTGTATAGTTATGTGCCCTGAGATAACATCTCTGACAAACGACGTCACTGAGAAAAGAAAGTTGCAATTAAATATACAGCAGCACAAAACATACGTATGCATTTTCGAATCAGCAGAATTATATAATTACGCAAGCATTGTTCAACATGTGAGGAGAACACACTACAAGAAATGTGAGACGCACCACAACTAGAGAAATTCCAGAAATCCATCGATCTGTTCTTGGTGCTATAAATGGTTCGGATTACATTGAATTAAAGATATTTCTGTTACCATCTTTTGTAAATACAGTAATGTTTTCAAGGCCCTGTTATTGTGTGGTGGTCGAGACAGTACCATTCATCACGTTTTACCTCTTGAAGCGTATTGATTTATCGAGTAGGTAATTGTATTCTGCCATCGTTTATGTGGCTTTCGTCAACATGTGAGCAGGTGTTTGGGAGACATTGTGATAATTATTGAGGTATGGCCAATAGAAACCCTTTATGATCGTATACTGGCATGAGCAACACGTTTGCTACACGTTACAGTGTGTGTAGATGAATCGGTTTAAACAAACTATTCGATTTCATGTTTTCTGTTTAAAACCGACGAGATATGTGCAGACTGTGAAGTTTGGCCCTGGCAGTAATCTGACACAGTGATGTTGCGATTCAGATCGGTATGAAACAGGACGCTGATCAACCATCAATGTAATTACGTAGGATAACTTACACTGTCTCGGATATCAATCCACAGGTATGTTGATGACTTAATCAAGATATTCTTATCAACTGTCCATAGAAAAAACAGACTTTTTAATGTAAATGAGCATCGCGGCTTAAACCAAACGAATGTTTATCACCGCACGAAAAAAAACCCAACAACAACTAAATACCAAGGCGTGAATTCATTAACATATCATTTAATGTAAAAATGATAGCAATTAGGGATATTGATTATTTACGTGATGAATATAAAGAAAAATAAATGAATAAATGCAGTGAGCTCGAGGTATGGTATACTCATCTATAATGTTGACCAATATGTGTAATTCCATGTAAACGGAAGTCAGCACTTGGTCGAGTTTGTCTGTCACGTTTCTACTAACGGCGATACATGGACATAAACTTAACAACATGTAGGAATGAAAACTAGTAATTCATAAACACAGGAATGTTTATGGTTTTTAATAACGTCATACTTATACAGGGTTAGGTAGCAATTTGATACATTTGCCCGTAGTCAATTACCATACACTCGTACTGGTTTCTTTTCATAGGGGTTCCATGTCGCTTCAGTAATTGTTCAGGTATAGTTCGATATCGTTAGGGGAAATCCCCGGGTCTAATCATCCGTGAAAGCTGATCAAGCTGAGTAGAACCATCGGTAGTCTGTCAGCCAAGAAACCAGCTTCAATGAAAATCAAAATAAACGTTCAGGGAAATGACGTCACACAGAGAGATTTCCAGCTCTGTACTCTAACCGCAAGACCACGGGGTACCTTTACGAGATATATGTACACGCAATAGAAAGCAACATATGTTGTTTATTGCCATTGCCCCCCTCATACATGTAGAGTCCGGACAAGAGAGACGAGCCCAGTCTATAGCATTTCTTATGTCCGGAGTTTGAGACCTTGTTCAGCAAATACTCTTTACAACGTTTAGTGAAGTCGATGCGACACAATTGACCACCACTGATCAATTATGTTTATGTGGGAAGGCACAGTTTCTCGCATAGAAAGAACCACGCGATTTGATAAAAAATACTGTTAACAATGGCTTTAAAACCTCAACACAACCAACCGTACCCTAAGTACCTAATGCTCAATGTGGGGTCATGTCCGTTGTCACATCGACGATAAATCCGTCCGTTCGTGAGTCAAAAATAGCTTGTAAACACTTTAAAAGATACAGTCAGTTCGTAACTCGACAATAGCTTGTAAACACTTTAAAAGATACAGTCCGTTCGTAGGTCAACAATAGCTTGTAAACGCTTAAAAAGATACAGTCCGTTCGTAACTCGACACTAGCTTCTAAACACTTTAAAAGATACAGTCCGTTCGTAAATCGACAAGTGCTTGTAAACACTTTAAAAGATACAGTCCGTTCGTGAGTCGACAATAGCTTGTAAACACTTTAAAAGATACAGTCCGTTCTTGAGTCGACAATAGCTTGTAAACACTTTAAAAGATACCGTCCGTTCTTGAGTCGACATTAACTTGTAAACACTTTAAATATACAGTCCGTTTGTGAGTCGACAATAGCTTCTAAACACTCTTAAAGAGACAGTCCGTTCGTGAGTCGACAATAGCTTGTAAACACTTAAAAAGATACAGTCCGTTCTTGAGTCGACACTAGCTTGCAAACACTTTAAAAGAAACAGTCTGTTCTTGAGTTGACATAAGCTTGTAAACAATTTAAAGATACAGTCCGTTCGTGAGTCGACAATAGCTTGTAAACACTTTAAAAGATACAGTCCGTTCGTAAATCGACACTAGCTTGTTAACACTTTAAAAGATACAGTCAGTTCGTGAGTCGACGATAGCTTGTAAACACTTTAAAAGATACAGTCCATTCGTGAGTCGACCATAGTTTGTAAACACGCTTAAAGATACAAGCCGTTCGTGAGTCGACAATAGCTTGTAACAAATCACGTCCAACAATACAACAATTCAAGTCCAACGTTACAACAAATCACGTCCAACAATACAACAAAACACGTCCAACGATTCAACAAATCACGTCCAACAATACAACATTTCACGTCCAACAATACAAAATTCACGTCCAACAATACAACAAAACACGTCCAACAATACAACAAAACATGTCCAACAATTCAACAAATCACGTCCAACAATACAACAATTGACGTCCAACAATACAACAATTAACGTCCAACAATTCAACAAATCACGTCCAACAATACAACAATTCACGTCCAACAATACAACAATTCACGTCCAACAATACAACAAATCACGTCCAACAATACAACAAAACACGTCCAACGATTCAACAAATCACGTCCAACAATACAACAATTCACGTCCAACAATACAACAAAGCACGTCCAACAATACAACAAAATACGTCCAACGATTCAACAAATCACGTCCAACAATACAACAATTCACGTCCAACAATACAAAATTCACACCCAACAATACAACAAAACCCGTCCAACAATACAACAAAACATGTCCAACAATTCAACAAATCACGTCCAACAATACAACAAATCACGTCCAACAATACAACAATTTACGTCCAACAATACAACAATTCACGTCCAACAATTCAACAAATCACGTCCAACAATACACCAAATCACGTCCAACAATACAACAATTCACGTCCAACAATACAACAAAACACGTCCAACAATACAACAATTCACGTCCAACAATACAACAAAATACGTCCAACAATACAACAATTCACATCCAACAATACAACATTTCACGTCCAACAATACAACAATTCACGTCCAACAATACAACAATTCACGTCCAACAATACAACACACGTCAATACAACAATTCACGTCCAACAATACAACAAATCACGTCCAACAATACAACAAAACACGTCCAACAATACAACAACGTCCAACAATACAACAATTCACGTCCAACAATACAACAATTCACGTCCAACAATACAACAAATCACGTCCAACAATACAACAAAACACGTCCAACGATCAACAAATCACGTCCAACAATACAACAATTCACGTCCAACAATACAACAAAGCACGTCCAACAATACAACAAAATACGTCCAACAATACAACAATTCACATCCAACAATACAACATTTCACGTCCAACAATACAACAATTCACGTCCAACAATACAACAATTCACGTCCAACAATACAACAAAACACGTCCAACAATTCAACAATTCACGTCCAACAATACAACAATTCACGTCCAACAATACAACAAAACACGTCCAACAATTCAACAATTCACGTCCAACAATACAACAATTCACGTCCAACAATACAACAAATCACGTCCAACAATACAACAATTCACGTCCAACAATACAACAAATCACGTCCAACAATACAACAAAACACGTCCAACAATACAACAAATCACGTCCAACAATACAACAAATCACGTCCAACAATTCAACAATTCACGTCCAACAATACAACAAAACACGTCCAACAATACAACAATTCACGTCCAACAATACAACAATTCACGTCCAACAATACAACAAATCACGTCCAACAATACAACAAAACACGTCCAACGATTCAACAAATCACGTCCAACAATACAACAATTCACGTCCAACAATACAACAAAGCACGTCCAACAATACAACAAAATACGTCCAACGATTCAACAAATCACGTCCAACAATACAACAATTCACGTCCAACAATACAAAATTCACGCCCAACATTACAACAAAACATGTCCAACAATTCAACAAATCACGTCCAACAATACAACAATTTACGTCCAACAATACAACAATTCACGTCCAACAATTCAACAATTCACGTCCAACAATACAACAATTCACGTCCAACAATACAACAAAACACGTCCAACAATACAACAATTCACGTCCAACAATACAACAAAATACGTCCAACAATACAACAATTCACATCCAACAATACAACATTTCACGTCCAACAATACAACAATTCACGTCCAACAATACAACAATTCACGTCCAACAATACAATAATTCACGTCCAACAATACAACAATTCACGTCCAACAATTCAACAAATCACGTCCAACAATACAACAATTCACGTCCAACAATTCAACAAATCACGTCCAACAATACAACAATTCACGTCCAACAATACAACAATTCACGTCCCACAATTCAATAATTCACGTCCCACAATTCAATAATTCACGTTTAACAATACAACAATTCACGTCCAACAATACAACAAAACACGTCCAACAATACAACAAATCACGTCCAACAATACAACAATTCACGTCCAACAATACAACAAAACACGTCCAACAATACAACAATTCACGTCCAACAATACAACAAAATACGTCCAACAATACAACAATTCACATCCAACAATACAACATTTCACGTCCAACAATACAACAATTCACGTCCAACAATACAACAATTCACGTCCAACAATACAACAAAACACGTCCAACAATTCAACAATTCACGTCCAACAATACAACAATTCACGTCCAACAATACAACAAAACACGTCCAACAATACAACAATTCACGTCCAACAATACAACAATTCACGTCCAACAATACAACAAAACACGTCAATTGATTTAACAATTCTCTGGTTAAACAATACAACAATTATCTGGTCAAAGAATACAACACTTTTCTGGTGTAACAATACCATCATTTGCCCACCTTTTGTCCACCAATACAGCACATTTCTAGTCAAACAATATTATAGCAAATTACTACTACCACAAGTGATACGACCCACAAGTAACCTATCCATCCACCTGTACTATAGCGGCACATCCAAACATAATATAAAGGACACGTACATGATGACGGGAATTTATGTATCCACCATTACCGCATTTGTAACATCCGGCATGACTGCACCCAAAAACATTGTACTCATACCCGCCTTTACATCATTGACGGAGATAATGAGATGACGGAAAGTACGTTTTAGTTGTAAGATAGTTTTTTTGTTATTCACCTCTTGAAAATACGAGAGTCAGATATGTTAATCTTTTCTTAAAGTGTGTGATAATGTTTTAAAGAGACTCTTTCAGAGATGTGTGCTTTAGGAGTAATAAACGTTAACAATTTGATATTCACAATCCTTGTCACTATACCAAAGATCAGTTTCCTTACTTATTTGTACAAATTGCTTCCTATATTTGAAGTGAAGTGAGCATCCACGCATGTCTGTTCTTCTTTGCGAAAGCCGTTTTATAAATAAAAGGGGGAATTCTTCTTGCGCACTTTTAAAGGTATTCCATCCCTGATGAAACTCTCCTGATGTCGAAAGATTCAGAAAAGTATAATTAAAGATTAAACAGAACAAATGCCATTTTAAAATCAAGTTTCATATCACAAGCATCTTTCCTGGATGGGAATTTTAATTGCCGACTTAATCCATGTAATCTTAATTTCAATGTAAAAGTTATAAATTAAGGGTAATTAGTATGAAATATATAACACGACGTTCGAGGTAGAATAACTTTACATCCAAAGTAAAAAGTAAGAATATTTTCATTAAATCCTAATCAAATTGAGCAAGATTCAGCACATAATTATATATTAATGTTTTTAGCTGTTTGTTTTCCTTTTTGCTCGACCCATTTTCGCTTGAAAGAAATGATGCGACCATGGAAATGCGCGGTAATCGTTTCTGAAGACCAACGTGACGATTATTACTAGCAATACTACCGCTTACTCTCAGTTAAGACCGTTATATTAAAAATAAACCCGTTCAAACGGTCTTCAATATCGGCGATTTCAATATTCTTTATCCCTTCTGTACGGTTATGTCAGGGTTGAGAAGCTGTCAATACTCCAGTTCTATGTGACTTTTAGAAGTTTATGTTGTTATTTTTACGTTAGAAGACAATTTATTTTAAAAAGTTAAATTATCAATCTCTGATAGAGTGTCTTTAATGTGTGCTCGAGGCGAACTGGTAAATAGTCGTATTGCATGCCAATAGACTGTGTGGTTATATTTAATGAGTTGTATTCGCTAGGGTCCCTACGGACTATTTAAGACCATTAGGTTATAGTGCTGCTTTATTCAATTACAGAAAAGCACTCAGGTCGTAAATGGGATATTGAAATGTGTAGGTTACTGTTCTTTACATTACATAATAAACCACCTGTTAGCCAAGATAAGATATACTCGATATATTCTCTTGTTTCTGTAATTGTAGTTATGTTTGATGAAGTGAAGATTTATACAATTCATGTAGATAATCTTTCAACTAAATTCATTCAACAGGTTAACACAGGGAATCTTGTCTGTAAATTAAATCGGTAAATAAACAAGATGCATTCCAACTTTCATATCATCTTTTATTGGTACCTTGGGCTTATCTGACACTATCAAACGATAATAATAGTTTCTTCAAAGGAATGTGCACCCTATGCATGATATACATAGGAAATGAAAACATAGAAAATATGGTTCACGGAATTCTAAGTATATATCAGTAGTGAAGTGCTCACACAAGCAGATAGTTACGGAATTCCATAAACGGCAGCCTGCTGCCAACTGCCTAGCCGAAGATTGATTAGCAACGAATAACTCAGAGGCATTCCGAGTGTGAAAGTTGGCAGTAGACAGTTAGCAGTCAACAGTAAGCAGTCAACAGTAAGCAGTTAACAGTAAGCAGTAGACTGCCGTTTGATATACTTTTCAATTGTAGTCTGTAACATCAACCATATTCTAGGTACATTTACTTACATGTATATGCGTACGACACGTCAACTGTCATTTACACCAAATACTTGTAAACACAAATACCAGCTAATCTCGTGGACTAATCAGAGGGTAGTGACCAGCATGATTTGGCTAACTGCCAACTGCTTTCTGTATGATGCCAACTGTCTCTTGTCAACTGTTGCATTCGGAATGCCTCAGAGTTAAACGGTGCTTATTAGCTCTTGTTTGACAGTAGGCAGTTGGCAGTAACCTGTCATTTATGGAATTCCGTAGATAGTTAAATTAAAGTAAACTGAAAGAATTTTCTATTTTGAATCGCAGTATGTGTTGAGTTTGCTTTCTAAAACTTCATGAGAAAGGATCGGGTGAGTTTATGCCTTTAAGTGAATGAGCAAATAATCCCTACCTACAGATCTATATAGACGAAAGCTTGGTTCCCAACCCTTCTTGTGTATAACACTGTCTTTTTGTTGACGTTTGCAGAATAACCTTTGACTTACTGTATTTTAGCATGGCCTTGAAAAAATGTTAAACAACTTAACAGGTTCTTTTCATGTGTTTTTCTACTTCTCGCTTTATTTGTCTTGACTTTTACAAATAAAATAAACTTGACTATATACCATTCAGTATATCTATAGGTGATTATTGATCGCATTGTTACATATGGAAGACTTAATTGTAGGAGATTTCACTTTGCCACTTTACTCCCAGCTTAAAATGACAAAGGAATCATTTATCCATCATACTCTCTACATTCAGTCATGTTTTCTTATCACCAGTCACACCTATCTGGTTTGTGAGTTTTTTATATACATGCAGCATGTACGTCAGGGATAAAGTGTTAGGGTTTGTTTATATTATAGATCGGAGGCCCCATATATTGTTAAATAAAGTTAATATTATTAACATACGCCCTGGCTATTGAATTTACAGTTTGCACGCAATCACTAGCATACATAAGGAATGGCATTTGTATTGCAGCATCATTATAATGCTACATCATTTCTCAAACTATTCTTCGCTCAATTTGGATTTTCCTCTTGTATCTATTTGTTTTCTCAATGTCTCAATCCCAAAGAGCTCTTAGATTCCCTGTTTATCAATGTCATTTTTAAATACTAGATACATGCAGAATAACGAAAAAGAAAAGACATTGAATGATAATGATATGCAGACAGACAGCAACAGACACCTTAAGAAAGTAGGTAATCTGAAAACTAAATTCCATGTGATGTGTTTTGCATGCCTAGGCGCCGATAACTATAACAGTACTTGTATTATGAATGATCAGGTCGTGAAGGTGGTTCATGCCATTTCTTCCATCATATCCTTCAAATGACAATGTACACTCCCTACACCAATGGAAGAATATACGAGAATCACTTTTCATTAATAACACATTCAAGTCTTTTTTCGGTGGTTGAATGTCTATATTGCATAGTGGAATTCGTTTGACTTAAAAGATTCATTAAAACGTCTATAGATATCACATCTAAATGGAATATTCATTACCCTGTGTAACTTTTGAGTTGAGCAATCGAATATTCGGCTTTTTAATTAAATGATGAAGCTGTGAACAATTTACTTTATTTTATTCCTCAAATATATTTTTTCATATCTGACCGTCCGTTGTGTTACACGAATGTTTATCGAACTCGTCAAAATTTACTATATTCCTTGAATGTCTATCATATCCCCCGCGAGTTTATGATGTCATATTCCAAGATATTTGGATTATGTTCTCCGAATAGTACAATTGGATTCTCTGACCATTCTATTAAAAGTGAATCTAAGTTTTACTGTCCTGGCGTCTATCAGGAACAGCATCCAGCGCGCCCACTTCATCGGCTGTATCTGACACTCTGGCACACTGTGTAAAGGGGTTTTCTTTGGTGCAATGTACGATCAGACTAAACACACTAATTACAACACCGCATAGTTAACAGCTTCTTTTGTTGTATTTGGCAGTAAAATTAGATCTGGTACGTGGACTAAACAGTTTCCGGAAAACAAGCCACTCTTGTTAGTCATCATTAACGTATGGATCGTTACCCAAAGCGTAACATGAAACACGACCGTTCCCCGTGGACCAATATTCCTTCACAAACAATGGTAATTATGTTTCGGTATACATATACATCAGTAAAGGAGAAATAAATCAAATTAGTTGGACTGGCTCTGTACATTGTTGAATTATATTGACCCAGATTTCCTGTTTGTGTGTTGTACAGCCAGGGGAGACGAGAATGAGAACGAAATCGAGGTGCTTTGATGTCGATCATTGCGTGTGGATGGACGGCAAGTCCAAACTGCACCTTACCGTAAAATACAACAAGTTGAGCAATTAACATTATGATTTCAGCTTTGAAGAAAAAAGTATTTAGATATGTCCCACCGTCCTTTTACTTCGATGTATACGGTATTTGGTATATATTTGATGTTGAACATTCCATATTTCACTGATAGTTGGTTTGAACTGGTCTCGATGACTAGATGCGCCCTATAGTTAATGCCTCAATGGAGTATTTAACTAGACCAACTTTTAGGCGGAGGATAAGACTGATGATTCGTATCAATCTCAGATTCCGTAGATTAGTTAATTTCGAGTGAATTATGTGTGTTTCATGTGTTTTATAGAGTGCAACTAATGTTTTCCTTCGTCACTCGTCCATGAAGTTACATGGTATGAGCCCAGTATTGTTATGATCACTTACTTTAAGTTAGGATGAGCACAAATATTTATTTTGTCGTGTTTGCGTTCATGCGTTTATCAACAACTGTTTTTGAACTCTATAGAAGTTCTCGCTGTGTCAAAGAAAGTCGAACTAGGTCAATTATTAAAACAACACCAAGCTTTATTAACCAGCCAATATTCATTGAAATAGACAAGAAATATTTTGACTCTATGACTTTTTACTAAAACCCATTGATTTGAATTACAAACCAAATCAAACATAATATTATTAAACCTTAGTCCATCAAACCTTGTTTTGTTATTAGTTATGCCACATGGATAAAGTATGTCTGTCTATGGTTTTAAAAGCATACTAGCGCTAAGAAAAACTGCAAAACTGGGTAATACGAGTTATAAATTATGATAGAATATGTTGAAATATAGCGAAAAACATGACAATATGACGCCTGCACTATTTATTATGTATTTTCAAAGTGCTATTTTCTCAAATTGGGTGCCCACCATTTTAACTTCATTGTTTACATTCAAGAAACGTCTAACATTGCAAGGAGCGCTCGGATTAAGGAGTGGGGATCACCTGGTTTGAAAAATCACGTGAAACATATAAAACTACTGTCATTTATCCAATATTAACAACTTGGACATTCAAAATGGAGAATTTCTTGCGTTTTATTGGTTCCCAACGTTTCTCGGCTGACCTGGTGTTATCGCTAATTGTAAAAAACCTTATAATTTTAACTCTTTTAAAAGCATCGTGTGAATATGTTACAGTCTAAGTTCCTCTGTAAAAGGGGATTAAAAGTTCTTTTAAGTTAATTTTCAATTATTCTAGAACATTCGCAATTTAAGTGTAAATGAGCGCAAATATGGCTTTAAGTAATTTATAATTATCGTTCCGTGCTCCGTTCCGTGCATTTTACGGATGAGTAATATTGATACAGCTTTACAAATAGTTAAAACTGTGTTTAACACTTGTCATAAATAATGCCAAGACAACTCTTCAAATACGTATTTTGTTGTTTCTATCAGACAGCTCCGAACTATTCAGATGAGTATGAGGTGATTTACATAACTACCTGCGTCGCCGCTACCAAATTTGTACTGTTCCGACTATGAGGACATTAGATACGATTGTAATATCGTGTTCGTAAGATGATCGTAGTGTTGAACAGCTTGATGTATGACGCAGTACTTGTTGTATAATTACATGGATGGTAAACTGAGGAGACTTGGTATTGACGAATGACATCATCTTCCCGCGACCCGATACCCTGACGGAAACGTCATTCATAAAGGACCATTACATGACAGACATATGTAAAACAATGGGTAAGGGGACACCTTATTTAGTATGAACTAGTTGGATAATTGTAACGTTTGTTAACAGATTTACAGCGCATACACGCGAATAAAGAGACTCTCTCAGAGATGTGTTCATTTGAAGTAATAAACACAAAAAATATCCACAATCCTTGTCACTAAACCAAAGATCGTTTTCAATTTCTTTACCCCGTTATTTCGTTCATTAACGTGAAGTCAGCAGTCGCACCTGTCTGCTCTTCTTTGGGAAAGTCGGTTTATACATAAACGGAAGAATTCTCTTTCAAAGGCTTTGCTTTTGTCATATGACAACTATAAAGATAAACTTAATACAAATTACCTACCTTTACTTTTCAATATTCACATTGAAATGAAAATTACATCAAAGATGTTGGCAAATAAAAATTCCAATTCACGAAACCATTTTACAATATGAAATTGCATCTTTAAATGGCATTTTTTCTGTTAAATCTTTTATCTTGCTATTATGACAATACCTTTACGTTTCAGCGTAGATATATCCTCACATCCTATGTATCTTTAATGCTTATTTATTTTCTTGTTCACCGAGTGGCAAATGTACGGTGGCATAGAGGTGACATGTATGGGATTTTTTTTTTTCTCATTATTTCAAAATAATGACTTAGTTATCTCGTTATTTCGAGTTAGTAAGTTGAAATGACGACTTAGTTATCTCGTTATTTCGAATTACTGACTCGAAATAACGACTTAATTTTTCGTTATTTCGACGAATTATTTTGGAATAACGAGAAAAGAAATCGCATACATTTAACCTCTATGCAACCGTACATTTGCCACACGGTGAACAAGAAAATAAATAAGCATTATAGATACATAGGATGTTAGGATATATCTAGCGAGGGTCAACCTACAAACTACGGTTTCTGTATACCTAAATAAGCAAGATATAACTTAATAAAAATTACAATCTCAATCTCTAAGAGAGTCTCTTTAAAATGAAAAAATAAATAAATAATAAAACAGATAGTTGGCTCGTTCTTATTTCTTTTGGCGTAAATAATTTTAAAAGCATACCTGCAAATGCAATTAATTTTGATAATTAATATGAAATGTGTATTTTCAAATTATGGAACAACGAATCGAACAACGGTGTTTGCAACTATACGGATGCTGTGTGTTGAGAGTTCTTCTATGCGGTTATCAACTCCAACTTTTCTTTTTTTCATCGTCAAAAACAAAAAATTCTTCCCTTAAAAATGTTTGATTGGACATTTCAAGCTTTTTTCATTAATGCTTCCCGGAAATTTCTAATAGTGTACATTGAAGCTTAATGAAAACCATTGTAAGTTTATGTATTTGTATCAAATGTTTAGTCTCACACGATAAGCCTTTTAATTAAGGATTTATATCCCCACAGTTCTTTAAACAGGCGGGGGAATCACATGACCAATGTTTGCGATCTTATGTCCGAACTAGATCGCCACGCCACAGGTACTTTTGCTTTTTTAAACTACGTGTGCCGATGATAGCCACATTGTGTACCCCGCATGAGTTGACCATCAACTTTCCGGTTCTGTTGGTATATGGCAACCCATGTTTTGTAACTGTGTTACGTCTAACGCTTGGTAGATAAATCGCAGTCATAAATAATCGTCATCATAATGCTTTGAATACAATACAGCGACGTGTGCCAACCTTATTGGTTTTCCCAAAAAGAAAGTTGTATTCTTTACAGCCTGCCTAAAACGCTTTAAAATAGTCCTTACATCGGAAATTATCATAAGTTCATGGATCTATATGTACTGCCTGCGTGTTATGGGTGTATGTATGGTTGCATTTTGGTTAGAAAAAGTTCTAAACACTAATTTATCATTTATTACATCATATCACATTCTGCTCCAAAAGGTGTGCACGCATTGTGAGTGTGTGTTTTTAATATTGTAATAAATTATGATAAGTTTTCTATTGCTAGAACAGCTGCGTCTAGTGATACTTACCTATTTTGTCTCGTAAATGGTTATTTTGTTTGTCTGTTGTATAAATGGTTATTTTGTTTGTCTGTTGTATAAATGGTTATTTTGTTTGTCTGTTGTATAAATGGTTATTTTGTTTGTCTGTTGTATAAATGGTTATTTTGTTTGTCTGTTGTATAAATGGTTATTTTGTTTGTCTGTTGTATAAATGGTTATTTTGTTTGTCTGTTGTATAAATGGTTATTTTGTTTGTCTGTTGTATTAATGGTTATTTTGTTTGTCTGTTGTAGCGGCGTCCGTTGACGTTTATAACTGAGAGAAAAAGATCGATACGTGCGTGCTGACAACTGTGAGATTAATTACTAATCGCAAATGGAATCGTTACTTTAACGTTACTCTAGCACGTAGAGCTTCCCTTTGAAACTGTGTAAACATTAGCAATGCGTGTTTGATGGGTCGGGTAAGGTCCACTACAGTATCTGTTAAAATGGCTAAAAGTCCGGTGCCCATGTTTGCTGTTGCCGCGAATACGAACTATTTAAACGACAGAGCGAACAGTGGCCAACGCTCCTTCCAAGGGATTTCTGTATCGTTTAATTTCAACTATTAAGCATTGAATGTTTTTATGTATTCATTTATAGCACTTATCTATGTACTAGCTAGAGGCTAATTAGTGAAATCTAAACGATATAGAAACCCAAAGGAAGGAGCGATAGCGACTTTTATCACAACGTTTTCAACAGCTGTTTGAAAGAGAATTGAATAAAAAGAAATTACAACTATCTGGTGTATAGGGTTTAATCCTTAATCCTAACAACGTTGTAAAATAAGAAACTAAACTATATTAACCCATTACCCATACAGAATTGTATGGAAAATAAACTTACAGAAAAATTCATTTTGACGGATTTCATTTTATGAAAATGTAGGTTAAACACTAACCAGTTCTAGGAAGCAATTGCTGCGTTGATATTTTTAATAATTGTGTTGAAGAACATGGCTCATTCGGGAATGGGAAGTCTTTCAACATAAAAAACGTTGACGTAAGAAATGTCGACTGAATCTACGTCGCTGGGCAGATACATTTTCTTCTTCCAAATATGGTATGGTAGATATTTGACATGCGATTGACAGCCGTGGAAGGCCTGATTTGTTTCGAATTTCAAACTACTGAGTAGTAGTTTTATGCCATTAGCCGATCGTACCCTCAGAGGCGCGAATAACGCTCCTTTCTTGGGGTTTCTATATCGTTTAAATGTTATCACATTGTTTAAACATTGTGGCACAAGGAACAAAAATGACCCTTAATTCTCCGCGTGACGTCACAGCGATCTTTTCATCGCTACAGTATATACGTGACTATAAATTTGGAGGTGGAGCCTAAAACTACCTATTTATGCGCATGCGTGATATCAGAGTAAAAGTGTAATAGAGCCCAGATAAAACATCGGATAGTAGTTTATGGAAAATAATCATACCGAAAAATTCAAAATGACGCAATCTCATTGGATAAAAGTGTAGGGTTAACACTAAACAAGAAAAAGCGAAGTTAGCGAACTAGTGAGTACATTTCCTTGAGACTGTCTCCACACACAACATAAAGATGGTGTTTCTATGAAAGAATTCATGCATTGATTCTACAGTATCTAAACAGCTTGTAATGAAGTAGATTAAAGACTACGCAAATGCTCCAATATAGTACCTCCGATTAATACTACCCAAACGGACTTTGAGCGTATATATACATATATTCAATAACTAACTACAACGTATTTCAGGAACTACGTACATAAATTAACAACGTTTATGTAGTATATCAAGCAGGATGCAGCTGTTACCATCAAGCAGTATTTTCTGGGAGAAAATTACTTGCGGCTTGGTTTATTTTCGTGAAAATCAACGCAGATTGAAATAATACAGATAGTTTATTACAGTGTGTGTGTATTTATTCAAAACTGTGGATAAACATGTTAGAAAGGGATAGGAACACAAGTGAATGTTAAAGTCATTTCAATCGACACCCATCCAAAGTTAAAGGAAAAGTCAGATCCAGAAAACGTATTGTTTAGGAACGGAATACATGAATCTTAATGGATTTGTTGGTATGCACAACCAACACAAGTTTGAAATAGTTTTAATGCTTCAAATACGATTTACATTTAGAATGTCATGTACATGCAGCATGCTATGAATATTTTGCACGTTTTTTACCTTTTGTACGTTATTGTCCATTAAGCACGCTATGTACATATAGCTCTTTATTAACATTAAATACCTTGTTTGCATTCAGCGTGCTATGTACATATGAAACGCTATATACATTCAGCACGTAATGTTCATTAGGCACGTTATGCACCTTCAGCGTGTTATGTACATTATTATATTATAAAAGACCATATTTGAGTGAACACGTATCTTAAACACCCTATTTGTGCGCACACGTACTTAAAAGACTCTATTTATGTGCACACGTACGTAATACACCCTATTTTTGCGTACACTTATGTAATAGACCATATTTGTGAGCACATGTATGTAATACACCCTATATGTGCGTACATGTATGTATCACACCCTTTTTGTGCGCACACGTATGAAATACACCCTATTTGTGCGCACATATATGTAATACACCCTATATGTGCGTATATGTATGTAGCACACCCTTTTTGTGCGCACACGTATGTAACACCCTATATGTTCGCGCACGTACGTTATACACCATATATGTGCGCGCACGTACGTTATACACCATATATGTGCGCGCACGTACGTTATACACCATATTTTTGCGCACACGTATGTAATATACCCTATATGTTCGCGCACGTATGTAATACACCATATTTGTGCGCGCAAATATGTAAAACATCCTATTTGTGCGCGTACGTATGTAATACAGCATATTTATGCGCGCACCTACGTAATACATCCTATATGTTCGCGCACGTACGTTATACACCATATATGTGCGCGCACGTACGTAATACACCCTATATGTTCGCGGACGTACGTTATACACCATATATGTGCGCGCACGTATGTAATACACCCTATATGTTCGCGGACGTACGTTATACACCATATATGTGCGCGCACGTACGTTATACACCATATATGTGCGCGCACGTACGTAATACACCCTATATGTGCGCGCACGTACGTTATACACCCTATATGTGCGCGCACGTATGTAATACACCCTATATGTGCACGCACGTATGTAATACACCCTATATGTGCGCGCACGTACGTTATACACCATATATGTGCGCGCACGTATGTAATACATCCTTTTTGTGCTTAATATTATTTTGAATCTTCTATTCGCGCTCTCGCATTCAATACGCCGTGCTCACTACATACGATTTGGGCACAAACGGACATAACATTGCCTTTTATCGCTAGGTCCTGCACTCACATGCAATATACCATGTCCATTACATATTATCCATGCACACACATACTTAAACTGTGTAGTTCCTATCATCAATGTAAAACTGTATGTTATCTTTTGTTGATATGCCCATGCCTGTACGTACATGTTTCTAATCTCATATTTTTTAAGTAGAATTACACGGGCAGACTTCAACCGGCCACATACGGCAGGCTGGCCGCTTTGCACATGTGGCATTCCCCCTCAAATTTTACAAATTTCATTTGTCCACGTTAAACTCTACATTTAAATAATGATTACACACATTGCAAACAATGCAGAACCGACTACATTCTACCCTACCATACACATGGTGATTAATGCCAATAGTTGCTGCTCTCCATACATTACCGCCTATATGTTCATTGCTTTGGACACGGAATGATACACAACCAACACGCTTAAACAAGGAAACAAAGCTGTTTTTTGTTGTTGTTCTTTTTTTTTTCAAAAAATGATTACTAAGTAAAAGTAATGTCTGAAAATTTTAAAGATTCAATAAAACTATGCCTTGTAATAAAACACGCGACGTATGTGTCAGGTTTTGTCAAATACATAGCGCGAAAACATTGGATTTATTTCTGGCGTGTACGTATAACCTAAAGTTCAGAGAGAAGTAGTAAAATTTCCAAGTATTAAGCTTTAGGGAATACGTCTGGAATATAACTTGATTCATACAAAATCTGAATTCCTCGAGGATTATTGCTGTCTCATTAGATTGTGAAATAAATCTGATACTGCTGTGGTTTACTGGACACATGATGCTTGTTGTGTAGTAGCAATTTCCTTTATAGTTCCCCCGTAATGGTGTGTGCCTTTCTATTATATAAGACATGTGTCCAGCACTGATTACTGCGTCAGGTCGCAGGTCCCTACGTCTGTATGATCATAAACGTACGCTTCATAGCTCGTGTCTTTTAGAAATTCTCTGTAAGCTTAGTCTCTATTCTCTCAAGTGTCGCGACCATAGACTTGATTGTGTTGACATACAAACCCATGGGTAATATATGAGGATCACAGACATCCTTTTCCGAAACAAGGTCTAATAGTTCGTAATAATTCAAGAGAGACAATCCATTCTTGTCAGTCCCTATTAGATCACATCCTGTCTTAAAAATGGAACGTGGTTTGTCTTATATCAATGCAAACACAGAAAACATTATCGTGTTTAATATATGATCATATAGGTAAATATTCTTCGCACAATACCAATTAAATGGTAATGAAATTGTATTTTCCCCCTATCATCAAGTTACATATTCCCAAATAAAGATAAGATTCCATTTTCTTAAGATCATCTTGAAACAATTGCAAATAGGTCTATAGAAGTCCTTGAATCATATAATTCCGCTTTGGTAACATTACCGTCCGAGGTTAGACTTGTTCTACCAACACCTAGCTCTGTATATTATTGATAACAGTCCACGGTGAACCACAACAGCCTACGTTTTATAGGAATGTAATTGTAAATTATTCTAACATTGTAACTACATATCTGTATGATTTACCTGTCTCTATGTTTGCACATACCGTGCAACTTTATCGTCAGTTATTGTACCAACCTGCCCAAACGGGTCGATACTGTCCGTAATTTGATTTATTGATTCTGCGTACAGATCTGTTTAAACAAGATGAAGTCCCCAGTAAACCACTCCATCCGTTCCTACTTTCGCTTTGTAAATAAACTTAAACCATCGACAGCTGTGGTATGCTAATGTGTTTTGGCCGAGGCAGTCATAAAACACCATGTGTTATGTAGGCATGTATCGAAATCAACGGGCCGTTGTTCACGTTTTTACGGTGGTTCGCTCTTCGATATGGATCGTGTCCTATTTTTAAAATGTGTTTTCAAAACCTTTTAATTACAATCAAAACACATCAAATCCATGGAAGCTTTGTTGTCTGTTGGATACATCACCTTTGGCATGATTCAGAGTGCTTGAGTTTTAAAACCTGTGGTTATATAATGGAGAAATGGGAATGTACGCAGTGTATTGGTTCGATACAACCCTCGGACATGCGTCGATATATTGATATAATCTGACATATATTTTCATTATTGAAGTAATGTACTTAGACATCGTTGCTATTAATATTGATATTTGTATCAGTCTAGACTAAACATTCAACACGTACTATAAACGAGTATAAGGGGAGAATGATTGTATAACCGTCTGTATTGTCTTGCCTACATAAGTAAGTAAGTAAGTAAATTGTTTATTATAGTGACATGTGTTCAAGTAATATACAGTTGTAACAGAATAATTATAATTACACCCGGCCTCATAGGCCTATAAGTCACTTAATCAAATGTAGATAGTTTATATACAAAGAACAGTCGTTTAACTATGGTATATATAAATATAATGGCGTCGAGGAAATTGATTGATCCGAAACCCATGACGTTTATATTTTGATTGGTAAGCATTGATTTCGCATACTCTCTGCAAGCGTGCATGTACCACAATTGAAAGGAGTATGCGGCATCAATAGCTATATTTCAATGAAGCATGGTTGATGGACGAAATACATGTACTTAATTGTATCACATACAAAAATGAAATCGTTATACAGACTTATTTTAATTGACATGTGATAATAAAAGTTGAATTCAACTTATCTTATACTAATGCCTTTCGTCAGAAGGTACTCCTATGACATCAACGATATTTCTCGTCAAGTAACAAGCATCACCAGCCTGTAATAGGCTGGGGATGATTGTCCTTCGAAGAGAAAAGACGGTGCCGATATGCGACTTTACACCACCACACTATATAATCAATGAGTGAGTACAACAAAAGGCTCTGTTCCAGAGGCCACCCCGCTCTTCAAATAGATTTGAAGAGCGAAGATCCCTCGTAGAACTGAACACATGAACATTATATATTGTTATAGTCTCTTTCACTCTTTCGATAATTACTAACAGCGAGACCCTTGCCGAAACGAAATTCAAGGGACTAGCCGTTTATAACAGATTTATAGTGAATAGTATTATTAGAATTCATCATGAGTGAAGAAAATTCATATAAAAGAAGAACCGTTCACCCCTACATTAAACAAGCTAAGACATATATAAAAGAGTACGTACAGAAATAAGGTTACTACAAATATAGCGATACAAATTAAAAACTTAATTGACTTCACTGATACAATGATTTTCTACGCATTAAATATGCTTTAGAGACGATTTTCGTGGACAGTTTAACATAAAATAACATAACTTCTGCTCCTGTGACAATTGGACGTATGTTTTTATAGTAATCACATCTTCGAAAATTTCGGAACGAAGACAGTTATAACAACACGATGTTACAAAATGAGCTTCTGACTTTATTTCAGAGCTGGCACAAAATACGCATAAACGGTCGTCTAACGATTCACGAATATAACGGCCCGTTTCAATTCTCAATGGTAAAATACCACATCTTAATTGGGCTAACATGGATCTCTCGTGTTTCTCCAGGTTTAAATGTATGTACTGCTCAGTACTAAATTCATTTTTAAATAGTCTGTATGTTCGTAGTTTCGGTAATTGAAAAACACTGTTAGACCAATGATTTACAAAATATTGCTGGATAAGTATCTTAGCTCTTCCCATGTCTATTGTGTTTCTACAATTGAAGGAATCGGAGGTACCGATTTTTTCCATTAAGTCTTTAACCTCACTACACCAACTATTGTCACAAACTTGATAATCATGATTGAACATTATTTTGGTTAACCTGTTTTCGTCGAGTAATACTAGTCTATTCCAATATCTCAATATATTAATCCACTGTCTATACATGCACGGTAACCAGCCCGTATCACCAATCACAGCCATTACTGGGGCGAATCTATGAACACCGAGATAATACCTCATGCTCCTGTTTTGAATACTATCTAAACATTTATATGACTTAAATCCCCATGAAGAAGAACCGTAATCTAGTATAGGAAAGACACAGTTGTTATACAACTTTTCATATGATTTAAATCCAAAGTCTTTCATATGGTGAAATTTTGATATATGAAGAGCTCTGCTACATATATATATACATGTTTACATAAAGAGCTATTTCTATTTCCTGACCGTATGTCTAGCAATGACATTATTTGCACTGTCCGATATATAAAATGTGTATGACATGGATTAGGGGAAGCTTATTACTTGTAATTATGGTTAACGAGATATAATTTCATTCATTTTATAACAGCACCGCCTGATTATCGATTTTCGAGAAATGTTATTCTACCAAGGTACAGCACACTGTAATCGGAACCGCTCGGTTACGTTATTCCAGATGATCCAGACGAAGATATTTCATTCTATATAACTTGGATGATCCAGACTGTTTCGCATTACAACTGGATTCAATTCAATTTTATCATCCATAAGATAGCAAACGCATATTTATAGCCATTACAAAATTGATACATAAATCATAACACATGCACAGATAGCAACACTTCGGCCAGAATTTGTCAGAGAAGTATAAGAAGAAAAAAGTTAAAACAGCTATAATTTCATTTACGAGTAAACAGAACGATTTAAATGTACAGTTTGTTATATTACTTAACGCCCTATACGAATGTGTATTCCTTATTCTTGCTGTTATATTGAGAGGAAAATGAAAGGCATTCATAATTTGTTAATTTTACAGCAATACAAACTGCTGACAGGTCAACTAGGTCCCGTATAACATGTTTGATGTCCGGCACTAACCATTCATGCACATCACGCATTGTGATTAAGTGTTCTTTCTTTCTGTTGCCTCGTTTACAATTTTGTTGTACGTTTGAAGCCATATTGGTATGATTTATCTTAAGATTAAAACTGCTTAAATCTTCGCCTATGTAACGAACCGAGCATGTGAACCTCTCAAGGTGTAGGACATACTTATGACGTCATAGTTCGTCACGTGACTGTGTGTGATATGGTTAGTGCCGTATATCACACACCTTTAACATTAGCATCATGTACAAAATGAACAAAGGACATGGTGTTCTAAGCTTCTGTGCGTCCTGTTGCAGACGATATTTATTCTGATGTGGTGTATGGAGATAGCTGTATCAAAGACCTAATGGTTTATTTGGTCTTTGTCTGTATGCAAGTAGGGTGATCACGTGAACAATGTTTACGGAGAATGTCCGAACAAATAGCTGCACCACAGGTATATTTGCTTTCTTAAGCACAATACTTTCGTTTGCCATTATTTTATATATGCCATGTTCCGACCATCAACTTTTCGGTTCTGTTGGTATATGATGACCCATGTTTTTTGACGGCGTTACGTCTAACACTCAGTAGAGAAATCGCAGTCGATGGGTGATGATTTTAGGCCACTCGCATCCCTCGACTCGAAATTCACTGCAGGGTCTTTGAGATAACGGCAAGGCACATATGGAAACAACTTTCAACGGCAATTGCGGAAAATTGATCGTCGGAACATGGCGTATATAAAAAAGTGGAAAACAAAAGTAATCTGTTGAAAAAAAAAATGCTTAACACCTGCTCATTCATGGGCGCCCGCCATTTGTAATCTGTTTCATAGCGTAAACATTGATCATGTGATCACCCCGCCTGGTATGTGTAACGGCGGACTGACAGAATGTTATTGGTTTGACCCGTCTAGACCGGCCCGTATGGGAAGTTAAAAATGGGGTCTTCCTCCTTCCGCGTTTTTCCAAAGACCTAATAAACACGTTTATTAGGTCTTTGGTTTTTCTTAGTTCAACATGTGTTCCTAACATACAGCATGTGAATAGAAATAAAATAGATATAGAGGAAAAGACCGTAAAAATATTAGCGAAGCCCTTGAATTCTGGCATAGCATTGGATGCTCTCTTTATAGTCGTAGTTGAATAATCGATTGCGTTGTCATTATAAAAAAACAAAGACCGTTTCTATTGATGTTGGATTGTAAACAGTCTTAAATACTACAGATGGTTTGATTGCAATTGACAAATGTTTACATGTGAGATCTGCACAGAAAAGTGTAGATATCTGTGGAGTAGTAGAATACAGATATCTCCAAATAATGAGAACCCAACATTTCGAAAAAACATCTTATTACACAACCCGGCCGTTTAGTTAGACGTTTATCGTTAATTCAGAGCAGTTATCGTTATTGTACGTATTGTATATACAGCTGATCTAGTTTATAACTTCGTGTAGGAACCAGACCTTACAAGAGTGATGGAGTTACACGGACTAGTGAGACCTGCAGTGGAATGTGTCAATTATTATATGATGGATTAAAACTTAAAAATTTTACAAATTTTACTAATCTATGTGTCACACTATCTTACAACGGTGAAAACTTCATTACGCAAAAGAAACTGTCTGAACAGGCCTCTAAGGTACTATTCGCACTAAATAATACCCTTAATCAACTGTCACTTAGTATTTTAGAGAGACTTCAATTATTTGACTCTCTAGTTTTACCAATCATGATGTACGGGGCTAATGTTTGGGATTTTTCACAAAGCTGATGATGTAGAAAAAGTATATTTGAAATTTTTGAAACAGATACTTTGTGTTAGAAAGCAAATATCCGGCGCATCTGTTTACGGTGAAATTGGAAGATTCCTTCTTCAAGCATTACGAAAACTTCAATCGTTAAGTACTGGATCCGGATGAATAAATCACCTACTTACCTAATGTTCATTGGAAAATGGTAATGTCGTTTATGTTAATTACTTGTTAAATTGCTTGACTCAATTGGTTTAAGTTATATATATATTAACCTTTTAACTGATATAGATGTCAAAGTCATCGACGTTCGTATAAAAGATGTGGTCATTCAAAACTGGTTCTCCGATCTAGAAGGTTCTCGAAAGCTTCGATGCTACGCATCTTTTAAAACAACGTTTGTGTTGGAAGAATATCTTAATGGTGTCAGTAAAGAAAAACATAGAATATCACTTTCTAGGTTAAGATGTTCTTCTCATCATTTGGAGATAGAGTCAGGCAGGTATAATGATACTCCTATAGAAAATAGGATCTGCAAAATGTGTAAGCAGAGCGCTATAGAAACCGAATACCATTTAACACTTGTATGTCCTTTTTATCGTACTATGAGAACGCAACTGATACCGAAGTACTATCAAAGTGGCTTACTTATAACAAATTCAAACTACTAATTTAAACTTCAATGTACACATAATTATAGCTATTTGTGCTTTAAATGTTCTCCTTTTATCGCAATTGTTTTAGACAATTTAGAAATCAATAGGTTTACCTTTTTCCGCAGACTTAAATACGAGGCTGTTTCAGATTGAAAGCAACATCAGATGACAAAATCTAGCCAGATGGAAACCATTTTGACAAAAAGAGCAATTGCTCATGTCGAGCAATTTGTCCTGCTGTCAATTTAGTTTCTTAAATTTTCTGCTGCAGATGTGTTCATATGAAATTTCAATACAAAATGTGTTGAAGAAAGCCATACTTTAGAGATTTCATGGTTGTCAATACCCGTTTTACTATCTATTTTGTTAAATGCCTGTTTGAATTATATTTCACCATTGCTTAAAAAATCTAAGTTTAGTTCATACTTCAGAAAATGCTGTTCATTGACATATATGCTGCTAGACATTTCTTGTTATTTCAGAATTATGTGACTTGCCTCATCATTGTGGAGTTGTTACCCCTTTTCTCAATCAAGTTATTTGTGACAAACTTTAAATTTGGCAGACTGCTTACATTTTTGCAAATAAGTACATTTATCAAACGTGTTCTCGAAATACTGAAATTGATCATATACATGTATTTACATTATTATAAAAGGATAGCAAATTTTATTGTAGTGTTTGTACAGATAATATTATGTGAATTAAAGAAATGAAAAAAAAAGAATTCAAACCTTTGCTTACCATTCAAAAGAAGAAAATATTATTTAACTATAGTAAGTTTACATATTTAGCTGGTCAAGTTCGTCAAGCCGAACTTACCCAGCTTTAATAGTGTTAAGTTATTATTTATATGAATGGTTATATATCTTTTGTATAAAGTCATCCATAAACACCTTCATTAATAGTATTCTCACACTTTTCTCCTTAAGGAATGATAGTGGTAATTTCTATGTTCAATATACTTTACTGTATTGTTTATTTTAATTTATGGTGCTTGTCATATATATATATGTGTTAATACTCGTATGTAAGCAACAACATGTATTTGTTACGCTAATAAACTTTTGAACTTGATTTTGAACATTTCAGTCCGTCTAGTGTGGCGTCTATCAAAAGGCAGTTAATTTCTGTCATGACGTAACTATTATTTCAGTTATGTTGCAACGGGACTGGCAATATGGATACAGTTTTACAATTATCTTGTTTATAGTTCCGCTCAAATATAACATATTTCCATTTTTTATTCACATCGCCAAATTTGCTAGATGTATTGATCCTTCTTTTTTATTGTTATCTTGGTAAGTGCAAATCTTGTAAAATTTAATGTTGCAAAAGACTTGTTTAGAAACCGACGAATTCAAGCAGAAATTTAACATCACCCCGACGTTTTGGGCTGAATGAATCATTAACATAAGAAAATATCCTGAAAGTGATGGTGCTAATTCATCAATCAAAAATCATTATTATTGCAAAAATGGTTAAACGTACAAATATGAACTGCATTAAAAGCAAGGTTTACAATTTTCTTTTGAAATCTGATTTTCATTGCAATTCTAATTGTGACATAGCTCAGTTCGGCATCATTACATGTGTCATGGTAATTAACCAGCTGTACTGTTCATTGGTCAAACATTAGACAGGAACAATAGAAGCCACAAAGCTTAGAACGGGAACAGCGGCTCCTGAATTTAGGATGATAATCATTAGCTTAGATATGTAATATCACCAGTGTTACTTACGTAACGTATGTTGTTTGTTTCGTTTTAGAGAGCATTCCTGTGCCCAGCAATGTTAAGCTATACGTGAAGGGGACGACCGCCACGGTATACTGGGCGATAGATGGTGACCTTTCGTCTCACATCACCGGCTTCGAAATAACGTATGAGGTAGTGGACTCGCCAATCGGCACGTTTCGGGTGACACATGGCATAGACCGGCATAAACGGTCATTCCAAATACGAGGCCTATTTCCTTTACAGAGGTAAACAATATTTGTACTTTGTTATACATTATACATAAAGTTCATTTATATAGGTTATGCGAAAATATGAAGTCATATTTTACTTGAATATTATTGGAGGTTATACATCATTTCAACTGTATGTTTCATAGAAATATCATAATTTGTTATACACAAGTTTATCTGTACATTTCGCGATTTAATTATATAGGATGCTGTTACTTTTACATGTAAACTGTATATATCACAGTTACATAATATCAGTATACAAGATTTAACTCCATATTTGACAGACCTGTACGGTGTTAAAAGTAAAACATAAGTAAAACAATATCAATTTGGGTAGGTTTTACACTCGTCTAACTACATTCATATTGGTTAATCTTATACACATATTAAACTGTGCACTTCACATGTATGCTTTCAAATAGTATAAGACTATATATACATAAGTTTAACTGTATATCCTAAGTAAAGTATGTGGCCTATACACAAGCTTACATTCAACTATATAGTGTACATGCTCATTATATAGATATTACACATATGTGAGCTTACATTTTGCAAATAAGTTATATAGGTCTAGTTTATATCCAATTCGTACTGTATAATTTACAGTAAAAGTAGGCAAAATATTAGCATGTACCCATGTTCAACTGTATATTTCGCAGGTACAGAATATAGTTTATGTTATATTTCACAGGTACATTACTTACGGTGACATACACATAAACGATTTTAATCAACAGTCTGTTTTGTTTTTAAAAATAATTTCTGGGTGAAACATTACTAGTGCATAACAAACGAGTGCGTTATACGCAAGTAATGTTCACGAGGGGAATATCTCCCATAAACACGATAGTTGGAGCTGTAAGAGCCAAAAAAAAGGCCAGATTGTGCACTTTTGTATAAAAGCACCATATTTGGCACACTTATAGTTTAGGTCAATACCTTTCATTTAAGGCCAGGAGACACGCATGAGAGGCCCTGTCTCCCAAAATATTGAGGCCCCAAAGGGGTACCCCAAAAACAAAATATAAAAAGCCTGTTTTTTATTTGTTTCCAAGACAGGCTATTTTGTATTTAATGTAACAATTAAGTATGGCACTTTTACAAAATATCAACTTCGCATGAATTTCAAAAAAAAAAAAATCCGTAAACAAACTCGGCTTCTTCTTCAATGAGGCCCCTATGGGGAGCGCCGTCAAATTATTCATTTTTGGATCAATATGTTGTCATGACAGCACTTGTAAGACATTAGACCACTTGGATAACTAAGAATCAGTTAAATACAATAATATTTCGTATAATTTTATAACTTTGAATTCCCATTAGACACAAGAAGCTGGGTTTTGATACCCAAATGTGTACCATTAATACGACTCAAATGCGTAAATTTAGACCATTTATGATTAAGCAAAGGCTTTGATGTGAAATTTTTAAGATCAAAAGCTTTGTAATATTATGTTTATCTTAATGACTGTCTATATCATGTTTTTGGCATAATAATTAAAAAAGATTAACATATTTTACAAAATAATTTTCCCATTATATAAAATGAGGCCCCAATGGGGGTACCAATTAAGTGTAGTTAATAGTGGACATTACCCATCTTCTTGTAAGTCCATGCAATCTTTTTCAATGTTTTAATGCCTGTGCATAATGTTCAAAGTGGAAAGTTGGTATTGTCTCTTTAGTAAACATCCAACTTTGAAAAATGACAATATATGATTTTTAAAGTAGGTCATTTCTTTGATGAAAATACTAAATTGAACGTTCAAATTTACTCACATCTTTTGATGGAACATGATGTGAAATGGTTAGCTTGCAAAATGTCAATGCTCTGTTAAGATACTTTTGTATCAGATTTAATTATTTCTTACTTTATTTCAATTTGTGGAGAGAATTTTAAATATCATGTTTCATAAAATGAGGCCCATTAGGGGTGTAAATGTACATTTTTGACGAAATAATCCTCTCTATAGTTTGACCCTCAGAACAAAGATAATTGAAAAGAACAGTTTGCTGCAAATTTAAACGGAATAAAATGATTTTAGAAAATGATTCTATATTGTATCAGTATTTTGAAAATAACTATTTTGACTAAACTGCTTCATCTGGGTTTGAACATACAACCGGGTGCAATCTGCAACTTAGTTACGAAAAACAAACATAGCTACACTCAGTAGCTATTAATCAAATGATATCTAAGTTATAGTTTTCTTATAAACATAAAACAGTTACGTTTGCTGTTCAGTATCACATGAAAGCAATGTAGAATAAAACAGTTTGTTTCATTAATTATGCAATGCATGTACATTGTACACATCTACATTAATAATTTGGAAACTCCGGGTCAATCTGGCTTAACTTAAATGTAAAACAGTTTTCGGTGAATGTTATGCTCTGCAGTACGTCATTTGTCTATGAGATACATGGACAGTAACCTCCACAGAAGCACACTTGGCTGCACTGTATGCGTAAGTTGGCCTTGAAGCGTTTACATCTTCCCATGCAAGTAGACTTGTAATGACATCTAATCAGCTCTCTACAAGCATTAGACTATTTTGGCAAGTCTGTCTATCCTGAAACAAACTTACCATCGTTGTTCCTTATCCATCCCTATTCAGAGGTTGATGGAAGCAGTGGGTCCTTTAATAGCATTTGACCCAACATGTTTCCACTTTGATAAACTGCTCACAATATTTATGTGCTGTATTAGTGCATTGCGTGTCGGGGTACACGGGTATTTTCGAGCTTCTTTAACTCTCTCCGTGGGACTAGTTTGTTGTATAGCATCACTGTCAGCTGTTCAAGCTTCAATATGTCTTCTTCTTAGACGGCACAGGGGCTGTTGATATGTTCTTACAAAGAAGATGTATATCTGGTGATGCAATTTAAATTGAAAAGGATGATTTATTTCCGATTCCATGGAATGGAGATACAGTGTCATAATCTGTAAATGCGTGCATGAAAAGCATACCCCATAATTCATCCTGTTCAAGTTTTGCTGCATTTTTATGGGCAGGACTGTAGCGAAAATGCTTAGCATAGCTAAATGCAATCCATATACAGCACTATGAATATAGGCTTGCTAGAGCAATAGCCTGATGCTACAATGCAAATATCTTTGCAGTCGCTGTCCATTGCGTGTCCTGGATGTAACATCATTTAGAAATCTGCCTCTGCTAAGAGCCTTCAGAATGTGGCCATCGTAGGTGGATAACAATGCTTTGTCATAATCTACATGCATTCTTTCCAGAAAAAGAGAAAAGAAAGTGATAAAATGATGTTTGTTCTTCTCATTTCTTAGAAAGCATTACCAGTTCGAGAGAAGTATAGTTGTTGCTGGTGATACCTTGATGGATTAACCACTTCCTCTACACTTCATTGAGTGTGCTTTAAGACTATCTTTTTTTTTAAAAAATCCAACACAACAATAATCATGTTAACAGTTTGTAATGTAACTGCTTGTGGACATATGGGATACACAATTACAACATAGTCTTCAAGAATGTGAGTTCAATGCAAACTTTGGATCCAAGGATTGGACCAGTGCTGCACCATCAATAATTTTGCAGTCAAAGTTTGGGCCAGCTTCCTGTGTTCCCTCATATGTTTCTTGCAATGGTAACAACTGATCGGACTTATTGCCGGATCTCATTTTATTATTTGCTATTGATGGGAGCCAGGCAAGGTTTTTGTGACAGAAAACAACTGTCTAGTTCTCTGTGCCTGTTTTGATAAGAAATGTACATCATTGAAAAAACTCAATGTCTGTTTTCATTGTTTGCATACTATCCTTCAACTTAGAACGCTTGCTCTGAAACAATTGGAAGCTTTTTGTTTTTCTTGTATTAGGTTCATAGAACGATGTTTCGTCTTTCAAGGCGTGGCTTGACACAAAATATTTATATTGTGAAAGGCCTCTTGCCTCAGCATGTTGCAATGTTTGCACAGTTTCTTCATTAACTATAACTTAAGTATCAAGAGTTATTTTGATGTTTCTGTCAAAGAATTACTCATATCCTCAAGTGTGCGCACCGACCGTCTCACTTCTATCGTAAACCTTATACAAAACGAGAACACTGTATTTTTAAAATCAGAATAGGGATTACTATGTCTATAACTTTACATGTTTCTTTAAGTACATAAAATACCACAATTTCAATCTAGCTCTTGCATGATAATTAAGGGAACACAAAGTTGCATGAAGGGCATCAGGTACAATTTTAAAGAAAATTTTTAATGTACATACCAGTGCTGAGAATAACCTCTTAATAAAATAACAAAAAATGATCTAACATACAGTTGAATACACATTATTATCTGTTACACTTAAAATAATGAAGACTAAAAAAGTGAAAACTATTCTATTCAAGTACCCTATTAAGGCCTCAATAATTGCTCAATGCAGTGCCTCATGGACACGCCTCTCACCTTTTTATAACTGAAAAACCTAATGGGCTGATGTATACATTAAAAGTAACACTACCATAAATCTAGAGAGAAAAAATCAATTGAAAAAGTTTTCGGGCCTCATTTGTTGCAATATCTGCACCTATTTTCTAATGAAAATGAATTTATCTAGATTGAACGACAATCCGCTTCAAAAAATGTAAGAATAAAAGTATATTAACGGCTTTTATCAAATACAGGTAAGTACAAGTATATTATCACTTAAAAAGGCCCTGGCCCCAACTTGGGGCCTCAATGTTTTAGAGACAGGGCCTCTCATGCGTGTCTCCTAGCCTTAAATGAAGGTAAAGAAATAAACATACCAGTGCTGAGAATATCCTCTTAATAACATAACAAAGAATGACCTTACATACTCTTACACATTATTATAAGTTACACTAAAAGTGAACGAAGACTTAAAAAGTGCAAATTATTTTCTATTCAAGTACCCTATTAAGGCCTCTTTAACTGCTAAATGCAGGTCCTCATGGACATGCCTCTCACTGTTTATAACTGTAAAACCTTGCAGATTTTATAAGCATGTTTAATGGGCTGCTCTAAACATTAAATGTGACACTAGCATAATTCTAGAGAGAAAAAACAATTGAAAAAGTCATATTTTGGGGAAAAACACCCTTTTCGGGCCTCATTTGAAACACTATCTGCACCAATTTTCCTATGAAAATGAATTTATTTGAATTGAACATCAGTATGCTACAAAAAACATTAGAATAAAAGTATGTTTAACCCTTTTTATCAAATACAGGTAGGTACAAGTAAATTACTACTTAAAGAGGCCCTGGCCCCCCTTTGGGGCCTCAATATTATGGGAGACAGGGCCTCTCATGCGTGTCTCCTGGCCTTAAATGAAATGTATTGACCAAAACTATAAGTGTGCCAAGTTTGGTGCTTTTATACAAAAGTGCACAATTATTGCACTCTTGGACCAGACTACGAGGGGTATATTTCACATAAACATGAGGGGAATATCTCACTAAACACAAGGGAATATTTCACTTAAACACAAGGAAATATTTCACATAATCACGAGGGGAATATTTCACATAAACACGAGGGGAATATTTCACATAAACACAAGGAAATATTTCACATAATCACGAAGGGAATATTTCACATAAACACGAGGGGAATAGTTCACATAAACACGAGGGGAATTTCTTCTATAAACACGAGGGGAATATTTTGCATAAACACGAGGGGAATATTTCACATAAACACGAGGGGAATTTCTTCCATAAACACGAGGGGAATATTTCGCATAAACACGAGGGGAATTTCTTCCATAAACACGAGGGGAATATTTCGCATAAACACGAGGGGAATATCTCTCATAAACACGAGGGAATATCTCCCTTAAACACGAGGGGAATATTTCACATAAACACGAGGGGAATATTTCACATAAACACGAGGGGAATATTTCCCATAAACACGAGGGGAATATCTCCCTTAAACACGAGGGGAATATTTCACATAAACACGAGGGGAATATTTCCCATAAACACGAGGGGAATATTTCCCATAAACACGAGGGGAATATTTCCCATAAACACGAGGGAATATCTCCCTTAAACACGAGGGGAATATTTCACATAAACACGAGGGGAATATTTCGCAGAAACACAAGGGGAATATCTCCCATAAACACTAGGGAATATCTCCCTTAAACACGAGGGGAATATTTCCCATACACACGAGGGAATATCTCCCTTAAACACGAGGGGAATATTTCACATAAACACGAGGGGAATATTTCGCAGAAACACGAGGGGAATATCTCCCATAAACACAAGGGAATATCTCCCTTAAACACGAGGGGAATATTTCACATAAACACGAGGGGAATATTTCGCATAAACACGAGGGGAATATCTCCCATACACACGAGGGAATATCTCCCATAAACACGAGGGCAATATTTCACATAAACACGAGGGGAATATTTCACATAAACAAGAGGGGAATTTCTTCCTTAAACAAGAGGGGAATATCTCCCCAAAACACGAGGGAATATCTCCCATAAACACGAGGGAATCCCATAAACACGAGGGAATATCTTCCTTAAACACGAGGGGAATATTTCCAATAAACAAGAGGGGAATATCTCCCATGAACACGATGGGAATATTTCCAATAAAGACGAGGAGAATATTTCCAGTCAACACGAGGGTAATATTTCACATAAATATTAGGGGAATATCTCACTAAACACAAGGGAATATTTCACATAAACACAAGGAAATATTTCACATAATCACGAGGGGAAGATTTCACATAAACACGAGGGGAATTTTTCACATAAACACAAGGAAATATTTCACATAATCACGAAGTGAATATTTCACATAAACACGGGGAGAATATTTCCAGTCAACACGAGGGTAATATTTCACATAAATATTAGGGGAATATCTCACTAAACACAAGGGAATATTTCACATAAACACAAGGAAATATTTCACATAATCACGAGGGGAAGATTTCACATAAACACGAGGGGAATTTTTCACATAAACACAAGGAAATATTTCACATAATCACGAAGTGAATATCTCCCTTAAACACGAGGGGAATATTTCCCATAAACACGGGGAGAATATTTCCAGTCAACACGAGGGTAATATTTCACATAAATATTAGGGGAATATCTCACTAAACACAAGGGAATATTTCACATAAACACAAGGAAATATTTCACATAATCACGAGGGGAAGATTTCACATAAACACGAGGGGAATTTTTCACATAAACACAAGGAAATATTTCACATAATCACGAAGTGAATATTTCACATAAACACGAGGGGAATAGTTCACATAAACACGAGGGGAATTTTATCTATAAACACGATGGGAATATTTCGCATAAACACGAGGGGAATATTTCACATAAACACGAGGGTAACTTCTTCCATAAACACAAGGGGAATATTTCGCATAAACACGAGGGGAATTTCTTCCATAAACACGAGGGGAATATTTCGCATAAACACGAGGGAATATCTCGCATAAACACGAGGTGAATATCTCCCATAAACACGAGGGAATTTCTCCCTTAAACACGAGGGGAATATTTCACATAAAAACGAGGGGAATATTTCACAAAAACACGAGGGGAATATTTCACATAAACACGAGGGGAATATCTCCCATAAACACGAGGGGAATATCTCCCATAAACACGAGGGGAATATTTCACATAAACACGAGGGGAATATTTCAAATAAACAAGAGGGGAATTTCTCCCTTAAACACGAGGGGAATATCTCTCAAAAACACGAGGGAATATTTCCAATAAACACGAGGGAATCCCATAAACACGAGGGAATATCTCCCTTAAACACGAGGGGAATATTTCCAATAAACACAAGGGGAATTTCTCCCATAAACACGAGGGAATATCTCCCATAAACACGAGGGAATATCTCCCAAACACACGACGGGAATATTTCCAATAAAGACGAGGGGAATATTTCCCATAAACACGGGGGGGATATTTCCAGTCAACACGAGGGGAATTTCTCCCATAAACACGAGGGAATATCTCCCATAAACACGAGGGAATATCTCCCAAACACACGACGGGAATATTTCCAATAAAGACGAGGGGAATATTTCCCATAAACACGGGGGGGATATTTCCAGTCAACACGAGGGGAATATTTCCCATAAACAGGAGGGGAATATTTCCAATAAACACGAGGGAATATTTCCCATAAACACGACGGCAAAATTTCCCATAAACACGACGGGAATATTTGCCTGAAACAAAACGGGAATTCTTTCCAATAAAAAAGACGGGAATCTTTCCCATATATAAGACGGGAATATTTCCCATAAATAAGACGGGAATATTTCCAATGAACACGACGGGAATATTTCCCATAAACACTAAGGGAATATTTCCCATAAACAAGACGAGAATATTTCCCATAAACAAGACGGGAGTATTTTCCATAAACATGACATGAGTATTTCCCATAAACATGACATGGCGTTTCCCTTAAACACGAAGGGAACATTTCTAATAAACGCGATGGGAATATTTTTCATAAGAAACAATCCCTCGGTTGAATTATATAAATAAATATTACAAAATGTCGAAACATACCAATTTGTGTAAATAATCTATCGCAAATCAATCACCAATACATTGATCAATTTACTCATGAAACATGCACTTTTGGGTCAAGAAGGAGTTCTAAAAACATACATAGCATTACCACTGGCTCTGTCCCGTTCTACTAACAGTAGAGGCGAAAACAGGGACACGACATTGTCATGATTCTCACTGCGAATCATTTTTAATTGAAAATTATGCTATTTATTGTTCCATTAAAACTAAGATCCTTGCTAATAATATACAAGTTATATTTCACAGGTACAAAGTCTTCATGGTGACGATTACAGATAGCACGCACAGTAATAGAAGTGAAATCATTGAATTCTCCACCAATCTCACAGGTAAGCAATCTTAGTGTCACTTCATTTTGATTGGACAACTGAACCTGTGCAGTTTGGAAATCAGCAAATTCTATTTCTGAAGATCATCCACTCTCGACACGGTGTATTTGTATGTAGTCACTGAATCAAATGTTAAAATCGATTTTGTAGTGTCTCATTTCATACAATTGCTTGTTAAATCATGCGAAACTTGTCAAGTTAGACATGTGTAATTCATGGCATAATATAGGGTTGTGGAGCCATAACGCATGGCAGGTATGGGCTGTGTTAAACATGTGTTTACAACTGTATTTATCTATACTAATGAGTTTTTCGTTGTGTTTAGTGAAACATTAGCGCATCAATCAAGGCTTCCGTTATTTCACCCTCATCACTGTACATTAGCTGAGTTCGAGTATTGTCAACTCAGGCGTTAAAACCATCGTACTATTAGGAGAATCAGCTAATGATGTGTTGATGCCAGTACAACCTATGTTACAAGCCAGTCCAAGAGGTGTTGATGTCAGCACAACCTATGTTACAAACCAGTCCAGGAGGTGTTGATGTCAGCACAACCTATGTTACAAGCCAGTCCAAGAGGTGTTGATAGTGTCTAGTGTCATAACAAATACTTGTCAAAGGAGGCGATATCTTTTTCTAGTCATGTTACATTACAACTTTAACTTAAATAAACATTGTTTCTGATACCCCGGCTAAATACCCAAATGCAATGTCGCTCAGTACTTATCAAGTAGAGAAAATATACGTTGCTAGTTCTAGTACTACTAGATTGATGTCTGCATCGGAATAAAACAAATTGAATTTCGTAATGTGTTCTAAGTCGCTGAATGTCGTGTTGGTCATCTAACATAATACTTACTCGATAGTCCATGTTTCCGAATGTCATTCAAAGTGAAAATTTCTCAAGTGTTCATTAAAACAAAAGTCATCCTGTTCTTAGTTTTCAAGAGTTCATTTTCTCGTTAGTAATACAAAATGTAAGTTGCCAAGCGTTTATGTCATTGTAAGTAATCCAGAATGTTAGTTGTCAAGTGGTTATTTCATCGTTAGTAATCTAGAATGTTAGTTGTCAAGAGTTTATATCATTGTAAATAATCAAGAATGCTAGTTGTCAAGTATTTATGTCATCGAAAATAATCCAGAATGTAAGTTGTCAAGCGTTTATGTCATTGTAAGTAATAAAAATGTTAGTTGTCTAGTGTTTATGTCATCGAAAGTAATCAAGAATGTAAGTTGTCAAGATTTTATGTCATTGTAAGTAATCAAGAATGCTAGTTGTTAAGTATTTATGTCATCGAAAGTAATACAGAATGTTAGTTGTCCAGTATTTAATACGTTTTTAAGTTATACAGAATGTTAGTTGTCAAATGTTTATGTCATTGTAAGTAATCCAGAATGTTAGTTGTCAAATGTTTATGTCATTGTAAGTAATCCAGAATGTTAGTTGTCCAGTGTTTATGTCATTGTAAGTTATACAGAATGTTAGTTGTCAAGTATTTATGTCATTGTAAGTAATGCAGAATGTTAGGTGTCAAACGTTTATGTCATTGTAAGTAATCCAGAATGTTAGTTGTCAAGTGTTTATGTCATTGTAAGTTTTACAGAATGTTAGTTGTCAAGTGTTTATGTCATTGTAAGTTATCCGGAATGTTAGTTGTCAAATGTTTATGTCGTTGTAAGTTATACTGAATATTAGTTGTCACGTATTTATGTCATTGTAAGTAGTCCAGAATGTTAGTTGCCAAGTGTTTATGTCATTGTAAGTTTTACAGAATGTTAGTTGTCAAGTGTTTATGTCATTGTAAGTTATCCAGAATGTTAGTTGTCAAATGTTTATGTCGTTGTAAGTTATACTGAATATTAGTTGTCAAGTATTTATGTCATTGTAAGTAGTCCAGAATGTTAGTTGTCATGTGTTTATGTCATTGTAAGTTTTACATAATGTTAGTTGTCAAGTGTTTATGTCATTGTAAGTTATCCAGAATGTTAGATGTCAAATGTTTATGTCGTTGTAAGTTATACTGAATATTAGTTGTCAAGTATTTATGTCATTGTAAGTAATCCAGAATGTTAATTGTCCAGTGTTTATGTCATTTTAAGTTAAACAGAATGTTTGTTGTCAAATGTTTATGTCATTGTAAGTAATGGTCTCGCACCTGTTACGGAGTACTTCCGGGTCGTAGTACCCAAAAGTAGTCCCATTTAGAAATTTTGAGTTTCAACTTCTGGTGCATAGTTTTGCTGGTAAGAGATGAGCTGGTAGAACACTGATGTGTTTCCTGTATAGATTATAGTCCTGCAATGCTCCCAAAGTTTGTTTTGATTGCTTATTGCAGGACTATTTGTTTGGGATGTATGAACACAAATGCCGGTACCTCGGCTAGATTTGACAGCTAGTGCACTGATTTTCGGACGGTACTAATACACTTTGCTGCGTAGAAAAAAAATGAGACGATTGAGGTGTCCATTTTATTACAGTTTCTGAGAGTTGAATGGACAAACTTGATGTTCCTGTTTATAGCTAAGCGTAAAAAACACTATCCTTCATTCAGCAGAGCCTTGAAAATAGCTGATTTAACATTGGAGTCAATGGGAATTCAATACCTCAAAAGTAACAGGTGTATGACCTAATCCAGAATGTTAGTTGTCAAATGTTTATGTCATTGTTAGTAATCCAGAATGTTAGTTGTCCAGTTTTTATGTCATTTGAAGTTAAACAGAATGTCAGTTGTCCAGTGTTAATGCCATCAAAAGTAATCCAGAATGTAAGTTGTCAAGATTTTATGTCATTGTAAGTAATCAAGAATTCTAGTTGTCAAGTATTTATGTCATCGAAAGTAATACAGAATGTTAGTTGTCCAGTATTTATTATCTTTTTAAGTTATACAGAATGTTAGTTGCCAAGTGTTTATGTCATTTAAAGTAATCCAGAATGTTAGTTGTCCAGTATTTATTATCTTTTTAAGTTAAACAGAATGTTAGTTGTCAAATGTTTATGTCATTGTAAGTAATCCAGAATGTTAGTTGTCAAATGTTTATGTCATTGTAAGTAATCCAGAATGTTAGTTGTCCAGTGTTTATGTCATTGTAAGTTATACAGAATGTTAGTTGTCAAGTATTTATGTCATTGTAAGTAATGCAGAATGTTAGGTGTCAAACGTTTATGTCATTGTAAGTAATCCAGAATGTTAGTTGTCAAGTGTTTATGTCATTGTAAGTTTTACAGAATGTTAGTTGTCAAGTGTTTATGTCATTGTAAGTTATCCAGAATGTTAGTTGTCAAATGTTTATGTCGTTGTAAGTTATACTGAATATTAGTTGTCACGTATTTATGTCATTGTAAGTAGTCCAGAATGTTAGTTGCCAAGTGTTTATGTCATTGTAAGTTTTACAGAATGTTAGTTGTCAAGTGTTTATGTCATTGTAAGTTATCCAGAATGTTAGTTGTCAAATGTTTATGTCGTTGTAAGTTATACTGAATATTAGTTGTCAAGTATTTATGTCATTGTAAGTAGTCCAGAATGTTAGTTGTCAAGTGTTTATGTCATTGTAAGTTTTACATAATGTTAGTTGTCAAGTGTTTATGTCATTGTAAGTTATCCAGAATGTTAGATGTCAAATGTTTATGTCGTTGTAAGTTATACTGAATATTAGTTGTCACGTATTTATGTCATTGTAAGTAGTCCAGAATGTTAGTTGCCAAGTGTTTATGTCATTTTAAGTTAAACAGAATGTTTGTTGTCAAATGTTTATGTCATTGTAAGTAATGGTCTCGCACCTGTTACGGAGTACTTCCGGGTCGTAGTACCCAAAAGTAGTCCCATTTAGAAATTTTGAGTTTCAACTTCTGGTGCATAGTTTTGCTGGTAAGAGATGAGCTGGTAGAACACTGATGTGTTTCCTGTATAGATTATAGTCCTGCAATGCTCCCAAAGTTTGTTTTGATTGCTTATTGCAGGACTATTTGTTTGGGATGTATGAACACAAATGCCGGTACCTCGGCTAGATTTGACAGCTAGTGCACTGATTTTCGGACGGTACTAATACACTTTGCTGCGTAGAAAAAAAATGAGACGATTGAGGTGTCCATTTTATTACAGTTTCTGAGAGTTGAATGGACAAACTTGATGTTCCTGTTTATAGCTAAGCGTAAAAAACACTATCCTTCATTCAGCAGAGCCTTGAAAATAGCTGATTTAACATTGGAGTCAATGGGAATTCAATATCTCAAAAGTAACAGGTGTATGACCTAATCCAGAATGTTAGTTGTCAAATGTTTATGTCATTGTTAGTAATCCAGAATGTTAGTTGTCCAGTTTTTATGTCATTTGAAGTTAAACAGAATGTCAGTTGTCCAGTGTTAATGCCATCAAAAGTAATCCAGAATGTAAGTTGTCAAGATTTTATGTCATTGTAAGTAATCAAGAATTCTAGTTGTCAAGTATTTATGTCATCGAAAGTAATACAGAATGTTAGTTGTCCAGTATTTATTATCTTTTTAAGTTATACAGAATGTTAGTTGCCAAGTGTTTATGTCATTTAAAGTAATCCAGAATGTTAGTTGTCCAGTATTTATTATCTTTTTAAGTTAAACAGAATGTTAGTTGCCAAGTGTTTATGTCATTTAAAGTAATCCAGAATGTTAGTTGTCAAATGTTTATGTCATTGTAAGTAATCCAGAATGTTAGTTGTCCAGTATTTATTATCTGTTTAAGTTATAAAGAATGTTAGTTGCCAAGTGTTTATGTCATTGTAAGTAATCCAGAATGTTAGTTGTCAAATGTTTATGTCATTGTAAGTAATCCAGAATGTTAGTTGTCAAATGTTCATGTCATTGTAAGTAATCCAGAATGTTAGTTGTTAAGTGTTTATGTCATTTTAATTTAAACAGAATGTTAGTTGCCAAGTGTTTATGTCATTTAAAGTAATCCAGAATGTTAGTTGTCCAGTATTTATTATCTTTTTAAGTTATACAGAATGTTAGTTGTTAAGTGTTTATGTAATCTTAAGTTAAACAGAATGTTAGAAGTCAAGTGTTTATGTAATTTTAAGTTAAACAAACATGTAAGTTGTCAAGTGTTTATGTCATTTTAAGTTATACAGAATGTAAGTTGTCATGTGTTATGTCATTGTAACTTATACAAAATGTTAGTTGTCCAGTGTTTATATCATTGTAAGTAATACAGAATGTAAGTTGGCAAGTGTTTATGGCATTTTAAGTTATACAGAATGCTAGTTGTCAAGTATTTATGTCATTGTAAAAGATACGGAATGCTAGTTGTCAAGTATCTATGTCATTGTAAAAGATACAGAATGCTAGTTGTCAAGTATTTATGTCATTGTAAAAGATACAGAATGCTAGTTGTCAAGTATTTATGTCATTGTAAAAGATACAGATTGTTAGTTGAAATTGAACCAATGAAACCAAAGTTTTTTCTAGCAGAGTTATTCACCCACCATTTTACAGAAAGTCATAACTATCAATCTATCGCGTCAATATAATTCGTACGTATATGTTTTCGAAAAATATTTACGTTTGCGACTAAACCTACGTTGATGTGTAAGTTTGCGATACTTTGTGAGACATTTTCTATGTACGTATATGTTTTCGAGAAATATTTACGTTTGCGACTAAACCTACGTTTATGTGTAATTTTGCGATACTTTGTGAGACATTTGCTATGTACGTATATGTTTTCAAAAAATATTTACGTTTGCGACTAAACCTACGTTGATGTGTAAGTTTGCGATACTTTGTGAGACATTTTCTATGTACGTATATGTTTTCGAGAAATATTTACGTTTGCGACTAAACCTACGTTTATGTGTAATTTTGCGATACTTTGTGAGACATTTGCTATGTACGTATATGTTTTCAAAAAATATTTACGTTTGCGACTAAACCTACGTTGATGTGTAAGTTTGCGATACTTTGTGAGACATTTTCTATGTACGTATATGTTAACGAGAAATATTTACGTTTGCGACTAAACCTACGTTTATGTGTAAGTTTTCGATTCTTTGTGAGACATTTTCCATGTACGTATATGTTTTCGAGAAATATTTACGTTTGCGACTAAACCTACGTTGATGTGTAAGTCTGCGATATTGTGTGGAACATTTTCTATGTACGTATATGTTTTCGATAAATATTTACGTTTGCGACTTAACCTACGTTTATGTGTAAGTCTGCGATATTTTGTAGAACATTTTCTATGTACGTATATGTTTTCGAGAAATATCTACGTTTGCGACTAAACCTACGTTTATGTGTAAGACTCCGATATTTTGTGAGACATTTTCTATGTACGTATATGTTTACGAGAAATATTTACGTTTGCGACTAAACCTACGTTTATGTGTAAGTTTGCGATACTTTGTGAGACATTTTCTTTTTACGTGTATGTTTACGAGAAAAATTCTCGTGGCACCAGGATCCTATCTCACAATGATCCATACGATAGATTTCCTAGTAAACGTTAACATAGACAATGTAACTCACGGTATAGGTAACTTGGACCTGAACGGAACATGAGTCAACTATTTGAAATCTTCATCATAGTTTTGAACGCATGTCTATTTTATATTCCTAAAAACCAATTAACCATCGGAATTCAAAGGTTCGGACAATTTTGTAAACGTAGACATAGTTTCGAATTTTACACGCCCCTGGCGCCTATACAAGTGACGTTTTCTAGTGTCATATTCGATAGGGGAACTCCTTGTCTCTTTCAGACACATTGGAGTACATCCAGATCCGGTCCCGTGGTATCCAGATAGATGAGGCGTTGATTGTGCTGGTGGTGGTTGGTTTGTGGATATGCGTGATGATTCTCTTTGTGAAACAGTGGGACAACATCCGCATTATACAACCACAGGAACATCGATATAAACACAGTCCGAAAAACTTGCACACCATCCAGATCGTGAAGCGACCCCAGGATAGCGTGATCTACAAGAACTACAGTCGAAAAATGTCATTGACTATGGTAGCTCGAGAGAAGAAACTGTTACGGATGAATACTGTACCGATCATGGAGAACATCCACAAGCCTTTCTCCTTTAAAACCCTGCCCACCATTGAAATGTCAGACGAGGAAATTTCTCATGAACGACAGGCCACTTCCAACGTGTAGCTACAGCTTACAGTACACGGATGTGAACGGTCTTCACAACATGGTTTACACTATCAACTCGTCCACAACTAGAATCAATTAATAATACATACATAGATGGTATTGTACAGCCTGCGAACTATTGAAGATACATGTACTTGTCATGAATCAATCAGCAAACGAATTTCTTTGTTGGTGTTAAGTTTCTCTGACGTAAGTCATTTTCTCGATCCTTATAACAATCTAGGCCTTTATAAGGCGAAATACCAATGTCTAGACGGATACACTGTTTAGTAGAAGCTAAAACGTACCCTTGAATAAGTCGGGTATAGCTTGTTGTATGTTTCTTTCGTCCTAGAATTAAGAAATACATCGGCAAAGTCAGTATATATCCTAGGAACCAGTATGTGCCTTGAAAGATTTATAGCAATATTACATAGTGGAAATGGCTTTTAAAAGGAAATATGATTCAATTCCACTGAAAAAGCAAGTAGTTTCAATAGTCATTAGATCGCCTTTTCTTTCACTTTAATACCTTCCGTAAAAATTGAACCGTCGGTGTTTTTTACTGACACAGTTCTTGATTTTTACAAGTGTTAATAGGATTTAAGACGCGGGTTAAAACTATTTTGTAAACAAATCTTACCATATCCTTTGTTAACACATGTTTGTCGAGAGTTTGACGAGATGTATTGAAATTTTGTTTGAAAACAACTGTTTACAAAACCCTTAACGACATGTAAACACGGTTTTTAACATTACATGTTTTAAAGCACTGCTTAAGGACTTGTATAATATCATAGCACCTTTTAACGGTGTTGAATAATTAAGGCTTAAACAAATGTTAACAATAAAAAAAAATCCAAATTCCCAATCCCAAAAGATACATGATTGCACAAAGTTTGTCGACCCATGTGTTTACACAGTGTTTGTCGACACTAGCATGTTTCTAAAGTTTTTCTTAATCAAATACATCTTTACTTTACTTGTTTAGAGCTCTAGTTCGCGGCCGTGTATGGTTATTTTGTGTTTTAAGATAGGTTTCTTTCAACAGCTTTTTAATAACACGTGCTGTAACATCCAACGTTTAAGGTTAATCACCAAAAACATCGACAACATATGGCGACATTAATGATTCAATCAAATTGTATCCATACACTTCTTAATTGCACATATTAACAATTAGTTGGTCGACAGAAACATCTTTGTCTATATTAGAGATTGACACATGTCTATGAAGAGTTAAGAGTCTTAGCGACATGTCTGTAAACAGTAGTTGGTAAGGCGACTTGTTTAGACTGTATATAATTACAATTGTATCAGGGTGTTTGCCGACACTTGTTTACGCGTGTTTGTCGACACTTGTGTACGCGTGTTTGTCGACACTTGTTTACGCGTGTTTGCCAACACTTGTTTACGCGTGTTTGTCGACACTTGTTTACGCGTGTTTGTCGACACTTGTTTACGCGTGTTTGCCGACACTTGTTTACGCGTGTTTGTCGACACTTGTGTACGCGTGTTTGTCGACAATTGTTTACGTGTTTGTCGACACTTGTTTATGCGTGTTTGTCGATATTTGTTAAGACAAAGTTTGTCGACACTTGTTTAGGCGTGTTTGTCGATATTTGTTAAGACAAAGTTTGTCGACACTTGTTTATGCGTGTTTGTCGATATTTGTTAAGACAAAGTTTGTCGACTCTTGTTCATGCGTGTTTGTCGATATTTGTCAAGACAAAGTTTGTCGACACTTGTTTATGCGTGTTTGTCGATATTTGTTAAGACAAAGTTTGTCGACACTTGTTTATGCGTGTTCGTCAATATTTGTTAAGACACAGTTTGTCGACACTTATATACAAGTTGTTTGTCAGTATTTATTTATAAAGGTTTTACCTACGTTTGTATACGGTTTTAATCTACGCTTGTTAATACAGTGTTTGACGACATTGGTTTTAAAAGTGCTTGCCAAAACTTGATATACAGAACTTTATAACACCTACTTACACAGTTCTTGATAACAATTGTTTTCAAAGTGTTAGCTAATACATTCTTACATTATTTGTGAACATGTGTTATAACAGTGTCCCGCGACACCTGTTTGTACGCAGGCCTTTGTTACATTTGTTAACGTACTGCTTACTTTCAGCTTTCAACGCAGTGTATCTCGACATTTGTTAACGCATTTCTTGCCGATTTTTGTTTAAGCTTCATAGCCATGTACAATGTAAAGAGGGTCGTGGCAATCCCTCATCAAATCCCACAATAATGTTTGTCGGCTAACTATTATGTCCAACATATAACACCCAATACATTAGTTGTCAGAAAAATATAAATTAACATGTATACTGTTAAAAAGTCAAATAAATGGTTTAAATGATAAACAAAGTAAACGAGTAAAAATTGGCAAACGTGGGGATAGGTCCTACCGACACTTGTTTACGCGACGCTTGTCGATACCTTTTTACACATTGTTTGTCAACGCTTGCTTTAAAGTTCCCGGACGTCATCGAACAGAAATATATTATACATGTATGTAAAATGTGGATTTGGCGTATGGTATTTAGCTATAATCCAAACAAATATTCATAAAAATAAAGTAACCGAATTCGTTCTATAACTGTAGATAATGATGGAAAACCCCACAGTATCACCAACTGGATGTTACATCCACTGTATGGTAATTAGTTATCCGTATATCCTGTTGTTTTTTCTGTGTACGTTCTACATGGCCAACCGTATGCTATTCCGGCTAGTTAAATGTGAACCCTTCAGTGCAAGAACGTGAAGTTTGCTTTCAGAGTGTATTCTGAGTATCAAGGGCCATGTGTCTATAGCTTGACATATATGCGACCTTTATCTAGGTCATGTAGCCTTGTTACCGGATTGGTATACAATAAAAAGAAATACGCCCAACGTTGCTAGTATTTAATTGTTTTCTCTGCTGAAATATTAAATCAATGTGTATTCCTTTACATTTGTAAGTTCTGAAAAAGTAAATATTTTGACGTCCGGGGACTTTAAGGTTTTTTTTGTTGTTTTTTCTATTGTTTATTTCCTCCAAAATGGAGATATGCGTATACATGATAATTTGTGAACAATGTGAATGTCAATTAGAAAACAGTGATTAAACAAAGAGACGTTAATATAGATACAACAAATATAGAATCATACATCGAGACGTAAACATGGATACAACAAATATAGAAACATACGTCCGGACATCCACTTACACAGACACTTATCAAGACACAACAGACACACCCACACACCCACACCCACACCCACACCCACCAACACCCCCACACCCACACCCACTCACAAAACACATGCTTTAACACAGACATTTACACGCACATTCGCGCACACCCAGGCTGACAGGTGCATGTGGTTATATTTTATGCGAACGCATGTAATTAATATTAACAAACATATACACATAAAAAGTTACCTAAATATATTATCCCATGTTAACAAGCTTAACCGAAACGAAATGAAAAGCTAGTTACAAGAAATAATCATCATGGTTATACCCTGTGCGAACACATATAATTACTTAAATGTTAAGAAACATGTACACATACAAAGTTGGTATATATTTTCCCCTATCAACAAGCTTAACCGAAACGAAATGAAAAACTAGTTTAAAGGAAATAACATCATCGACCTACAGTAATATGTGTTAAAAACATAGTTATGAAAAGCGTTTTATGTTTATCAAATCGATAAGGGAGTGCTTACAGTTACATACACGTACGGTATTTGTAAGCACACCCTAGATCATGAAGGAAAAGGGCAGCATAATGAAAAAAGTTAACGGAATTTGATCGAACTTCATCATTTAATGCCTGATTTAAACCAAAAAGGGTTTTAACTCTGTCGTAATCAGTTAACGTTTCAAACAAAAGTAAGATACGTTGATCCAAAGGCAAGCGTATAGTCTCTTTGAAAGCAATAGAGATAGTTGTAAATATATATAATAAATTACGTGTTATATGTGTTGGTATCGTGAAGTGACCTGTATATATTATATATGCTGCTATAATGTAGCGAAACGTAACATGGACGTATAGGGAGCATTAAACTGTACGGGGGCTGTGACAAACCGCTGCAACACAATGTAGAGCCTACGATGCGCCCGTATTTACACCAACCTGTAAGAATAGACCTTATTTGCGTTTATCATGATGAGGCATTCGGAAGCTGGTGTTCTTCATTACTAATCGTTTTCGTCGATTATGTACCAAATTTACCAGGTCTTGTTTTGCCCTTTCCACGGTGATTAATCAAAACGGCCTCTATGCGTATAATCTTGCGTCCCATGCATTCTATACGTACAAGCACCGATTTCTATACGTGTGTAAACAAAGAAAAACATGGAGATGGACCGGGAAAAAGAAGAATATAAAGAAAATGAGAAATAAGTTATTAAAATGACGTGTATCACGGAACAATAAGAATTATTTCGTATAACGTATGTATTTTGTCTTGTCTCATAACATTTTATTTAATCCACACTAAAGAAAACAAGTTGGCCTCATGCGAGTCCTCATTGTAAACACTTCGATGAAAATATAGTCTTTTGTCTGATTTATAAGAGATTATGTTCTTTTCCGAAATGTAACTTATCAGAAAAATAAAGATCCATGTATGCCATGTTTTATTGTCATATTTAATGTCTGTAAATAAAAGAAATATATAAAAATCCTCAACGGGGGTGGCTACGAATAATATACGAATAGCCTATAAAGCTGTTACTTGTGGCACCGGCTAATGTACGAACAAATGGCACCGATTTCTATATGAACCCTCATTCTCATTTTATCCTGTTTTACAGGTTGAAACGAAAAGAAAATGGTTCATTTTTTGTTTCATCAGAGAAATAAAGAAATATATAAAAATCCTCAACGGGGTCGGGTACGGATAATGTATGAATAGTCAATAATGCATTAATTTTTGGCACCGGCTAATGTACGAAGAGATAGCACTGGCTTCTTTCTATATGAACCTTCATTCTTTTGTTTTAAACTTTAAAGCGAAGACGGCCTCTCTTTGGTTATATCAGCCAAAAGAGACGAATAGATGCTACCCACCCATGTTCATCCCCCACGATAATTACTGTCCATTCAAGTCTTATAAAGCAGTCCTTCCACTGAAGTGTTCAATATTGTCTCGCCTAAGTTTATTTCTATTTTCTATTGTTAATGCCTTTTCCAACGATGTCTCGATTGAGTTTGATCTCACTATCATTGTCTTGTCCAACACCGTTTTGTTCGAGTTTGCCATGACCACTTTTGTCTCGTCCAAATTTATGTTGACCATACCAATGAATGATTTTAATCTGTTGATACGAAAGGCTAAGTGTTAAATTCTGAACGAACTATTGACACGGAAAATTATTTAATGTCGTATGCATTGTGTTTCAAGAGCATACATGCTGTTATTTTACTTTGTCATTACACACAAGAAAAGGCAGTGCATATAGTCGCGGACAAGATAACTCTGAGTGGCCCCTGTGGTCGAGGTATTAATGTCGCAGACTTTTAATAATGGTCCCTCATCGCTTTGGGCTTGATTCTCTTCCAAGGAAGGAAAACATAAAATACAATAGCATCGACTATGTGTCTAATATTTCTTGATGAAACTATCTGTAATGATAATGCGAATGCAAATCACAGAGCAAAAACAAACCTTCTTTCATGAGTTAACCGAATTAGGATATTTCAAGTGAATAACTAGATATAGAAAAGCCACATCTTGATGCATATTTCACACACAAAGTGAAAAAATCGGCTATATTTATCAAGATTTTTTATTTGAATAAATCATGTCGAAACTATTCTAATGAAAAAATCATGTTTTACAACTTAATGATCAGAAACGGGTTATTAAAAATTGGCCCTTTTACATCGTTAATTAGCCGGTGTCATGTACGTATATTATCCGTTGCATTAAACTACTCTTTTTTTACCTTGTGCAGGGCTTATCAAAATTTAAAAACCGAAATCATTGAGAAGTATCAGTTAATGTGCGTTAAAATTGCCAAAACAACGTCAATAAGAGATTGATACCTTTAGATATGATCGAACTATTGTCTTTTAAATCAAGTTTGAAGAGTTCTCACTTGTTTCTGCTTCACATATTTGTTTTTGAATACCAGAACATGTCGAACCTTCATCACATGTCAACACGATTTATCGGTATAGAAGCCGGTCCCTGTACGTATAGAAGCAATGCAACGCTCGATTATACGCATAGAAGCCGTTTTGATTAACCACCGTGCTTTCTTTCAATAGGAATTCGCAGATTGGTAGAGCGTATCGATTTGACGGGATGCTACTTTAATTCATTCTATATGTATTTTGTTAATCAATAAAAAATGTCTCATGTACAGTAATGTAACTGTTTAAAAATAATCTGTTAAAAGAACAAACATTTTGATTAAAACCAAAATGAAACATTTGTGTGTTTGTCTACTCAGTATCACGTCCGCATATCTTCAATTCTCTGACCCAGAAGTTTGGCTATTTATCCCTCTGAAATGCGGCTTCGTGTATCATTCGTCAGTCCGCGACCATTATAACGATAGGTGTATAAATTATCCAATTATTGCGACTTCATTATCACTAAAGTCTCCATTGTGTGGAAATCATTACTGGTCTGTACTGGACGATTCATTATGTCTGTCAATATCATGGGTGCGATGAAATGGACGAGGTTTGGTAGGATTAGATCACAAATAGGGGTTAGGTTAAAGGACATGTTCACAAATGTAAGGAAATTTGAAAGTTAAAAACTATTTTCTTTAAAACTAACCATCTATACTGTTATATAATACGCACTGAAGACAAGTTATTGGAAGTTAGATTAATTCTAGTGTATTTAGTGAATTAGCATGTTTATTAATCCAAAAGTGTGCCATGGCTGTTAAGATCTACCGTATATAATAGAGGCTGTACATACTAAGCTAAATCGACGCTTCCACATTTATTGTTCTTTCAATAGCTACTTTCAATTGTTTATCAAACAACACTGCAAAACCTGTATTGTTACAACGGCATCTTACTTCGACTTTCAAATTTTCTCTTCTGTGACAGGTTCCATTTTTAAAGACAGCAAATTGAAGGGATTAACCACAAAAAATTACGTCCACGGGTTGTGTTACACGTAATATGAACCCCCTATACTTTACAACAATAAAATCAAATTTGTTAGACAAGTTTTCGAAGAAAAAAATGTTTTAGACAAATGATTAACGCCATGAACAACAAACTGTGTTTTCTTTATATTTCTTATGAAAACTAGGTATAAAATAAATGTAACAGCTTAACCATCCTATTCAATATGCCTTGGTGCAACGTATTTAGTCTGGTTAGGAACGATGTTGTTAGTTGGAAAACAAGTCAAACTATAATCCGATATACAAGGATTCCGGCTGACTTAATTGAATTGTCTGACATTGTCTGACAATAAGGCTGAGTGAAGCTGGTTTATTTCCTCAGCACTAAAACAAATTACGAGAACATTGTTTCCAACACACTAGCCAATATAACCTGTCATTCCCAGGAGAGAATTTGTTGTTTTGGTGATTATTTATTTAAACACACTGAAAGCATGAATCACGTGGTCGCAATATGAGTCTTAATAACATGTTGTTTGATATGAAATGTTGTGAAATCGCAGCAACACTATCTCAGTTATTACACGATGCCATGATTGGTGGTAGAAGATATAATTATTTAATGAAATACCCTTCAATGTCTGATCAATCATCCCAACATACTAATCACCTTATTCCATATGACAGACTTTCCTGATATTATTCGAGATACATGTATGAATGTTAGCAAAGTTATGTATCATTTACCGTGTTGATTAGTCTTAGACTTTTGGATGAATGGTTGAAGCTTTAGGTACAAACCATAGCTAGAGGTCTTTAGAAGTCGAGTTGGCATTGTAAGGTTCAACATGCGATATCGAGTTGGTAATCGAAATGCCAAAATGATTAGTGAGCTAAGCTTCCTTCCGATTTTAAGTTTGAAGAATTAAAGAAGTTGATAGGTCACAATAAGAGTCGATCACATTATATGAAAAAGATTATTTTTCTATGACTTTGTCTTAGATATAAAATTCAAATTGAATCTCTTGCATTGATTGTTCTTTTTCTATGAAGTAAATATGAGTTAAAAGTGTCATTGTTCATCAAATAATGAAGGTTTTCTATTCAATGCGGTATCGTTTTTAACGAGTTTTCAGGGGTTCCTTTTTTGATAAAAAAAGGGATAGAGACCAATTAATTAGATCGACCACTATCTAAAACTAGCCTCCAAGTCCTTATAGCAGGTACAGGGAAAACTAAGCTCTGAGTACTTTTAGCAGGCACAGGAAGACTACCGTCCGAGTACTTATAGCAGGTACCGGAAAACTACCCTCTGAGTACTTTTTGCAGGAACAGGAAAAGTCACTCCGAGTACTTATAGCAGGCACTGGAAAACTAACCTCTGAATACTTATAGCAGGTACAGGCAAACTACCCTCAGAGTACTTATAGCATGTACTGGAAAACTACTCTCCGAGTACTTATAGCAGGTACAGGTAAACTACCCTCTAAATACTTATAGCAGGTACAGGAAAACTACCATCTGAGTACTTATAGCAGGTACAGGAAAACTACCCTCCGAGTACTTATAGCAGGTACAGGAAAACTACCATCTGAGTACTAATAGCAGGTACAGGAAAACTACCCTCCGAGTACTTATAGCAGATACAGTAAAACAACCCTCTGAGTACTAATAGCAGGTACAGGAAAACTAGCCTCTGAGTACTTATAGCAAGTAGAGGAAAACTAGCCTCCGAGTACTTATAGCAAGTACAGGAAAACTACCCTCCGAGTACTAAAAGGGGGTACAGGAAAACTACACTCTGAGTACTAATAGCAGGTACAGGAAAACTATCCTCCGAGTACTTATAGCAGATACAGGAAAACTACCCTCCGAGTACTAAAAGGGGGTACAGGAAAACTATCCTCTGAGTACTAATAGCAGGTACAGGAAAACTACCCTCCGAGTACGTATAGCAGGTAAAGGAAAACTATCCTCTGAGTACTTATAGCAGGAACATGAAAACTACCCTCCGAGTACTTATAGCAGGTACAGGAAAACTATCCTCTGAGTACTTATAGCAGGTAAAGGAAAACTACCCTCTGAGTACTTATAGCAGGTACAGGAAAACTATCCCTTGAGTACTTATAGCAGGTACAGGAAAACTACCCTCTGAGTACGTATAGCAGGTACAGGAAAACTACCCTCCAAGTACTAATAGCAGGTACAGGAAAACTACCTTCCGAGTACTTATAGCAGATAGGGAAACTTCCATCTGAGTACTAAAAGCAGGTACAGGGAAAACTACCCTCTGAGTACTAATAGCAGGTACAGGAAAACTACCCTCCGAGTACTTATAGCAGATACAGAAAAACTACCCTCTGAGTACTAATAGCAGGTACAGGAAAACTACCTTCTGAGTTCTAATAGCAGGTACAGGAAAACTACCCTCCGAGTACTTATAGCAGGTACAGGAATACTACCCTCCAAGTAATTATTGCAGGTACAGGAAAACTACCCTCCGAGTACTTATAGCAGGTACAGGAAAACTACCCTCCGATTACTTATAGCAGGTACAGGAATACTACCCTTCGTGTACTTTTAGCAGGTACAGGGAAACTCTCCTCTGAGTACCTATAGCAAGTACAGGAAAACTACCCTCCAAGTACTTATAGCAGGTACAGGAAACTACCCTCCGAGTATTTATAGCAGGTACAGGAAAACTACACTCTGAGTACTTATAGCAGGTACAGGGAAACTACCCTCTGAATACTTATAGCAGGTACAGGAAAACTACCCTCTGAGTACTAATAGCAGGTACAGGAAAATTACCCTCCGAGTACTTATAGCAGGTACAGGAAAGCTACCCTCTGAGTACTTATAGCAGGTACAGGAATACTACCCTCTGAGTACTTATATCAGGTACAGGAAAACTATCCTCTGAGTACTTATAGAATGAACAGGAAAACTACCCTCCAAGTACTTATAGCAAGTACAGGAAAACTACCCTCCAAGTACTTATAGCAGGTACAGGAAAACTACCCTCTGAGTACTTATAGCAGGTACAGAATACTACCCTCCGAGTACTTATAGCAGGTACAGGAAAACTATCCTCTGAGTACTTATAGCAGGAACAGGAAAACTACCCCCAAGTACTTATAGCATGTACACGAAAACTAGCCTCCGAGTACTTATAGCAGGTACAGGAAAAACTACCCCTCAAGTACTTATAGCAGGTACAGCAAAACTACCCACTCAAGTACTAATAGCAGGTACAGGAAAACTACACTCCGAGTACTTATAGCAGGTATAGGAAAACTAGCCTCCTAGTACGTATAGCAGTTACAGGAAAACTACCCTCTGAATACTTATAGCAGGTACAGGAAAACTACCCTCCAAGTTCTTATAGCAGGTACAGGAAAACTACCCTCCGAGTACTTATAGCAGGTACAGGAAAACTAACCCCGAGTACTATAGCAGGTACAGGAAAACTACCCAATAGTACTTATATAAAGTAGGAAAACTATCCACCGAATACTTATAGCAGGTACAGGGAAACTATTCTCTGAGTACTTATAGCAGGTACAGGGAAACTATCCTCTGAGTACTTATAGCAAGTACAGGAAAACTATCCTCCGAGAACTTATAGCAAGTACAGGAAAACTAACCTCCGAGTACGTATAGCAGGTACAGGAAAACTACCCAATGAGTACTTATAGCAAGTACAGGAAAACTATCCACCGAATACTTATAGCAGGTACAGGGAAACTATCCTCTGAGTACTTATAGCAGGTACAGGGAAACTATCCACTGAGTACTTATAGCAAGTACAGGAAAACTATCCTCCGAGAACTTATAGCAAGTACAGGGAAAACTAGCCTCGGAGGACTTATAGCAGGTACAGGAAAACTACCCTCGGAGGTCTTATAGCAGGTACAGGAAAACTAGCCTCGGAGGTCTTATAGCAGGTACAGGAAAACTACCCTCCGACTACTTATAGCAAGAACAGGAAAACTATCCACCGAGTACTTTTAGCAGGTACAGGGAAACTACCCTCCAAGTACTTATAGCAGGTACAGGGAAACTATCCTCTGAGTACTTATAGCAGGCACAGGAAAACTATCCTCTGAGTTCTTATAGGAGGTACAGGACAACTACCCTCCAAGTACTTATAGCAGGTACATGAAAACTATCCTCTGAGTACTAATAGCAAGTACAGGAAAAGTACCCTCTGAGTACTTATAGGGGGTACAGGAAAACTACCCTCCAAGTACTTATAGCAAGTACAGGGAAAACTAGCCTCGGAGGATTTATAGCAGGTACAGGAAAACTACCCTCGGAGGTCTTATAGCAGGTACAGGAAAACTAGCCTCGGAGGTCTTATAGCAGGTACAGGAAAACTACCCTCCGAGTACTTATAGCAAGAACAGAAAAACTATCCACCGAGTACTTTTAGCAGGTACAGGGAAACTACCCTCCAAGTACTTTTAGCAGGTACAGGGAAACTATCCTCTGAGTACTTATAGCAGGCACAGGAAAACTATCCTCTGAGTTCTTATAGGAGGTACAGGACAACTACCCTCCAAGTACTTATAGCAGGTACAGGAAAACTACCCACTGAGTACTAATAGCAGGTACATGAAAACTATCCTCTGAGTACTAATAGCAAGTACAGGAAAAGTACCCTCTGAGTACTTATAGGGGGTCCAGGAAAACTACCCTCCAAGTACTTATAACAGGTACAGGAAAACTACCCTCTGAGTTCTTATAGGAGGTAAAGGAAAACTACCCTCCAAGTACTTATAGCAGGTACAGGAAAACTACCCTCCGAATACTTATTGCAGGTACAGGAAAACTATCCTCTGAGTACTAATAGCTAGTACAGGAAAAGTACCCTCTGAGTACTTATAGGAGGTACAGGAAAACTACCCTCCAAGTACTAATAGCAGGTACAGGAAAAGTACCCTCTGAGTACTAATAGCAGGTACAGGAAAACTATCCTCTGAGTACTTATAGCAAGTACAGGAAAAGTACCCTCTGAGTACTTATAGGAGGTACAGGAAAACTACCATCTGAGTACAAATAGCAGGTACAGGAAAACTATCCTCTGAGTACTTATAGCAAATACAGGAAAACTATCCTCTGAGTTCTTATAGGAGGTACAGGAAAACTACCCTCCAAGTACTTATAGCAGGTACAGGAAAAGTACGCTCTGATTACTTATAGGAGGTACAGGAAAACTACCCTCCAAGTACTTATAGCAGGTACAGGAAAACTACCATCTGAGTACTAATAGCAGGTACCGGAAAACTATCCTCTGAGTACTTATAGCAAGTACAGGAAAACTATCCTCTGGGTTCTTATAGGAGGTACAGGAAAACTACCCTCCAAGAACTTATAGCAGGTACAGGAAAACTACCCTCTGAGTACTAATAGCAGGTACAGGAAAACTACCCTCCAAGTACTTATAGCAGGTACAGGACATCTACCCTCTGAGTACTAATAGCAGGTACAGGAAAACTATCCTCTGAGTACTTAGAGCAGGTACAGGAAAACTACCCTCTGAGTACTAATAGCAGGTACAGGAAAATTACCCTCCGAGTACTTATAGCAGGTACAGGAAAACTACCCTCTGAGTACTTATAGCAGGTACATGAAAACTACCCTCCGAGTACTTATAGCAAGTACAGGGAAACTATCCTCTGAGTACTTATAGCAGCAACAGGAAAAAGCCTCAGAGTACTTATAGCATGTACTGGGAAGTTTGCCTCAGAGTACTTATAGCAGGTACAGGAAAACTACCCTCCGAGTTCTTATAGCAGGTACAGGAAAACAAGCCTCCGAGGACTTATAGCAGGTACAGGGAAGTTTGCCTCCGAGTACTTATAGCAGGTACAGGAAAACTAGCCTCCGAGGACTTATAGCAGGTACAGGGAAGTTTGCCTCCGAGTACTTACAGCAAGTACAGGGAAAGTAGCCTCCGAGTACTTATAGCAGGTACAGGAAAACTACACTCTGAGTACTTATAGCAGGTACAGGGTAGTTTGCCTCCGAGTACTTATAGCAGGTACAGGAAAATTATCCTCTTAGTGCTCATAGCAGGTACAGGAAAATTAGCCTCCAAGTACTTTTAGCAGGAACAGGAAAACTAGCGTTCGAGTACTTAATGCAGGTACAGGAAAACTAGCCTCCGAGCCCTTATAGCAGGTACAGGAAAACTACCCTCCAAGTACTTATAGCAGGTACAGGAAAACTAACCTTGGAGTACTTATAGCAGGTACAGGAAAACTACCCTCTGAGTACTTATTGCAGGTACTGGAAAACTAGCCTCTGAGAACTTATAGCAGGTACAGGAAAACTAACCTCCGAGTACTTATAGCAGGTACAGGAAAACTAGCCTCCGAGTACGTATAGCAGATACAGGACAACAACACTCTGAGTACTTATAGCAGGTACAGGAAAACTACCCTCCGAGTACTTATTGAAGGTACAGGAAAACTAGCCTCCGAGTACGTATAGCAGGTACAGGAAAACTGCCCTCCGAATACTTATTGCAGGTACAGGAAAACTACCCTCCGAGTACTTATAGCAGGTACAGGAAAACTACATGCTGAGTACTTATAGCAGGTACAGGAAAACTACCCTCCGAGTAGGATATCAGGTACAGGAAAACTAGCCTCCGAGTACGTATAGCAGGTACAGGAAAACTAGCCTCCGAGTACGTATAGCAGGTACAGAAAAACTACACTCTGAGTACTTATAGCAGGTACAGGAAAACTAGACTCCGAGTACGTATAGCAGGTACAGGAAAGCTAGTCTCCGAGTACTTATTGCAGGTTCAGGAAAACTATTCTCCAAGTACTTATAGCAGGTACAGGAAAACTAAACTCTGAGTACTAAAAGGAGGTACAGGAAAACTACGTTCTGAGTACTTATAGCAGGTACAGGAAAACTACACTCTGAATACTTATAGCAGGTACAGGAGAACTACACTCTGAGTACTTATTGCAGGTACAGGAAAAGTAGTCTCTGAGTACTTATAGCAGGTACAGGAAAACTACCCTCCGAGTACTTATAGCAGGTACAGGAAAACTACACTCTGAGTACTAATAGGAGGTACAGGGAAAACTACACTCTGAGTACTAATAGCAGGTACAGGAAAACTACCCTCCAAGTACTTAAGCAGGTACAGGAAACTACCCTCCGAGTACTATAGCAGGTACAGGAAAACTACCTCTGAGTACTAATAGCAAATACTTATAGCAGGTACAGGAAAATCCACCTCTGAGTACCAATAGTATAGGTACAGAAAAATTACCCCCAGTACCTCTATAGCAGGTACAGGAAAGCTACCCTCTGAGTACTTATAGCAGGTACAGGAATACTCACCTCTGAGCAATTTATAGCAGGTACAGGAAAACCATCCCTCTGAGTAAATTTTTATAGCAGGAACACGAAAAATCCAATTCCCAAGTACTTATATAGCAAGTACACGAAAACTAGCCTCCGAGTACTTATAGCAGGTAATGGGAAAACTACTAATTCTCCAAGTACTTATAGCAGGTACAGCAAAATTACCCTCCAAGTACTTATAGCAGGTACAGGAAAACCATGACCCGAGTACTTATAGCAGGTATAGGAAAAACTATCCTCCTGAGTACTTATAGCAAGTACAGGAAAACTACCCTCCGAATACTTTATAGCAGGTACGGGAAAACTAGCCTCCTAGTACGTATAGCAGTTACAAGAAAACTACCTCTGAATACTCAATAGCAGGTACAGGAAAATTAGCCTCCAAGTACTTTTAGCAGGAACAGGAAAACTAGCGTTCGAGTACTTAATGCAGGTACAGGAAAACTAGCCTCCGAGCCCTTATAGCAGGTACAGGAAAACTACCCTCCAAGTACTTATAGCAGGTACAGGAAAACTAACCTTGGAGTACTTATAGCAGGTACAGGAAAACTACCCTCTGAGTACTTATTGCAGGCACTGGAAAACTAGCCTCCGAATACTTTTAGCAGGTACAGGAAAACTAGCCTCCGAGTACTTATAGCAGGTACAGGAAAACTAGCCTCCGAGTACGTATAGCAGATACAGGACAACTACACTCTGAGTACTTATAGCAGGTAGAGGAAAACTACCCTCCGAGTACTTATTGAATGTACAGGAAAACTAGCCTCCGAGTACGTATAGCAGGTACAGGAAAACTACCCTCCGAATACTTATTGCAGGTACAGGAAAACTACCCTCCGAGTACTTATTGAAGGTACAGGAAAACTAGCCTCCGAGTACGTATAGCAGGTACAGGAAAACTACCCTCCAAGTTCTTATAGCAGGTACAGGAAAACTACCCTCTGAATACTTATAGCAGGTACAGGAAAACTACCCTCCGAGTACTTATAGCAGGTACAGGAAAACTAACCTCCGAGTATGTATAGCAGGTACAGGAAAACTACCCAATGAGTACTTATAGCAAGTACAGGAAAACTATCCACCGAGTACTTATAGCAGGTACAGGGAAACTATCCTCTGAGTACTTATAGCAGGTACAGGGAAACTATCCTCTGAGTACTTATAGCAAGTACAGGAAAACTATCCTCCGAGAACTTATAGCAAGTACAGGGAAACCTAGCCTCGGAGGATTTATAGCAGGTACAGGAAAACTACCCTCGGAGGTCTTATAGCAGGTACAGGAAAACTAGCCTCGGAGGTCTTATAGCAGGTACAGGAAAACTACCCTCCAAGTACTTATAGCAAGAACAGGAAAACTATCCACCGAGTACTTTTAGCAGGTACAGGGAAACTACCCTCTGAATACTTATAGCAGGTACAGGAAAACTACCCTCTGAGTACTAATAGCAGGTACAGGAAAATTACCCTCCGAGTACTTATAGCAGGTACAGGAAAGCTACCCTCTGAGTACTTATAGCAGGTACAGGAATACTACCCTCTGAGTACTTATAGCAGGTACAGGAAAACTATCCTCTGAGTACTTATAGCAGGAACAGGAAAACTACCCCCAAGTACTTATAGCAAGTACACGAAAACTAGCCTCCGAGTACTTATAGCAGGTACGGGAAAACTACCCTCCAAGTACTTATAGCAGGTACAGCAAAATTACCCTCCAAGTACTTATAGCAGGTACAGGAAAACTACACTCCGAGTACTTATAGCAGGTATAGGAAAACTATCCTCTGAGTACTTATAGCAAGTACAGGAAAACTACCCTCCGAATACTTATAGCAGGTACGGGAAAACTAGCCTCCTAGTACGTATAGCAGTTACAAGAAAACTACCTTCTGAATACTAATAGCAGGTACAGGAAAACTAACCTTGGAGTACTTATAGCAGGTACAGGAAAACTACCCTCTGAGTACTTATTGCAGGTACAGGAAAACTAGCCTCTGAGAACTTATAGCAGGTACAGGAAAACTAACCTCCGAGTACTTATAGCAGGTACAGGAAAACTAACCTCGGAGTACTTATAGCAGGTACAGGAAAACTACCCTCTGAGTACTTATTGCAGGTACAGGAAAACTAGCCTCTGAGAACTTATAGCAGGTACAGGAAAACTAACCTCCGAGTACTTATAGCAGGTACAGGAAAACTAGCCTCCGAGTACGTATAGCAGATACAGGACAACTACACTCTGAGTACTTATAGCAGGTAGAGGAAAACTACCCTCCGAGTACTTATTGAATGTACAGGAAAACTAGCCTCCGAGTACGTATAGCAGGTACAGGAAAACTACCCTCCGAATACTTATTGCAGGTACAGGAAAACTACCCTCCGAGTACTTATTGAAGGTACAGGAAAACTAGCCTCCGAGTACGTATAGCAGGTACAGGAAAACTACCCTCCAAGTTCTTATAGCAGGTACAGGAAAACTACCCTCTGAATACTTATAGCAGGTACAGGAAAACTACCCTCCGAGTACTTATAGCAGGTACAGGAAAACTAACCTCCGAGTACGTATAGCAGGTACAGGAAAACTACCCAATGAGTACTTATAGCAAGTACAGGAAAACTATCCACCGAATACTTATAGCAGGTACAGGGAAACTATCCTCTGAGTACTTATAGCAGGTACAGGGAAACTATCCACTGAGTACTTATAGCAAGTACAGGAAAACTATCCTCCGAGAACTTATAGCAAGTACAGGGAAAACTAGCCTCGGAGGACTTATAGCAGGTACAGGAAAACTACCCTCGGAGGTCTTATAGCAGGTACAGGAAAACTAGCCTCGGAGGTCTTATAGCAGGTACAGGAAAACTACCCTCCAAGTACTTATAGCAAGAACAGGAAAACTATCCACCGAGTACTTTTAGCAGGTACAGGGAAACTACCCTCCAAGTACTTATAGCAGGTACAGGGAAACTATCCTCTGAGTACTTATAGCAGGCACAGGAAAACTATCCTCTGAGTTCTTATAGGAGGTACAGGACAACTACCCTCCAAGTACTTATAGCAGGTACAGGAAAACTACCCTCTGAGTACTAATAGCAGGTACAGGAAAACTATCCTCTGAGTACTAATAGCAAGTACAGGAAAAGTACCCTCTGAGTACTTATAGGGGGTACAGGAAAACTACCCTCCAAGTACTTATAGCAGGTACAGGAAAACTACCCTCTGAGTACTTATAGCAGGTACATGAAAACTACCCTCCGAGTACTTATAGCAAGAACAAGAAAACTATCCACCGAGTACTTTTAGCAGGTACAGGGAAACTACCCTCCAAGTACTTATAGCAGGTACAGGGAAACTATCCTCTGAGTACTTATAGCAGGTACAGGAAACTACCCTCCGAGTATTTATAGCAGGTACAGGAAAACTACCCTCTGAGTACTAATAGCAGGTACAGGAAAATGACCCTCCGAGTACTTATAGCAGGTACAGGAAAACTACCCTCTGAGTACTTATAGCAGGTACATGAGCTACCCTCCGAGTACTTATAGCAAGTACAGGGAAACTATCCTCTGAGTACTTATAGCAGCAACAGGAAAAAGCCTCAGAGTACTTATAGCATGTACTGGGAAGTTTGCCTCAGAGTACTTATAGCAGGTACAGGAAAACTACCCTCCGAGTTCTTATAGCAGGTACAGGAAAACAAGCCTCCGAGAACTTATAGCAGGTACAGGGAAGTTTGCCTCCGAGTACTTATAGCAGGTACAGGAAAACTAGCCTCCGAGGACTTATAGCAGGTACAGGGAAGTTTGCCTCCGAGTACTTACAGCAAGTACAGGGAAAGTAGCCTCCGAGTACTTATAGCAGGTACAGGAAAACTACACTCTGAGTACTTATAGCAGGTAGAGGGTAGTTTGCCTCCGAGTACTTATAGCAGGTACAGGAAAATTATCCTCTTAGTGCTCATAGCAGGTACAGGAAAATTAGCCTCCAAGTACTTTTAGCAGGAACAGGAAAACAAGCGTCCGAGTACTTAAGCAGGTACAGGAAAACTAGCCTCCGAGCAGGCACATAAAACTAGCCTCCGATACTTATAGCAGGTACAGGAAAACTACCCTCCAAGTACTTATAGCAGGTACAGGAAAACTAACCTTGGAGTACTTATAGCAGGTACAGGAAAACTACCCTCTCAGTACTTATTGCAGGTACAGGAAAAGTAGCCTCTGAGAACTTATAGCAGGTACAGGAAAACTAACCTCCGAGTACTTATAGCAGGTACAGGAAAACTAGCCTCCGAGTACGTATAGCAGGTACAGGACAACTACACTCTGAGTACTTATAGCAGGTACAGGAAAACTACCCTCCGAGTACTTATTGAAGGTACAGGAAAACTAGCCTCCGAGTACGTATAGCAGGTACAGGAAAACTACCCTCCGAATACTTATTGCAGGTACAGGAAAACTACCCTCCGAGTACTTATAGCAGGTACAGGAAAACTACATGCTGAGTACTTATAGCAGGTACAGGAAAACTACCCTCCGAGAACGTATAGCAGGTACAGGAAAACTAGCCTCCGAGTACGTAAAGCAGGTACAGGAAAACTAGCCTCCGAGTACGTATAGCAGGTACAGGAAAACTACACTCTGAGTACTTATATCAGGTACAGGAAAACTAGCCTCCGAGTACGTATAGCAGGTACAGGAAAACTAGTCTCCGAGTACTTATTGCAGGTACAGGAAAACTAGTCTCCGAGTACTTATTGCAGGTTCAGGAAAACTAGTCTCCAAGTACTTATAGCAGGTACAGGAAAACTACACTCTGAGTACTAAAAGGAGGTACAGGAAAACTACACTCTGAGTACTTATAGCAGGTACAGGAAAACTACACTCTGAATACTTATAGCAGGTACAGGAAAACTACACTCTGAGTACTTATTGCAGGTACAGGAAAACTAGTCTCTGAGTACTTATAGCAGATACAGGAAAACTACCCTCCGAGTACTTATAGCAGGTACAGGAAAACTACACTCTGAGTACTAATAGGAGGTACAGGAAAACTACACTCTGAGTACTAATAGCAGGTACAGGAAAACTACCCTCTAAGAACGTAAAGCAGGTACAGGAAAACTACCCTCTGAGTACTAATAGCAGGTACAGGAAAACTAGCCTCTGAGTACTAATAGCAAGTACAGGAAAACTACCCTCTGAGTACTAATAGCAGGTACAGGAAAACTAGCCTCTGAGTACTAATAGCATGTACAGGAAAACTACACTCTGAGTACTTATTGCAGGTTCAGGAAAACTAGCCTCCGAGTACGTATAGCAGGTACAGGAAAACTACCCTCCGAGTACTTATAGCAGGTACATGAAAACTAGCCTCCGAGTACGTATAGCAGGTACAGGACAACTACACTCTGAATACTTATAGCAGGTACAGGAAAACTACCCTCCAAGTACTTATAGCAGGTACAGGAAAACTATCCTCCGAGTACTAATAGCAGGTACAGGAAAACTACCCTCTGAGTACTTATAACAGGTACAGGAAAACTACACTCTGAGTACTTATTGCAGGTTCAGGAAAACTAGCCTCCGAGTACGTATAGCAAGTACAGGAAAACTACCATCTGAATACTAATAGCAGGTACAGGAAAACTAGCCTCTGAGTACTTATAGCAGGTACAGGAAAACTAGCCTCGGAGTAAGTATAGCAGGTACAGGAAAACTACCCTCCGAGTACTTATAGCAGGTACAGGAAAACTAGCCTCTGAGTACTTATAGCAGGTACAGGAAAACTAGCCTCCGAGTAAGTATAGCAGGTACAGGAAAACTACCCTCCGAGTAATTATAGCAGGTACAGGAAAACTAGCCTCCGAGTACGTATAGCAGGTACAGGACAACTACACTCTGAATACTCTAGCAGGTACAGGAAAACTACCCTCCTAGTACTTATAGCAGGTACAGGAAAACTAGTCTCCGAGTACTTATTGCAGGTACAGGAAAACTAGCCTCCGAGTACGTATAGCAGGTACAGGAAAACTACCCTCCGAGTACTTATAGCAGGTACAGGATAACTACCCTCTGAGTACTAATAGCAGGTACAGGAAAACTACCCTCTGAGTTCTAATAACAGGTACAGGAAAACTACCCAATGAGTACTTATAGCATGTACAGGAAAACTACCCTCCAAGTACTTATAGCAGGTACAGGAAAACTAGCCTCCGAGTACGTATAGCAGGTACAGGAAAACTAGTCTCCAAGTACTTATAGCAGGTACAGGAAAACTAGCCTCCGAGTACGTATAGCAGGTACAGGAAAACTAGTCTCCAAGTACTTATAGCAGGTACAGGAAAACTAGCCTCCGAATTTGTTTAGCAGGCACAGGAAAACTAGCCACCGAGTACTTATAGCAGGTACAGGAAAACTAGCCTCGTAGGTCTCATAGCAGGTACAGGAAAACTAGCCTCGGAGGTCTTATAGCAGGTACAGGAAAACTAGCCTCGGAGGTCTCATTGCAGGAACAGGAAAACTAGCCTCGGAGGTCTTATAGCAGGTACAGAGAAAATAGTCTCCAAGTACTTATAGCAGGTACAGGAAAATTAGCCTCTGAATACTTTTAGCAGGCACAGGAAAACTAGCCACCGAATACTTATAGCAGCTACAGGAAAACTAGCCTCGGAGGTCTTATAGCAGGTACAGGAAAACTTGCCTCGGAGATCTCATAGCAGGTACAGGAAAACTAGCCTCGGAGTTCTTATAGAAGGTACAGGGAAACTAGCCTCCGAGTTCTTATAGCAGGTACAGGGAATCTAGCCTCCGAGTATTTATAGCAGGTCCAGGAAAATTAGCCTCCGAGTACTTTTAGCAGGTACAGGAAAACTAGCCTCGGAGTTCTTATAGCAGGTACAGGGAAACCAATCTCCAAGTACTTATAGCAGGTACAGGAAAACTAGCCTCCGAGTTCTTATAGCAGGTACAGGAAAACTAGCCTCGGAGGTCTTATAGCAGGTACAGGGAAACTAGCCTCCAAGTACTTACAGCAGGTACAGGAAAACTAGCCTCCGAGTACTTTTAGCAGGCACAGGAAAACTAGCTCCGAGTACTTATAGCAGGTACAGGAGAGTTAACCTCGGAGGTCTTATAGCAGGTACAGGAAAACTAGCCTCGGAGGTCTCATAGCAGGTACATGAAAACTAGCCTCGGAGGTCTTATAGAAGGCACAGGAAAACAAGCCTACACATACTTATAGCAAGAACAGGAAAACTAGCCTCCGAATACTTATAGCAGGTACAGGAAAACTAGCCTCCGAATACTTATAGCAGGTACAGGAAAACTAGCCTCCGAATACTTATAGCAGGTACAGGAAAACTAGCCTCCGAATACTTATAGCAGGCACAGGAAAACTAGCCTCCGAATACTTTTAGCAGGTACAGGAAAACTAGCCTCCGAATACTTATAGCAGGCACAGAAAACTAGCCTCCGAATACTTATAGCAGGTACAGGAAAACTAGCCTCCGAATACTTATAGCAGGCACAGGAAAACTAGCCTCCGAATACTTATAGCAGGTACAGGAAAACTAGCCTCCGAATACTTATAGCAGGCACAGGAAAACTAGCCTCCGAATACTTATAGCAGTTACAGGAAAACTAGCCTCCGAATACTTATTGCAGGTACAGGAAAACTAGCCTCCGAATACTTATAGCAGGTACAGGAAAACTAGCCTCCGAATACTTATAGCAGGTACAGGAAAACTAGCCTCCGAATACTTATAGCAGGCACAGGAAAACCAGCCTCCGAATACTTATAGCAGGTACAGGAAAACTAGCCTCCGAATACTTATAGCAGGCACATGAAAACTAGCCTCCGAATACTTATAGCAGGTACAGGAAAACTAGCCTCCGAATACTTATAGCAGGTACAGGAAAACTAGCCTCCGAATACTAATAGCAGGCACAGGAAAACTAGCCTCCGAATACTTATAGCAGGCACAGGAAAACTAGCCTCCGAGTTCTTATAGCAGGTACAGGAAAACTAGCCTCGGAGGTCTTATAGCAGGTACAGGGAAACTAGCCTCCAAGTACTTATAGCAGGTACAGGAAAACTAGCCTCCGAATACTTTTAGCAGGCACAGAAAAACTAGCTCCGAGTACTAATAGCAGGTACAGGAAAGTTAACCTCGGAGGTCTTATAGCAGGTACAGGAAAACTAGCCTCGGAGGTCTCATAGCAGGTACATGAAAACTAGTCTCGGAGGTCTTATAGAAGGCACAGGAAAACAAGCCTACACATACTTATAGCAGGTACAGGAAAACTAGCCTCCGAATACTTATAGCAGGTACAGGAAAACTAGCCTCCGAATACTTATAGCAGGCACAGGAAAACTTGCCTCCGAATACTTTTAGCAGGTACAGGAAAACTAGCCTCCAAATACTTATAGCAGGCACAGGAAAACTAGCCTCCGAATACTTATAGCAGGTACAGGAAAACTAGCCTCCGAATACTTATAGCAGGCACAGGAAAACTAGCCTCCGAATACTCATAGCAGGCACAGGAAAACTAGCCTCCGAATTCTTATAGCAGGTACAGGAAAACTAGCCTCCGAATACTTATAGCAGGCACAGGAAAACTAGCCTCCGAATACTTATAGCAGGTACAGGAAAACTAGCCTCCGAATACTTATAGCAGGTACAGGAAAACTAGCCTCCGAATACTTATAGCAGGCACAGGAAAACTAGCCTTCGAATACTCATAGCAGGCACAGGAAAACTAGCCTCCGAATACTTATAGCAGGTACAGGAAAACTAGCCTCCGAATACTTATAGCAGGTACAGGAAAACTTACATGCAGGATTAGGTTTCTAATCACAGTTTTAGAAAAAGCATAAGTCGTACAGCGACAAATTTCAATGTATGCGTTGCGGATTGTTTATAAATAAAATAAATCTCGATAAAGGTAAGTCTTTTCATTTTTATATAACAAATCGAATCATTTGCCAGACAACTTTGAGAGTTATAAATAGAAACATAATGATACCCTCCCGCATCCATTTTTGAATTCGCGCCAATTATGCATATTGCCCAACGTTGCCAGAGTGGCGACATCGCTCAACTTGATGCAGGGCGTTTATAAACTGAAGACAAGCAATGCCGACTTGCCGGTGTTCACTTTATTTGTCAGTGATGCACAGAGCCTTTAAACAAACTGTCAACGGTGCATTTATTATCTGTGAACATACTAGCAGCGCCGACTAACGCTATCCTTGAACATACTACATGTACCGAATTATTAAACAAACTGCCCGTGCCGGTGTAAGCTTTTACCTAACAATATCTGTGCCGATGTCCGTTATTTTAGACTACTTGCTTTAATACGATATTTATACGATTTTTTATATGGGTTTTACATCACATCAACATTATTTCAGTTATGTAGCGATGCCCGACTCTTAATGATGGAGGAAGACCCCATACTCAACTCATTTATTGACTTATTTCTGAAGTACAAGGGCCTTTCTCAGAAAGATTCGTAAATTTAAGTCTAAATTTACGAAAGCATTGTAACACTTAAATAGCAAAAGTATTTTTTTTTTTTTGTAAATGAAAAATAGACATGAGATTAAAAATACGAAAAAGATTTCACAAACTTTTAGGCCACGTCAAAGTTTACGCTTTTCTAGGGTACTCTTTTCCTCTTTTTATTTACCTTTACGAGGCAATCTATTGTACGAACCTTTGTAAGACATGCTCCTGGTATGTACGCGTTTTATCCAAGAATGAACGAAAGCACGTAGAAATACCTCTGGTGTCAAAGTTTCCACGTCATTGTGATATACAGGACTTATCGTTCCTGGTCTGGAGACGCAAATACAACGTACAACAACCTGGAAGACTGGGACCTAGGGGTATGATGCGAATAAAATCGACATTTTTACAGACAATTACAGAAGTAATCGACATTTTTACAGACAATTACAGGAGAAATCGAACATTGTCTGACAACACTGTAGACACTCTCCTTGTTATATATATTGTTTTATATATTACAAGTAAACGTAATAAACACCAAATTGTTAATTCAAATCTCAGCATTCCTTTTAATGATAATTCTATTGAAGTTTCTTCCTCGGCAAAGCCACTAGGCATCACAATTAATGATAGCCGCTTTTATAACGCATACATTCTCCCACATTTTTGACTTTTGCTGTGTTATATGGGGGAATTGTACTAGCAGTCTGGAAGATAAACTTGTAAGATTCCAGAAAAGAGCAGCAAGGGTAATTCTTGATAGTGATTTTTCTTCTCCCTCTGCTATTTTATTTGCAAAACTTAAATGGATGACATTTCAAGAGCGTATAATTTTTCAGAAGGCCATTCAAATGTACAAAACTCTAAGAGGAAATGGGCCTGATTATTTAAAAACAGCGTTTACATTCACTGCAGACATACATTCACGACTGCTACGCTCGTCGACTACTTATCAATTATATAGCCCTAAACCAAATTCGGAGTTATTTCGACAAACTTTTGTTTTCTCTGGTACTTCAATATGGAATTCTATTCCTCATTATATACAAAACTCTTCCTCTATCCAACAATTCAAATCTTTATACTTACGTTTTGTGAAGCCGTCCTATTTTGAAACAACTACGGCTGTTACATGATAAACGAACAGTCCCATTGTGAAATCCACCAGTTAATGTTGTCGTAAATATATATACATGTATACATATTGTGTTGGGGGAGGGGGGGGGGAGGTCTTTCATTTAAAGAAAGCCGATGTCTTTGAATAGTATGTTCTTACAGGGTATTCTGGCACTTGCGGTGTTTTAGTGGGGTATCAAATGTGTTTGACAAGTATTAATTTGCTTGATAAGTTGTCTTCATCTTTCATTTAGTTTTAAGATCATTTGTTCCTCACTGCTCCTTATACCTTTCTCAGACATATTGATATCTCACTGTGAGACGACATATGGGCCAAAATACCTTAATTGTCCTTAGTCTTTTAGTTTTATTGTTCATTTGTTCATTGTTGAGGATCTTATGGAAGATTGTCAGTTTAAATTGTCAAATAGGTTTCCTCGTTAAATAAAGTCTTTATTATTATTATTAGTAGTAGTAGTAGTAGTATATATACACTCTATATACACTCTTTCATAATGATATCGATCTCAAGTCCGTAATTAGGGATAAACAATTGCGTTCGCTAATGAGACGGCGTTAAATGAGTGCTAATTCCAGGACACCAAATTCACAGCACGTCCACTTTACACCTCGGTAACATTCCCTCCAACAATATACAATTTTTCTGTAATAAAACTGTAGTAATTTTTTCCAAATAAAGGGAGAGAATTAAAAAAGAACTTTGTTAGAGATAATATATAATATAATATAATGTAAGGGTCGGAGTTCTTTGCGTTTGACTATAGATGAGAGGTTATTTTCATCGGACTGAGAGGACAATCACCATACCGAATCACAAGACGTAATGATGCAATGGAATAAATTGATCGTTATCGCAGGAAATAAAACAATCCAATAGACCATTCGTTATTCAACTACTCTAGGACAAAGGCCGAAAACTATCTGTTTGCCTTCCGCCTCGAACCTTCGTAAATACTTTCGGAAATGACGTTTATCAAAGATTCGGCGGTCTACTTTGCTTTTGTCGAAACTTCTTCCAAGTAACTGATGATTCTGACATCTGGCCATGTGTAACCAAAATCACAGTGGTAATCACCGTGGTAACCGCGTATCTATATGACAGTATCCACCACTTCCGAGTACAGGAAATACAGCATGGTTATCATAATAGCTCACTGTTGGCATATATGCCAGTTTTTATATGTTTTAGGTATAGTGGTATACATATGTGTACTTTGAGTAAATGTGTAAGTGGCTGCGAATGTGTGTATGTGTTTTTGTGCGAATGTGTGTTTATTTGTATGTTCATGTAAGTATGTGCATCTGTATATTTAAGTCATTATGGATCTATATAGGCATGTATACAAATTTGTGTTCATGTGCATGTGCTCATGTGATTGTATGTGTATATGTGCCTGCATGCATGGATATGCGTCTATGCATGCATGGACATGTACATGTTATATTATATCATATTCTAGACTGACCACAGCTTAAAGGCCAACTACTCATATTTCTTAATTGTAGTCTTCGCCGAATTATATGGGTCTTTTCTTATCATTGATGTCTTGTACTATGTAATTCTGTATGTTATATATATATATATATATATATATTTTTTCTGCTATTCCCTTATTGGTAAAATGTATTGTTCAAACTCTACAGAAACTGGAGGAAATAAAGTTTAATAATAATAAAACAGTCTCGCTGTGGAAGCAGGCTTTTACGGGTGATTCGGTAGAGTGGTTGGCTTACTCTCAAAGTTAAGCAACGTTAATCGCGGTACGTACCTGGATGGCAATCGGAACTACTCGGGTATTTCCGTGAGCTGTGAAATACACCTCGGATATAAGTGTAGGGTTACAATTTTTCGGGTAAATCGGCATCCGGCAATTAACACATTTTCGCGTGCACGTTAAGTAGTACAATGTGTATGGAAGTGTTGGACATCCTTTTAAATAATTATTATCAGTAACTCATACCAAATGGCGAAATTGTTGGTATGACATGTATAGTTGTTTCCTCAATCAAATTTAACGAATCTTTTAGATTTCACATTTAAGATCTATTTTTAAAAACGAAAGTAAAGGGATAGGACGTCATTCTCGCGGGAAACAATATGGCGTCATCTGTATTATTTCAGGTGTTTTCATTGGATAAACCCGATGTGTTCAGATTGCCTGGATGGGTGAACCGCTATGATTTTACTCCGAGAGGGACCCGACACACGTTACAAAATTGGTGGCAGCGGTGTAGCGCAGCGGGTTAACCAAAATATCACTGGAATTATTCACTTTGTGATACAAGCATCAAATTTTGTATGGTTGACGTTCCACCACCCCTTTAACAACAAAGCACATTAGCCACCAAAAAAATCAAAATGGCCGCCATTTTTTCAAGATGGCGGACAATAACTAAAATATATATGATTAGCTAATTATTTACAATGTTTTGAAAAGCATAATTGATACATATAAAGTCATAACATGATTAATATTTGTTAGATATTAAAAATTACATGTATATAACATTAAAATTTAAAAAAGAATACCCTTGGAGGCCATTTTGGAAGAAAATAGCGGGAAATGAACGTTGATTCATTAGAGTGTAGATATTATGTTTGTCTAGCATTTGAAAGGTTGAATTCTTTTGTCATACAATGAATATAACCATTCAAAATGTTCACATCAACAACTTCATATCTAAAAAACATTTTTCAAATGCTTTTAAAGGGATTCATGGTGTATAAGCTTTCATGCACATGTACACAAATAGAGTCAAATCTCGACCAGAATAGCAAAAAGACACCTTTTTGGGTTTATCTTTTTTTTTTCGCGAATACATACAGAAAATTTGGAAGTTTATTCTACATATTTTACAATCTTCCTGTAGAACATATCGGAAAAATGACTTTAATGTCTATATGTCATATGTACAGCTGCAAAGAGCAGTACATGTCAAACTAAAGTCATAACCGTGACCGATTGATCCACCTTTACACTTGATAACATGTGCATGTTAATGTGCATGGTCTATGGTTAATGCAGCAAATTGTTGGGAGGATTTATGGACAACAAAGTTGCCTTTCAAAAAACTGCCTCATATGTGGATACATTTCTTCTAAACGCAACATATATCTGAGATGAATCGGCAACCATTTGGCATAATTGATAATGTAATTGGTTAAAATAAACTTAAAACTACTGAAACAGTTCTTGTAAAGCTTGACAATACAAATCTAATTTGACTTTTCTAAAAGATGATATGGGCAAAAAATGAACAGCTTCATTTCGAAAAATATTGTACCAATACTATAACTTAAGACTTTGATGCTTTTACATGTCACTTTGATTATGTCACGAGCATCACCAAGGCTTAGATTACGTAGACCTACTGATAGTTGGTCCCTTGTACAATACATTCCATATGAATCGCGAAGCATCTCTAGTTCCTTATCACTTGATGATAGAAGGTATGATTCTGTTGTATGCTAGATTGGAATCCCTGTGTGTACCAAAGTTGTCAGCCAACCACTATTTTTAAGAATTGATTTAAGAGACCAAACTTCAAATTATCGAACATGATGACATTTTTGTCTTTACCAATGTCATTGCACTTGATATGCCATGACGAAAAGTGTTGGTCAGCAGCAATCACAGGAGTTTGGCCAGGATTGCGATGTGAATCTATTGAACAGAGCTCGTCAATACACTCACAAATTGTTGAAGCTGAATGAGCTTGCTCCCTAAAGAAGAGAACTAAAGATAAAAAGGTCACTTTGAATGGGGATAACTGTGCATACAAAAGTATTTCGGTGTTGATCGTTTTAACAATTGGAACCTTGTGAAGACATCAAATCTCGTTTCAGAATAAGAGACAAAAGTAGTGGCAATTTATAATAAAAAAAGTTCAGCGGACCAATCATGTATGAATCTAGAAGATTACGAATAGATTTTACATTCCTATCTAAGGTCCATGGTTCCTGTAAACCCCCTGGTTCTCTGTGGTTGTGTGTTGGAATATAGAAATATCTGTTCCAAATGATGATGTAGATGTAGCATAATTGGTATTTTATGTATTATTCATGTTCCATAAAAGAAACAAACTGGATACATGTGATGGAATCGAATCCTCAAAATATTTGACATTGAAGGCCCTGGTAAATGAGGATATATGGTCCATCATTCTTTGGCATATGTTTTCTGCTGCTTTTGAAATAATTATAGCTTTGGTGAACTTAAGGTCTATGATAAAGTACCAATATCCTCTTTTAAGGCAAAAAGACTCACTTTTTGCCCACTTTGAACAATACAAGCTCTGGTATATCTCTGACCAGGAATTCACACTATGGTTTTCAACCCTAAGTTCTTTTAAACGCTGCTGGTACGAACTGACTTGAGTGGCTATAGAGTTAAAAAAATCACTGGATCAACTGTGTTTTAGACTCTATCAAATAGACTAAAAGTGCTAAAGATACTGAAGGGATCATATTGATGGGTCACTTCTTTTTCGGTATCTATATCTATATATTTTCCTGGTGACTTTGTTTCAGAAGAACATTTCTTCTAGAAATGCTCTCCCTATTATAGAGTGTTGTGAGGTTTTAACTCTTGTGCTAAAGGTTCTCCCCTGCTGAACAGGGCTTAAGCTTGTCCTTATCTAATGACCTGGCGTATTTGTTTAACCTCTCATCTAGCTGCATCGTCATTGTGAAGATCCTGTGATGAGTTGGTACTTTAAAAGAAATCAGACATAGCTTTCAATGCTTATAAGTCTTCTTATTTCCGATATCGCATTGTGTGAACTTGAAAGTGCTACTCGGTTAGTTGCTCGTTTGAGCTTATCATTGCTGATTTTTAGTCTGTAACTCTGGTGAAATGTTGCTTGTCTTTTGTCCGGAGTTCTTTTTTCTTTTCCGTTTCCTTCACCTAATCTTTAAGGGTCAAGTAAAATTGTAATATTATTAATGTCTTTGAATAAAGGAATACTTCGCACAATCAGAACATACCCATGTCTGTTTACTTTAACATTGTATCTAGTAGGATGGTATTGTTACTCCTCTTCCATTTCCATTTGGCAAAACATCCATGTACGTTGATGAGACCAAAATGATCTGACATAATCTTTCAAAAACACGAATGGTGTTTGTTTGCAAAATCACAATAGTAATATAGTTGATGATAAAAGTCCATCGGTTTATCTTTTTACAACCTTAGGTAAGACCAAATTGACGTATATGATACAATGTACATCTAAATTGGAATCAAAGAATATTACATGTATGACGTCATACATCAGCATGGTTTAAAATCATAACCACTAGCCTGAACATACAATATTCGTCTGTTGTTTTATCATTTCTAGCAATAAGTGTTTTAAACAGATCTTGTTTATTATTTATAAGGTAGATATATAAAGACATATTGGGACAAGTTCTTTCGCAGGGTTTGTATTTGCTTTTTGGGAATGTGAGAAAATGAGGCATCTCGTTTAACCCTCGTTCTTGTGTGATACTTAGATCACACTCGACTTGAAACAAATTCAAACCTAAGAAAAGAAACCTCCTCATAACTGTGTCAATGAATAAGTTTTGTCTCTGATCATAAAGTCACCACCTGCAAAAATCTTGTTTGAAGCCAACACTTTTAAAACGCGTTACAAATTAGCCTATAACCGCCATTTTTCTTATCAAAATGACATCCATCATGAATAAAAGGCTTATAAAACTAATTTGAAATATGTAGACACATTTTGACATCACACAAACATAGAGTTATGGCTTTTAACATTCTTAAAGATGACTTGATTGGTTTTAAAAGTGAAAACAAAGTTTAAAAATTGAAATTTAGTAAAATGGCCGCCATCGTGAAAAAATGGTGGCCATTTTGATTTTTTTTTTGTTGGCTTATGTACTTTTCTGCTAAAGATATGATCAAACTTCAAGCATGCCAAGTTTGGTGCTTGTATCATTAACTGAACGATCTTTTGACTATCCTGCTGCGCTAGTGGGATTTGGTTTTGATATCACCGTTATTCCCGTACCCTTAATTGTTCGTCGCATGTTCTCGATCCTTGTTTCTGCTTTGAGCCAGTGTTTATAGTGGCAGAAGTACCTTCTTGAATTGTAAAAAGTCGGTAACTGCCCATGTATGTCTTTGTGACATTTGTGACTTCGGGACGAAGTCAAGAGAAAGGTGGGAGAAAGGTGACAGTAATAGGATTTATGTATAAATACTACTTCTACAGTCTCGCTGTGGAAGCCGGCTTTTATGGGTGATTCGGTAGAGTGGTTGACTTTCTCTCGAAATTAAGCAACGTACTAAGTGGTTAGTACCTGGATTGGTGACCCACGATGGCTTAATCCGAGAGGAACCCGACACATGTTACAGTAATAAACGATTAACGATGACTACCGTTTTATTATATATCCCCATCGAAGATGAGTATTGTACAAATAGATTAAATAGTATAGAGAGAATTTGGCAGATCAAAGGTATCTTTACTTGTTATGTTCTTGCGTTGTATTGCTGCGACCGAATGAGTGGTGCAATGGGGAATCAGCTGTCAATTGGAAACAAGGGGACACGATATATGGTGAATGTAAGCCATAAATCACCAATTGTTTTCTCTATTCGTTGCGTGGCTGGAGTGTTTAGAGATTTCACTTTAAAACAGTGAGTGATAATTCATTTATCCTAGTCATTACCAGTCGTACCAACTAGCCAAAAATACCGAACACAAACTCGGGCCATTCTGTCATATACTTTAAATCCATTTCCACAAGTCTGGGTCCGAACGGTGTACAACGCGCATGTGTTATACAGATATCACTTAACATAACGGGTATAACCTTCTAACATTACATTCGAGATGTGTCGGTACGTATCGAATGAATGTATATATAGATATATATGTTTACTACACAAGCAAATGCTTGGTCTTAATGTTTTTTTGTGAAATAACCAGTATCACCATGTATATATAAAAGTTTCTTTTCTTAAACAATAATTTGTAGTAAGACTAGGATCTCTTCTGAATTTCAAATTAGATTGTAGGCCTGCATTATCGATCCTATAGACAGGTTTTTATCCATGTATTTCGGTGAAGTTTCGCCCGACTCAGCCCTGAAATCACACATTGTAGACCTGTCTCCTCGAGTATTTAAACACACACACATAAAGATATCAGAGAAGTGTTTACTCACTTTTCAAGTAGCTCACGTTGTATCAAATGATCGTATCGAAACAGTAAGAAGAAAGTCAGTCTAATCCGTATCTCCACATCAGCAGGATAACATTTCATCTTACAGAACAGATGTGTATCATAGCGCCCTGGATCAGCCTCTATTTACACACGTGTCGTTCTCACCACCACAATACTACTTACCTCAGTAAAGAAATACTGATACTCATGTTACCAGCCGCAGTTAACGCAGTGGACAGGTTTGGTCGCTGATACGTCTTTATTTGTAATAATACAGTCTGATTCGAACTTCGGCAACACGGTTATATCTAAGGTGGGTTTTCGACTGTCCTTGTCCTTATAACGTTGTATCTGTACGACCAGTAACCCAGTCATTGGTCGGAGATCGCTTCTATCATACCAGAAAAACTGAACAACTAAGCTGTTGTAGATGTTCCTATTGAAAACGTCAACTTTTACTTATAGATGATTTAATGAATAACGTGACAGTGCAGTATATAACGTCGCCCTTCACTTATAGAGGACTTAATGAATAACGAGATAGTGCAGTATATAACGGGATTCACAGACGACGATGAAGTCGAAAGGATTTAGTCTTACAGCGGGAGAAACAAGGTAACTATGTACGGTACACTGGGTAGACAACACCTGTGCTGGTACATCCTTACAAGAAACACACTGTCTTAATTAAGTTAGTCAGTAGGCAAGTATGTACATTCTATTGTAGTGACATTGTGGTGTGTACATTTAGATATACAATTACAATATTAACAATACATTGGGCCTGTAAGTCACTTTAGGGTCAAGACTTGAATTACATAGAATACAATAGAATTTAACCAAGTTCGTATAAAGTACATGCACAAAGCTATAATTCCTTTTTTTTAAATTCCAAATAAAGCAGCAGCAGTAGTAGCTGTAGAAAACACCTTATGATGTTTACTTTTAAACAACGGGGTCGATTTATCTACCTTTAACAGCTACGGCTTAGTCTTAAAGCCCTAAGAAATAAACAATATTTACATTAAGGACCAACCTATTAACGCGATACTTTGTATATAATTAATCCGCACCAAAAATATTACCAACCAGCAAACCATCAACTCTTTATAACTTGCTGTTGCACGTAATAACGTCTGTTATCCAATAGTAAGTGATTATTAAACACCCCTTTTGGACATAGAAACTATGACATCATTCCGTTTAATCATTAACAATAAATAATTGAATAAGATAACTAATTAGAGATAAAATGTCTCAGACTAATGTATTGGAAAATAGTACGCATAAAACAATTCTTCTTTTCATTTTAAAGAAAAGTCCATAATGAGGATATGTGAATCACGAACTAGTCTTAAATGTAAATAATGTTGTTTAGTATTTGCTGCAACCCGGCCAATGCCATATGTTTTATGTATAAATTATTAATGTCAGTCCTGATTATACTAAATAAAGAATTTAATTGAAATAAATGCTTAAAAAACGACGGCTTGCTTAATAACTATCTACATATCTCATCAAAATATATCTGATCACATATAAAAAGTTCTGTAACTGTTTGCAGTGCATGCGTTCCGTAAAAGGCTTTATAAGTTATTTGTCTGCAATGTTTAAGACCCATCTTAGAGTATATGCACACCGTATATACGACACTTTTCATGATCTATTAAGTATTTGTATCCAGTATGAATGAACCATGAAAATTGATATAAATTCTAAACAGTAAAATGACTAACAAAATAAAAACTAAAAAACTAATTGTGCAATATCTTTGATCACTGAAGATCTTTATAAAATATATGTATCCAGTAAGAATGACCCTTGACGATCTGTATTAAGTATACACTGTATGTACTCAAAATATATGACCAATTAAGATGCATTAAGAATTGCCCATATATATTCCTAGAGTATTTATCGACAGTATGAATGATTCATCGAGATTATTACAAAAGATATGTATCTTTTTGAAGTACAATGTATGTATGTACTATGTAGTATTAGTATGAGAATCCATAGAAATATGTATGCAGTATTATTGACCTACGAGAGTCCATAAAAGTGTATGAATATAATATAATTGGCCTATGAGAATCTATATAAAGTGAATGAACATTATATAATTGACCTATGAGAATCTATGTAAAGTGAATGAACATTATATTGTTGAACTATGAGAATCTATATAAAGTGTATGAACATTATATTATTGAACTATGAGAATCTATATAAAGTGAATGAACATTATATTGTTGAACTATGAGAATCTATATAAAGTGTATGAACATTATATTGTTGAACTATGAGAATCTATATAAAGTGTATGAACATTATATTGTTGAACTATGAGAATCTATATAAAGTGAATGAACATTATATTGTTGAACTATGCGAATCTATATAAAGTGTATGAACATAATATAATTGACCTATAACAATCTATATAAAGAACATAATAATATTGACCTATGAGAATCTACATAAAATATATGTATGCAGTGTTATTGAACTATGAGAATCTACATAAAATACATGTATGCAGTGTTATTGAACTATGAGAATCTACATAAAATGCATGTATGCAGTGTTATTGAACTATGAGAATCTACATAAAATGCATGTATGCAGTGTTATTGAACTATGAGAATCTACATAAAATGTATGTATGCAGTGTTTTTCAACTATGAGAATCCATACAAAATATATGTATGCAGTGTTATTGAGCTATGAGAATCTACATAAAATATATGTATGCAGTGTTATTGAACTATGAGAATCTACATAAAATATATGTATGCAGTGTTATTGAACTATGAGAATCTACATAAAATGCATGTATGCAGTGTTATTGAACTATGAGAATCTACATAAAATGTATGTATACAGTGTTTTTCAACTATGAGAATCTACATAAAATGTATGTATGCAGTGTTATTGAACTATGAGAATCTACATAAAATGTATGTATACAGTGTTTTTCAACTATGAGAATCTACATAAAATGTATGTATGCAGTGTTATTGTACTATGAGAATCTACATAAAATATATGTATGCAGTGTTATTGAACTATGAGAATCTACATAAAATGTATGTATGCAGTGTTTTTCAACTATGAGAATCCATACAAAATATATGTATGCAGTGTTATTGAACTATGAGAATCTACATAAAATGTATGTATGCAGTGTTATTGAACTATGAGAATTCATACAAAATGTATGTATGCAGTGTTATTGAACTATGAGAATTCATACAAAATGTATTTATGCAGTAGTATTAACCTACGGGAACCCATATAGAGTCTATATGTGTAATATGAATAACAAAGATGTGTGTTTGCAGTATACACGACCCATCTATAAAATATATGTCTGCAATATGCACGACCGATCGCAATATTAATATAATATATATACATGTGTCTGCAGTGAGTAAGGCCTATAGTCATATGTATAAAACGTATGATGGCAGAATGTATTAATCGTCAACAAAGAAAACGTTAGGAGTATATCCACTGAGGTCTATAAAGACTATGTGTTTGCAGTATGAAGAACACATCGGGGCTCTATAAAATTGATATGTTAGTAAAATACGCGCCGAACTTATACCTTATGTATATGTTTGTCGTCTAGTTGTATAGGAGTGCAAGTCCGTACGTACGCTGGCTTTATTTGCGGTCTGTATGACCTGAAGGAATGTTTTGTGAAAATATTTGGAAACGGTTTGGTACTATAAATACTTATCAAAACTGAAGGTCTTTAAACATTTATCCCAATATATGTCTTATTTTGCGATCGGTCACGGTTGAACATATCCGACCTAAATATGAACAACGCCCCTTTAATACATAGCCACAGTTAATTGAACATTCTGCAAAGTGAGTATCAAAATAAATACAATACAATAAATGATTGAGGTATGTTACAAGTGTATCATGAAGTCTCAACATGGTAGTTATAAGGGCGTACTGTTGTGATACGATCTCGGATTAGTAAACAACTAAAGGTGCTGTGGATCAGTCAATTTCTATGTTGAAAGGCATATGACTTAATTATATACCCTGATACCGTAGTTAACCAAGAAAGAGGCTGAAAGTCGTCGGGTTCAGCGAAAACAACATCAACCAGGACCATTTGTTTAACACGGCATGGCATACGCTTTGACTAAAACCGACGTGTTCCATATCGTTAAATAAAAAATTACTAAACAGGAGCATAAAATGGCCGATAGTGTATACAGTTTTGTGCCGGGCCAGCCTGAACTAGTTAAAACACCATACCGCAGGAACAAAATACAAAGGTTTGTTCACTCTCCCTTTCACTTTCATTTTCTCTCTATCTCTCTTTCTCTTTCTTTCTCTCTCTTTCTATTATCGAAATTAAGAACGGACCAATTATTCAGCTTTTGTCGAAATTCAGAACTGTGCATTGTGTCAACTGTTGTCGAAACTAAGAACGGTGAAATGCGTCAACTTTTGTCGAAATTCAGAACGGTGCGATGCGTCAACTTTTGTCGAAATTCAGAACGGTGAAATGCGTCAACATTTGTCGAAATTCAGAACGGTGCGATGCGTCAACATTTGTCGAAATTCAGAACGGTGCGATGCGTCAACATTTGTCGAAATTCAGAACGGTGAAATGCGTCAGCGTCAACTTTTGTCGAAATTCAGAACGGTGAAATGCGTCAACTTTTGTCGAAATTCAGAACGGTGAAATGCGTCAACTTTTGTCGAAATTCAGATCGGTGCGATGCGTCAACATTTGTCGAAATTCAGAACGGTGCAATGTGTCATTTTTTTTTCGAAATTCAGAAGGGCGTGTTGTGTGAACATTTGTCGAAATTCGGAAAGGCAAAATGATTCAACATTTGTCGAAATTCAGATCGGTGCAATGTGTCAACTTTTGTCGAAATTCAAAAGGTCGTAATGTGTCAACTTTTGTTTGAATTCAGAACGATGCAATGCGTCAACTTTTTATCGAAATTCAGAAGGTCGTAATGTGTCAACTTTTGTTGGAATTCAGAACGGTGCAATGCGTCAACTTTTGTTGAAATTCAGACCGGTGCAATGCGTCAGCATTTGTCGAAATTCAGAACGGAGTAATGTGTCAACTGGTTGGAAATTCAGAACGGAGCAATGGTAAACTTCTGTCGAAATTCAGAACGGTGCAATGCGTCAGCATTTGTCGAAATTCAGAACGGCGTAATGTTTTTGTTGGAAATTCAGAACGGAGCAATGGTAAACTTTTGTCGATATTCATAACGATTCAATGCGACAACTATTCGAATCCCTAAATAAAATCTTGAAATCACGAGGGTTTTTTTTATTGTACTTTTATGTATATGTGTTTATGTATAATTGTTTTCCTTTCAATTTTGGGAGATGTATAGTCATCTTCTTCTTTCTTTCTATACTAGAACGACCTATAGGATACTGTGGCAAAGATATGGATTTGCTAGGAGCAAAACTCCCTTCTGCAGAACTACCTACCTTTCAAATAAGAACCTTCTATCACATCACGACCGGTATCATCTGTCCAAGCCTTTATATATTAGATACATGATAACACATTTCCCGCAAGAAAGGGTTAAAGCGATTAATTTATATATTTTTCATAGAAATGATTCGCTTCCCATATAATAAAAGATATGCTGTTATTAAACTCATATAAATATTTTTGGGTCTAAATTTTCGATTAAATATTTTGATAACACGGACGTGTCCAGCGACATCTTGACTAAGAAGGATTCTCGAACAAGCAAAGACTCATGAAAGGAGACTAATATTATACATGTATTAACCTACACTGCATATGATTTGGTAAACTTTTGGTCAGATTCAAATAGTTGTCACCAAATCACAAACTTTCAGTACCACTAAAACGTTAAAGAACATTTTATTTCAACTGAAGCATATACAGCTCATGGTTGATAAAGTATATAACAATAAATTCATCTTCGCATACAATTGTAGGAATGGTAAACATACATACGCCCACACACACCCACACACACTCCCACCCCGACACACCCACCCACGCACACCCATACATACGCTCACACATACATACGCTCACACATACATACGCTCACACATACACACAACAATTCTTAATGTATTTAGGTGGAAAATGTCTTAAAGAAAGTTTCAAATGTTTATTCATATACATCTATGCATATATACTTATATACATATGCATACATGCAAATATACAAACATATATCACCTTAGAACTTTAATTAACTAGTTAGAAAAATACCGTGATGATAGCTAACTATCATCTAACTTTAGCTGTCTCCGGTTAAAAGCTTTAATACAATATGAAGCAAGTCTGTACTGATCATTTTTTCTGTCTGATTTCAAAAGCTGAATGAATTTAAACATGCAAGGTCGATTGATATAGTACTCAGGTATCAGATGCTTTCTTATGTCATTGTAAAACGGACAAATCATTATAAAGTGGTACTCATCCTCGAGTTCAGTTAAATAACATAGTGTACATATTCTTTGATTTCTATCTATTCTTTTATGTCTACCTGTTTCTATATTGAGGCTGTGAGATGATAATCTGACTTTTGCTAGAATCTTTCTATACTTTGAAAAGGTCACTATATCTAGATATGATGATCTTTTAAAAGATGGTTTTAAATCTCTAAAAAGTATCAGTGACGAAAAATACTTTATGTTCTCATGCCAACTACTAATGTATATATCCCTTAAACGCTCTCGTAATAAAGGTACAAATATGTTTTTATTAACAGAATTTGGAAACAATCAAACGTCATGAAATCCTGCATTTTGTAGAATGTCTCGAACTTAAGATGACCAATTTATAATATTACTGTTTCTATCTATATCATTTCTTTGATCTTGCATTAATGTTTTCAGTATACAATTAAAAGATTTCTCGCTATATAAGCTAAGCCAATATTTCGCAATACGTATATATCTAGAAATATATAAAGGGAATCTTCCAAGCTCGGCATAAATAGCAAGAGAGGATGTACTATTTTTAACATTCAAGACCCATTTACAAAACTTTCTATGTACTGTTTCTAAGTTTTTGCTTTCAAATGACCCCATATTTCACATCCATAGTTAAGAATTGATAATACATTTGAATCAAATAAATCAAACATGATATTTACAGGGACTTCAAGATTGTTTACAATGCTGAATAAAGAATGCATGGCACATAATGCTTTACCCTTCAAATCATTTGTTGCTGGTACGAAAGAGGCCCTACTCGATAAAAGTATACCAAGATATGAAAAATTGTCAACTATTTCTATAATGTTTTCATTGTATTTCCAAAAACATTCTTCCTTGTTTCTAGATCTTTTAGAAAATATCATGATTTTTGTTTTGTCTACATTTACAGTAAGACCCCATTTTATACAATATTTGTGTAGACAACTAAGGTATTCCTGTAAAGCCTCTTTCGTTTCAGAAAACAGAACAGCGTCATCAGCAAATAACAAAAGATAAATAGATAACTGGTCAACACTAAAACCAGCATAGTTACAACTTTGCAGTGCTTGTTCAATGTCATTAATAAAGAGAGAGAACATCATAGGTGAGGTTATCTCCCCTTGAAATAAACCCATCTCACTTTTAAAATATTCAGATAAAGTACTCAAATGGCTTACGCATAACTTTACCTCGTCATACATAGACCGAATAACGGAAAACAGTTTACCATTTATGCCCACTCTGATGAGTTTATACCAAAGTGAGTTTCTATCAATAAAGTCGTAAGCTTTTTTAAAGTCGATAAAACAACAATACAATTTACCCTTAGCTCGAAATTGACGCTCAATAATGGCATTCAAACAAAAAATAGCATCCACCGTACTGTGGTTAGGCCTGAAACCAAATTGAGCATCTGTTAAAATATCATTCTCTATAGCCCAGGTTTTTAACCTTTCGTTTATAACAACAGTGAAAAATTTAGCAAAACAACTTGTTATCGTAATACCTCTATAATTATTAGGGTCCGAACTATCACCCTTTTTATACAAAGGTTTAACTAAGCCAGTAGACCAACACCGGGGAAAACGTTCAGTTTCAAGAATATAATTAAACAACATTTTTATCGATTTACACAAAGTGTCAATATTTTCTTTAAAATACTCATAAAAAATATTGTCAAGAGAACAAGCTTTATTATTTCCTAAAGTTTTACTAGCTTTTATGATTTCCTCTGATGTTATAGGCCTGTCTAATTCTTCATATTTCGGTGATTTTAATGTATCACTCTGGTCAAACTCGTGTAAAAAGGCGTTGCTATCATTATTTAGCTCAGACATTTTTTTTTCTGAAATGGTTTTGAAATGATGGAAAAACTCTATGTTTGAAATGTTGTCACCAGTGTTTGTACTCTTTTCTTTTTAAAAATAGTCCAAAAGTCACGTGGAGATGTTCTTCTTAAGTCATTCATCTGATCACATAAATTACGGTTGAAAGCGTTTTTAACTTTCCTACAACAGTAACGATAATCCTTCTTTTTCTCATATACATTTCGTCTATCATTCTCATTTTTTGTTTTGTTGAAATCATTTACTGCTGTCTTGTAAGCCTTATATTTAAACTTGCATTCATCGTTATACCACTTTTGTTGTAACCTATCCGTAGAAGAAAATTTATTTTTACTAGGTTTAACAGTTTTACAAAAATATTTATCTCCCTTTTCATTCAAATACGATGTGAACATGGTAACAAGTGTATCGGTATCCGCGTCATTTGAAATTGCACCCTTAATACTATCTTCTAACAAATGAATATCAGAGTTTACATCATTAATAAATAAAGATTTGTATTCTGGGATCCATTTGTAATATGTTATATCTTCTGGCGAAGAACGATCATCTCTTTTTGTAGTAATGTCGAAGGAAAATTCAATTGGTGCATGGTTTGAAAAAGTATTAAAATCTAAAACGTTAAAATAAGAAATCATGTTCATGTTGCTCTTGTTTGCTAATAGATAGTCAACTACGCTGTTCCCATTGTAAGTTGTGCACGTGATTTTTCCAATACCTGAATCATTGTACAATCGACCGTTACCAATACAAATGTCACATGATTTACACAAATCAATCAAACATTCACCAAATCTATTAGACGTATGGTCCTGTGTGGCACGTGAAAACTCAGTCAATTTACCTCTATTGATGTTTTTACTATTAAAATCATTTAAAACACAATCTTGCTTATTTCCAACTCTTGCGTTAAGATCTCCTGTAATAAAAACGTTCCCTAAATTCGTTTAGTGTTTAACCTACATTTTCATCCAATGAGAATGCGTCAATTTGAATTTTTTTGTTGGTTTATTTTCCATAAACTACTATTCGAGTGTTCTATCTGGGCTCTATGAGACTATTACTCTGGTATCACGCATGCGCATAAATGTGTAGTTTTAGGCTCCACCTCCAAATCAATGACACGTGTAAGCCTAGCCTACGGTAGCGATTGAAAGATCGCTGTGACGTCGCGGGGGAGAAATAAACACATAAATAAATAAAAAGGAATTACAATTAACTGGGTATCCTAACATCGTTGAGAAAAAAAGAAACTGAACTATATTAACCTTTTACCCCATTAGGAATAATGTGACGGGTACAAATTGAAAGCATCAACAGACAACACATATATACATTATGAAAAAACACAGTTTCTTTTTGAAATTGAAAAGAAAATATTGTGACAAAAGGAGAAATTGTTCGTTACAAGCAATTTCTTCTTTTGTCACAAGGGCTTCTCAAGTTTTCTGCTGTAGGCGAGAAATAAATTATGGAGTAACGGGTTAAACTCAAAACTACATTGCAATCTACATCACTGGGTAGTGCAGTTTTCTTCTTCCAAATATGGTATGGCAGATTCTTGGCATGCAATTGACAGCCGCGGAAGGCGTGGTTTATGTCGAATTTCAAAATACTGAGCAGCAGTTTTATCCCATTCGCAGATCATACCTGTAGAGGCGTGGTTTGCCAGCGTCAAATAGAGCGCTCTATGGAAAAGTAGGTTAAACACTAAATTGTTTAGAGGCTATATAGTGAAATTTAAACGACATAGACACCCCGTCAGTCGCTATCGCTCCTTCCTTGGGGTTTCTATATCGTTTAAATTTCACTATCTAGCCTCTAACCTATATATATAAAGATATATCATTTTCTAGGACCCGAAAGGGGTCGTTTTCAGATAAGTTGTGGACAGGAGAGTTTTCGGGTGCCACATAGGTTACAGCTAAATAAACATCACATGTCATACGAAAAAAGTATTTATCTAATTTCAGCCAGACTAACCAGTCATTTTTATTGTTTATTACAGATATGCCCCTTTTTACATTGTCCTTTATATAGATTATAATTCCGCCGCTACTTCGTTTTGCCTTCTTGTGTTGGTATCGTCTATATGAATGTATCGGCTTACTATAACCACAAAAATCAATGTCAGAAGATTTATTAGTCCATGTTTCTGAAAGGCAAATAACATCATATTTATTAATCAAAGAAATAAAATCGTTTGATGATCGTTTTGCTAGTGTTAAGCCTTCGACGTTCCAAGATACGCACTTTAAAGAATTTCCACAGAACCCCTATTTCTGTTCAGTATACAGCTCATTATTAATGTATAGTTTATCAACATTTAAAAATGCTTCTTTTCCTTCTTGTCGCGCTTTCTTCATGATTGGGCTAAGGGTTTGACGTCTTGCGATGATTTCTCGAGGAAATTGTTCACTCACACCGAATACTGTGCCCTTTAAGGCTTTGCCCGATTTTCTCACTCTCTCTCTGTCTTGGTAGAAAACAAACTTAGCTACGATGGGACGGATTTTCTGCCTGTCGTAACGACCAATTCTATGGGCCCTATGTAGTTTAATGTTGGACTGTGCGTTTTCGATTCCCATTTTGTCCTGGATGAAGTGTAGTACTTTTTCCTCACAGTTTTCATTCTGTTCCTCCGGGATCTTGTAAAACATGAGATTGTCCCTCATACTTCTACACTTTAGTTCAACGATCTCTGCTTTTAACTCGGAGGAATCACTCAATGAGCTACTTTCCCTTTTCGACACTTTTGATACATTGTTAATTGCATTTTCGTTTTCCTTTTGTTTCTGGTCAATTATTTCTATAGTTGCTGAGTGAAGTTCTCTATATGTTTTTTCTTCTTTAATCTCCTTTTCTAGATCATTTAATCTTTTTTCCATTTCGTCTACTTTTTGCGATACACCTGAAAGAGTACTTTGTATCGCTTTCATTGAATTTTGAAGTGTTTCAATAGTTGAAAGTCTTTTGTCCATCGCATCTAATCTCTGGAGGATAACGGTCAAAGGATCAACCTGTGTATGATTCATCGGCGTTGTCGGGGTTGTCGGGACTGAGCAATGTTGTGAAACAGGAGATGTTGTGTTCATATTTGGTAAATGAGACTGGTAAAAATTCAAAGGCAGAGACCATGGGAGAAATTGTTGGTTCATGTGCAGCGGGCTGTAATTACACGGGGGACTTGCCTGGTATTGAGACTGTGTCTCTCCTGATGTCCCGGGCTGACCTTCACTTATGGATGTAGCATCTAATTCGCCCCCGCTCTTTGTTACCTTTTGGTCGCCATCTTTGTCGCCATTTTTGTCCATTTTCGCCGGTCGTTTTTACGATTTTTTTCCCGTTATCCGGAGAATCTTTAGATTTTTTGCGCTTCCTCGGCATCAATGGTACTTAGTTACAGAAAATAGATGGGAAAATCAAGTTCCAAATTCCACCAAATCACTATTTTAAACAAATATTTATATTTTCTTTCACCACCGATTTAAAACCATGTCCACCATTCCTACGCATGCGCAAACGAGAAAGAAACCAGATTTGCCAGTTTATTAATTCAGATTGCCTGATTCTTCCCCTCTGATCTAGTCATGTGATACACAAATCTATGAACTGTCCAATCAGAATTCGTTATTCTAAATATGTAAACAAACAGAATATTGATGAGCATCATTGAATTGGAGACAACTGCAATTCAAGCACGAAACAACTTATGTTAAAGGAATCTATTAAGTACGGTCTCATAGCATTCATAAACAATTTTCATGACTTTTCTAAGAATAATTAAAGATCTTCATAGTTTTCCCACTAATTAATTTGTAGTCATATCCATTCGCGTGTCTTTAGACGAGATGTCACTAGAGTTATTTCCCTTTGATACAGATAAAGCTTCTAACTGTGCAGTGTGACCATTCTATTCTGTTTATCTTATCAAATTCCATTTAACGTGACACAGTCTTATATAAATAGAAAAAAACTGATATTGAAAGCTGTATTAATTTATTTTTTGGTTTACAAAATCTTTTGAAGTTTCTTGTCGAATTCTTGCTGTCCATGCATGTGTTATGATTATTATGTATTAACTTTGAGATTTGATTTTTAACGATTTTGATGGGCCTGGTCAATAGAAGAAAAAATACAATCGAGTAGTTATTTAGAACTGCAAAGTTTACTCGTTTATTATTTGTAAATGTGATTACGGATTTTCGAACACTGGGAAAATCGACTTAAATTAATGATCAGTAGGAATGTAATTATTGTTTTGCATTGTTAAATTTAAAGTGATCCCAAAACGTTAGATATTTTCTAATTTAGAACGTTGCAATTCTTCATCTTATGGCGAACTGAGTTCGAAGTCATTAATGTATCATTGACCTCTTTTAGAATTTACCACGTCAGAACGAAATTCAAGTCAATATATTGACCGAATTGATAATACTGTCCTGCTATATTTCTGATAGGCTTAGTGTTCTTTCCAAGGTTGAGTTAGCTACAAAATGGCAAAATCAGAAATCAAAATCATGCTGTGTCAAATGAAAAATGATAAAACGTAACTAAGATTTGCCCTGACCACGCCTTGTTTTCGTGTTTAAGTCACCAGTCCGTATAGATGTACCTGTCCCATGCTCCAATACCTGAGTGGGGTACTTACTAACCACGAGGTTTCTTGCATCGCAGCATCATATATGAAAAAGCGTCTAGAAATGTTTGCCAATTGTCTCGTTATACAACACCTATCTTATCACACGTATAAAAACACCACAAGCATGGGAAAACATTGACATATCTCAGATTACTATCTAAAGCCGTTACCAGTCCGGTATGTTCCGGAATAGACTGACAGTAACCAGGATCGCTAGTACAGATGTCATTTACAAACACGTATGTATGGATGGGGTTCGATTCCGGGTCTCAACACCGGAAATCTCAGAGATACTTTCTAGTATTTCCTGCGTCACGAGTCCTTCGGATGAGACATTAAACTAAGGTCCCGTCCTATGAGTAGCCATTGGCTTATACAAATTGGACGTAAAATCCAACTGATATCATATATTGATCATAGAACACAACATGTAATCATGACAAAAGATGTGTCCTTAGGATAAACCAGTATGCCAGTAGAACCAGTATAACTACAACTATATAATCAGATACGAATATGTCTGGGTGCGAACATGGTTCTGAACTTACAGTTTAGTCAAAATATTCTTTTTTCGGATAAATAACATTAAAGTTAAAATAGTATATATGATAAAAACAGATCTGTATCAAATCTAAGACCTGAATCGAAGGTTATTACGAACAAATCTTTATTGATATGTCGACCAGTGAATCATATAAATCGACATGTAATCACCATACACAAAACCCTTCTTATTTCTACATAACTTAAGATTGAAACTAATTAATTTCGATGATTTCTAAAGAATGCAAGAAAAAAAGTAAAATATATTAGGTGAGTAATAAAATAGATTAGTACCCTTCCCTTTATAGTATTACAGCGTGCGTCTTCGCCACTCAATGATCTCTGATCATCGTAAAACTCAGAATCCACTCCTTTGTTGCTTTAATTTATTTTTAGGTACATTATATTTTGGTAATCAAGTTAAGACGAATTTTCTTCTTTATGCATGAACATGCTTGACTTTTTCTTTCAAAAAAGGTGATAAAACATTTCTAATATGAAATAATATATATCCTACTACAGAGTATCGACTATATATCTATAGATAATATAGTATTATGTTTACGAGCTTATAGAAACGAGCAGATACATTACCTGGAATCAATTTCTAACCCAGAAGCATGGACGCTCTCCGTGTTTTGCTTGTTTATTGCTGCTAGATTAATTAGCCCACATTTGATGAGAACCTGAGGCGTAAAGATAACCGTGCAGCATCTGTATAAACGATCGGACAGAGACGCGGGTCGATGTATAGATACCTCGGTTTATGATGTATAACAGTTACGTCTGTTTATGATGTATAACAGGACGTCTTCATACAGCGACACAACTACGATCAATACTAGTCGAGAAATGGAGCATCGAGTAGAGGATAGACGGAGACATGAGAATGGTCCCATTTGTCAGAAAAAGAACATTTCAACTGCTGATGACGAATTTCATTTATTCTTTGAATGCTCACAATTTGAATATTTAAGATTGCAATTATTTAAAGCATACTGGCTAGTCAATAGAAAGAGATTAGCATTGAAGGATAAAACAACGATACGATTAGTAGCAATATTCCTAACTGAGGCTTTTGAATTTAGAAAACAATTTCTGGAGAGTTCATGAATTTTTCTCTGTTTTATAATTAATGCTGTGTCACTCACACTATGTATTTGTATATGTGTTTATGTATATGGGCCAGATGCCTAAGATACTTGAATAAAATTTTAATTGAACAAAAAAGATATATGTTTTTTTCAAACAGATTCTTTAATATTTTCATAGTATAATAGCCACATTTTTTGCTTTTTGTGTTTTAAGCTTAAATTTTATTTCACATACTTAAAAATAAGAACATTCTATGAAAGGAATCGTTTGATATCTTCATTTTTTGCAATATAGGCAGCAAGCAATTTATTCGTCTCATACGAATTAAATATGTGCAATAACAAATATGAACAAATATGAAACAAAAATGCTTTGAAGAGATGCGATAAAAAGAAAATACAAGTGACACATAAATATAAGAATTGATAAATAAAAGTTGATATCATTAGTCATCATAGGGACGAAATCATCCATGTTAAACAAACATTAGGGCGAACTATCCAGGGTTCGTGATGGTAATAAGCGACGTTAAATCAATTCCTCGCCTTCTATTGGACTATCTTGGGTAAAACCTGGAATTTCTGTTTTGGTCAGCTCATGTCTGTGCAATTATGTCTTTACCTCTCTCACTGTTCCAAATACACCGAAGCGGGGAAATTAAGTGCGTAGCGATAGATAAATCTGGATAACTCGTTGGTGAGCAAATTTCTCTGACGAACCTCAACGTTTTAGCTTGGCATTCAATTTCTGTCCTGAACTATTATGGACTGACGAAGGGTGTTGCCCCATTTCAGTTGTTTAATGCATTTAAAGGCAAATGATGCGTTTGTTATATGATTGACTTTCACACGCATGTTCGAAGTCAAAGATTTGAGGCACTGTGGCAAGAGGAAGATGGTGTCCAATTTAAATCAATATTGCCTTTGCGCAGTGCTGTATTTGACATGCATATTGACCTGCAAAGTTCTATTTCTTATATCTCGTTATATTTGATTTCGGAGATTTCATTGTTTATTTGTTTCCTATATCAGCGAATTGGCACTGACACGGCTGGTGAACGCTTAGTCAAAATAATTCGACGTGAAGATTGCTTGCTATTTTCTGATGGGGCAATCTAACGTCGGAATTTCGAACGATCCAAATAATGTTGGACTTTTTTTATTCATATTTTCGGATTTAAAGCACAAATGGCCATCCAAAGTCAATTGATATGACAAGATATGTTAAAAAAACTTATATACCACCAAACAATGGCATCAATTGCCGTTAACAAATTAAAAACATGCTTATTATATTTTCCCATTTCAGTGCGCATGCGCAGAAAAAATTATCGCGAGCAAAAGGTCGTCAACTAACGTCATTTAAACCGTTCTTACAAAGTAAATATGCGGAAAACAGACATGTTAAGTACATGGATTGATAAAAAAAGGATTTATTCTAAACTGTGAGTAAAATAATTTGATAATTTTCAATAACAAAGGAAATATGGCCCTTCAAACGTTGGAACACATTTTTTTTGTCGCATTTGTCCTCCATTAAATGAATGGTTCGAAAGTTTGACGTGACGGTGGATATTGCCCGATACAAACATTTCTCAATTTTTTCCGATCGTATCAAATTAGTTTGACTAGTGAACGCTCTGCCGCACCACTGCGGTGCTGACGACGAAATCAGTTGCGCATCTTCCGCTATAAAGGTTTTAGGGTAGGATTTTGTTATTTTCCTTCATTTTCAAACCAGTAATCGAAAATCTAAAAACATTATTCAACCCTTATCTTGGTAAAGTTTCAGTTTTGAACTCGAAGAATTGGCTGAGATTTCGTAATTTTCCTCGTCGATGCAATTCAGAATTGCAATTCGAAAGTCCGCAACCACACCACCAGGTAAACATTGTGATATTCTATTCAAACAAACCTAAAATGCAGCAAATTTTACCACTTGGTAGTTTTGAGTATCATCATTGATCAGAACATCTATTTACCTTGACATAAAATGGCAAAGTGCATGATATTTTACTTGTTTTGCGAACGGGATATCGGGAGGATGTAATTATGAGTTTCTTCGAGGAGGAAAGATTACGAAATCTTAGCCAATTCCACGAGTTCAAAACTGAGAATTTACCTTTTGGTGGTAAGTTTCAATAAGGACGGAATCATGTTTTTGGATGTTTGATTACTCGTCTCAAATTGCTTAATAGAGCAAAAAGCTTCCCTTACACCGCTAAACCGGAAGTTGCGCAACCGATTCCGTCGTCAGCACCGCGGTGGTACTACAGAGCGTTCACCAGCCGTGTCAAGCGCTATTCTTTACTGTGAACTATTTAGCCAATCGGAACTACTCGGGTATTTCCGTGAGCTGTGAAATACACCTCGGATATAAGTGTAGGGTTACAATTTTCGGGTAAATCGGCATCCGCCAATTAACACATTTTCTAAGCGTGCACGTTAAGTAGTTCAATGTGTATGGAAGTGTTGGACATCTTTTTTAATCACTTTTGATCAGTAACGCATACCAAATGGAGAACTTGTTGTTCTGACATGAATACTTGTTTCCTCAATCAAATTTAACGACTTTTTGGATTTTACATTCAAGATCTATTTTTAGAAACAAAAGTAAAGTGACGTCATTCTCGCGGGAAACAATATGGCGTCATCCCTATTATTTCAGAGGTGTTTTCATTGGATAAACCCGATGTGTTCAGATTGCTATTTAGCCTGTCATGTTGACTTGTTACGTCACACACATTGTTGGGAACTCTGTATCGATATAGGGGCGTCAAAGGGATTTTTAACATCGAAAATTGTCAGAAAACAGACATTTTAAATGAACACAAAAAAGTCCGAATTAAGTATAAAAATTAATAGAATATTTGTAATTTTCAGAATAAGATCGAAATATGCTTCGATCTTACACGAATAATTCTGAATATCCCCCATATATTTTGTTTCTTTAATCAAATTTAGTGTTTAACCTACATTTTCATCCAATGAGAATGCATCAATTTGAATTTTTTTGTTGGTTTATTTTCCATAAACTACTATTCGAGTGTTCTATCTGGGCTCTATGAGACTACCAATCGTATCTACTCGGCAATCCCCGTAACAAGTCGGTAGATATACCTCGTAGGCAGTACATGAATACACCAGAAATCCTGAGGTAATTCGCCTTATTTCCGGCGGATAACGCAAAATGCACACAGGCACTAAATATGTTATTGAATACACACAAATTGGTTATATATCACAATTGAATGGAGTTTTTACCCTTTTCATTAAAGATGATCATATCAACACATCTTTGTTTCATATTTTGTCAATCGGCTCTTTTCGGCAATCCCCGGCTTGTTACGGGGATTGCCGAGTAGATACGATTGGCCCTTCGTTGCTGACCTACTTTCAAAAATGGCTCCCGATTACCTCCGAGGTTATTTTAAGAAATAGCCGAGGTGTTCCGAATGTGAGACTATATTACTCTGGTATCACGCATGCGCATAAATAGGTAGTTTTAGGCTCCACCTCCAAATAAATGACACGTGTAAGCCTAGCCTACGGTAGCGATGGAAATATCGCTGTGACGTCCCGGGGCAGAATAAAGGGTTATTTGCACTCCTTTTGACATGTGAAAAGTTAAAACAATGTGATAAAAGGAGATCCCATTTGTCGCGAACAATTTCCCCTTTCGTCACAATGCTTTAAAAAGCTTTATGACACAGAAATAAATAAAAAAGAACTACAATTAACTGGGTTATAGGGTTTAATCCTTTATCCTAACATCGTTGTGAAAAATAGAAACTAAACTTTATTAACCTTTTACTCCATTAGGAATACTATGACGGGTACAAATTGAAAGCAAGCTAATATGCGACGTAAACAAATGACGTTTTAATCTACATCACTGGGTAGTGCAGTTTTCTTCTTCCAAATATGGTATGCCAGATTGTTGGCATGCAATTGACAGCCGCGGAAGGCATGGTTTATTTCGAAGTTCAAAATACTGAGCAGCAGTTTTATGCCATTCGCCGATCATGCCCGTAGGGGCGTGGTTTGCCAGCGTCAAATAGAGCGCTCTATGGAAATGCATGTTAAACACTAAATTATTTAGAGGCTAGATAGAAATTTAAACGATATAGAAACCCCGTCAGTCGCTATCGCTCCTTCCTTGGAGTTTCTATATCGTTTAAATTCCACTATCTAGCCTCTAACTTATATTGAATGACTGTTTCGATAATTCATTTGACAGCTTCATTTGAAAATGAAAGTAAAAGACGTTATTAGTACGGAATGGAGCAGTATGGCGGCCTCCGTTTTAGGTCAGAGATGCTTTATATAAGTGTGATCAGCTCTGGTTGTTCCCCTGCTGACTACGGAATGTCGATGGTTCTAATCGTGCGGACCGGTGTTTATTTAAAATATTATTATCATCATGTTATTTACCGTGAAGTTGGAGGTCTTCCTTCACCCATGACATCACAGTATAGCTAAACTAGTGTTGATTTGACATACAGACCTCGTTAGACAAATACGTGAAGCATTGGGGGTATTGCCATAATGCTGTACATCGAGAATATAATGGTACACTTTGCATGAGTCTGTTATGCAATCAATTACAAATCCACGTACATGTGTCCCGGTAGGAAATACATTATATCGAGACATGAATGGTTTTTGTCTTACCAAATGTCCTTTTTTAGTCTTTTGGATAAGCAAAGTATGATATGCAAACTGTCCCCGTGTCTTTTCTCGATATACATTATGAAAATGCACCCAATGTATATATATGATAAAAAAGTATGTTCGTGTTTGAAAAAGAAATACATTCTATGAATGACCCAATGTACATTTGATAAGCCAAATAAATTTATGTCTATCCTAGGTATACATAAAATAAATGCATTTAATAAACAAACTATATGCATGTCTATCCTAGAGGCACACTTTATCGATGTTCATATGGTTGATTTAATCGAAATTTCCGATTTTAGAGTCATATCCTCGTAGTAGATAGAAGTGTTTATGTGAAACGTCGATATTTTGACATGAAAGTCCTCGATTCGATTTCCGTGAAAAAGCCGGGTTTCATTGCGACCTTTTATTTGCCCATATTTGGAACAAAGACTGATTATGTTTCGAGGATGTAGAATCGACATTGGTTTATCTATGTTGTTAAAATAAATGGTTTCATATTCGATGTACAAAAATGCTCATATATTAAAACGTGTTATCGATGCGCAGATGCCTCTTTGTTATGGTACTTATTTTCGTTTTGAAAATGTTGAGTATGACATTTTATCCTATAACAGACGGATAATGACATTTTATCCTATAACAGACGGATAATATATAAATTGAATGGCACATTTAGAAAAAGTTGTGTGCTTGATTCTAATATTCAAGAAAGATGTTTAAAACGGAAAGTTCAAATTGTTGACTCAATACAAAATGAAGCCAATCTAATGTGGACCAGAAGTAGGATTAAAATAATATTAGGATTATTTAACACGTAATAAAGGTGGGCTCAATGATATTAAAGACCCATGAAACGGGATTAATACTATATCAAAGTATAATTCTTGGTGAACTTCAGGTCAGATTCAAATAGTTATCACCAAAATATCCTATCAGCACATCTTAAACCTGAAAGTTAACGACAAATAACCCAGATCAGCCAGTTTGATAATTAAAATTGTCTGATTTTTTAACTATGACCTGTTTTTGAACCTACCAATCGAAATTCTATATTAGATATATGATAACAAACAGCTTGTTTATAAACATGATTGAATTTGAGACAAACATATTTCAAGCCCAAAATAACTAAGTTTAAAAGATCTTTTTAAATACGGTCTAACAGAATTCATAGATGAATTCATGACTTTTATGATTATAATTAAAGAATTCTATGTATCTTTTTAGTAATTTATTTGTATTCATATCATTTCATGTGCCTTTAACTACACGCTTATGATAAGGGTTTTGCTTCTCTTGAACTTTTCTATAACTCAATTACCGATAATACTAATTGGCAATTATTAAACGTTTACACTTCAATAAGAAATACTCGAAGTTGCGGAATTCGTCCCTATGAATTCATCAAATAGTGGCAAGTATAACTCATATTTATTTGTGAAAAAAAAAACTTATTTCGAGTATATGATGAGATTAATGACCTTATTAAGTATTGCTTATCTGAATAAGATAAAGAACTTTATATCACGGACCAGAGACATAGACATGTCTCTGCACGGACCAAATAAATAAACATGCGCTGTGCTCACGGCTTATATCTAGTACTGACCTACAACGTGCACATGTTACAGATTCCTTGGTAACCACGCTGTGTGTTAATGGAGTAAACAAACACTCAAATACTTGAAAAAGGGCACAGGTCATTGCTTAAGTTCAGTGACCTGATCGAGCCAGCATTATTTCCGATTGGTCGGATATATCATAACCGAAATATTCCAGCGAACTTTTTCCTTTATCCTAAAGTCGTCTTTAGCATCACTGAGAACACACCATCATGTGGAATAGTTTGTTTCCAATAGCAAAGTACAGTTTGTTTTGCTTGTCCATGTGTTTAAGTTAACCATCGGGTAAATTATGTTTAATAACCTTCATTTTTGTGTGTGACCAGTTTATGTTGGTAAATGAAAGTAGTCCAAGAGGTAGGATGTCGGCCTTGTGACACGAAGGACGTGGGTTCGTATTCCGTGAGTAGCGGGATCGACATTGCATCATTTCATTAATCCACTTTCGACTTGTTATGTATCAAGAAAGCAGAATAGAGAGTGATTAATCTAAGTTGTAAGAACTAGCTAAACAATCGATGTAAACACAATAAATAATCAAGTAAGTTTGGGTTAATTAGAATGTGTCCACAGATTCTGTGAGACACATCATTTTCTCCTCGCGGACCAAGTTCTACTATCACATAGTGTCCCACCTAAAGGTTATGTACAACAAGCACGTCACCGCGTTCACAACCCTCCAAAGTGAAAACTGTTTATTCGAACAGTTACTCTATCCTCCAGAAAGGTTTCTCGGTTAGAGAGAGGGTTAAATCATTTTACAGCTTTCTTTGATCCGTCAGTGGTAATATAGTTAAGGAAGCAAAACTAAAACACCTTGTGGTAATTAGGAAGTTCTATACCGTTCTCTGTCACAACGTAGACAGGTTCAGGTCGGCTTTGTTATATCTACTTAGTTCTCGGATGTTAAACACGACAGGGACTGATGCAAAAACTTTAAAACTATGTGGGGAAGGAACTGTTGATGTGCGCGTTGTTTTGTCTAATCTAACTTCTATAAGATATCGTTGTGCCAGTACCATACTAATAGTTTTTTGTTCTTGCTATTTCTGATTGCCATGTGTATCCCAATATTGTTAGAACATACTTGTTTAAATATATAGGTTTAAACTAAGTCATTGGTCATTGGTTGCTCTGTCACGCATTTTATGTTGGGGTTTATTGTTTTAAATAGGTGGAGAATGCATGCTAATTTTGTGTTCGCGGTAAAATTGATCGTGTTGTAGTTTTGAATAGTGTGTCTTCGGATAACTGCGTAATATGTGTGTTGGGTGTTTCGTATTTTATGTTTCTAGTCGACGTTTGCGTATATCGAGAACTGCGTATAGAACTGGATTAGTTAAGCTAACTGCGTAAAGTATGTATGTATGTTTACTTACTATTTGCTTCGATATTTGCGTATTGAATGTTTCTATGTGGCGTAATGATTCAATAACTGCGTATAGTATGTTTGTTTCTATGTGACATAATAATTCAATAACTGCGTATAGTATGTGTCTTTGTGGCGCAACGATTCAATAACTGCGTATTGTGTTTTTTTATGTGATGTAATGATTCAATCACTGCGTATAGTATGTTTCTATGTGACGTAAAGATTCAAAAACGGCGTATAGTATGTTTCTATGTGATGTAAAGATTCAATAACTGCGTATAGTATGTTTCTATGTGACGTAAAGATTCATTAACTGCGTATAGTATGCTTCTATGTGACGTTATGATACAATAACTGTGTATAGTATGTTTCTATGTGATGTAAGGATTCAATAACTGCATATAGTATGTTTCTATGTGATGTAAAAATTCAATAACTGCGTATAGTATGTTTCTATGTGATGTAAAGATTAAATAACTGCGTATAGTATGTTTCTATGTGACGTAAAGATTCATTAACTGCGTAAAGTATGTTTCTATGTGACATTATGATACAATAACTGCGTATAGTATGTTTCTATGTGACGAAATGATTCATTAACTGCCTAAAGTATGTTTCTATGTGACGTAAAGATTCAATAACTGCGTATAGTATATTTCTGTGTGATGTAAAGATTCAATAACTGCGTATTGTATGTTTCTATGTGACGTAAAGATTCATTAACTGCGTATAGTATGTTTCTATGTGACGTAAAGATTCAATAACTGCGTATAGTATGTTTCTATGTGATGTAAAGATTCAATAACTGCGTATAGTATGTTTCTATGTGACGTAAAGATTCATTAACTGCGTATAGTATGTTTCTATGTGACGTTATGATACAATAACTGCGTATAGTATGTTTCTATGTGACGTAAAGATACAATAACTGCGTATAGTATGTTTCTATGTGATGTAATGATTCATTAACTGCGTATAGTATGTTTCTATGCGACGTAATGATATAATAACTGCGTATTGTATGTTTCTATGTGATGTAATGATTCATTAATTGCGTAAAGTATGTTTCTATGTGACGTTATGATACAATAACTGTGTAATGTATGTTTCTATGTGACGTTATGATACAATGACTGCGTATAGTATGTTTCTATGTGACGTAATGATACACTGACTGCGTATTGTATGTTTCTATGTGACTGATGAAACAATAACTGCGTATTGTATGTTTCTATGTGACTTAATGATACAATAACTGCGTATAGTATGTTTCTATGTGACGTAATAATACAATAACTGTGTAATGTATGTTTCTATGTAACGTTATGATACAATAACTGCGTATAGTATGTTTCTATGTGATGTAATGATACAATAACTGCGTATAGTATGTTTCTATGTGACGTAATGATACAATAACTGTGTATAGTATGTTTCTATGTGACGTAATGATACAATAACTGCGTATAGTATGTTTCTATGTGACGTAATGATACAATAACTGCGTAGTGTATGTTTATACGTGACTGATGAAACAATAACTGTGTATTGTATGTTTCTATGTGACGTAATGATGCAATAACTGCGTAGTGTATGTTTATACATGACTGATGATACAATAACTGTGTATTGTATGTTTCTATGTGACGTTTTGATTCAATATCTGCATATTGTATGTTTATACGTGACTGATGAAACAATAACTGTGTATTGTATGTTTCTATGTGACGTAATGATACAATAACTGCGTAGTGTATGTTTATACGTGACTGATGAAACAATAACTGTGTATTGTATGTTTCTATGTGACGTAATGATACAATAACTGCGTATAGTATGTTTCTATGTGACGTAATGATACAATAACTGTGTATTGTATGTTTCTATGTGACGTAATGATACAATAACTGCGTATAGTATGTTTCTATGTGACGTAATGATACAATAACTGCGTAGTGTATGTTTATACGTGACTGATGAAACAATTACTGTGTATTATATGTTTCTATGTGACGTAATGATACAATAACTGCGTAGTGTATGTTTATACATGACTGATGATACAATAACTGTGTATTGTATGTTTCTATGTGACGTTTTGATTCAATATCTGCATATTGTATGTTTATACGTGACTGATGAAACAATAACTGTGTATTGTATGTTTCTATGTGACGTAATGATACAAAAGCTGCGTAGTGTATGTTTATACGTGACTGATGAAACAATAACTGTGTATTGTATGTTTCTATGTGACGTTTTGATTCAATATCTGCATATTGTATGTTTATACGTGACTGATGATACAATAACTGTGTATTGTATGTTTCTATGCGATGTAATGATACAATAACTGCGTATAGTATGTTTCTTTGTGACGTAATGATTAAATAACTGCGTATAGTTTGTTTCTATATGACGTTATGATTAAATAATTGCGTATAGTATGTTTCTATGTGACGTTATGATTCAATAACTGTGTAATGTATGTTTCTATGCGATGTAATGATACAATAACTGCGTATAGTATGTTTCTTTGTGACGTAATGATTAAATAACTGCGTATAGTTTGTTTCTATATGACGTTATGATTCAATAAATGTGTAATGTATGTTTCTATGTGACGTAAAGATTCAATAACTGCGTATAGTATGTTTCTATGTGACGTAATGATACAATAACTGCGTATAGTATGTTTCTATGTGACGTTATGATTCAATAACTGTGTAATGTATGTTTCTATGCGACGTGATGATACAATAACTGCGTATAGTATATCTATACGTGACTGATGATACAACAACTGCGTATAGTATGTTTCTATGTGACGTAATGATTCAATAACAGTGTAATGTATGTTTCTATGTGACGTAATGATTAAATAACTGCGTATAGTATGTTTCTATGCGACGTAATGATACAATAACTGCGTATTGTATGTTTCTATGTGACGTAATGATACTATAACTGCGTATTGTATGTTTCTATGTGACGTAATGATACTATAACTGCGTATTGTATGTTTCTATGTGACGTAATGATACTATAACTGCAACTGCGTATTGTATGTTTCTATGTGACATAATGATACTATAACTGCGTATTGTATGTTTCTATGTGACGTAATGATACAATAACTGCGTATTGTATGTTTCTATGTGACGTAATGATACAATAACTGCGTATAGTATGTTTCTATGTGACTGATGATACGATAACTGCGTATAGTATGTTTCTATGCGACGTAATGATACTATAACTGCGTATAGTATGTTTCTATGCGACGTAATGATACTATAACTGCGTATTGTATGTTTCTTTGTGACGTAATGATACTATAACTGTGTATAGTATGTTTCTATGCGACGTAATGATACAATAACTGCGTATTGTATGTTTCTATGTGACGTTATGATACAATAACTGCGTATAGTATGTTTCTATGCGACGCAATGATACAATAACTGCGTATTGTATGTTTCTATGTGACGTTATGATACAATAACTGCGTATAGTATGTTTCTATGCGACGTAATGATACAATAACTGCGTATTGTATGTTTCTATGTAACGTTATGATACAATAACTGCGTATGGTATGTTTCTATGCGACGGAATGATACTATAACTGTGTATAGTATGTTTCTATGTGACGTAATGATACTATAACTGTGTATAGTATGTTTCTATGCGACGTAATGATACAAGAACTGCGTATTGTATGTTTCTATGTGACGTTATGATTAAATAACTGTGTAATGTATGTTTCTATGCGACGTAATGATACAATAACTGCGTATTGTATGTTTCTATGCGACGTAATGATACAATAACTGTGTAATGTATGTTTCTATGTGACGTAATGATTAAATAACTGCGTATAGTATGTTTCTATGTGACGTAATGATACAATAACTGCGTATAGTATGTTTCTATGCGACGTAATGATACAATTACTGCGTATAGTATGTTTCTATGCGACGTAATGATACAATAACTGCGTATAGTATGTTTCTTTGTGACGTAAAGATACTATAACTGCGTATTGTATGTTTCTATGTGACTGATGATACCATAACTGCGTATTGTATGTTTCTATGCGACGTAATGATACAATAACTGCGTATAGTATATCTATACGTGACTGATGATACAACAACTGCGTATAGTATGTTTCTATGTGACGTAATGATTAAATAACTGCATATAGTATGTTTCTATGTGACGTTATGATTCAATATCCTCGTATTGTATGTTTATACGTGACGTAATGATAAAATAACTGCATATAGTATGTTTATACGTGACGTTATGATTCAATGACTGCGTATTGTGTGTTTTTAAGGGGCGTAATGATTCCATTACTGCGTATTTAATGGGAATATGTGACGTTATGATTCAATAAATTCGTATTGTGTGTTTTTAAGGGACGTTATGATTCAATTACCGCGTATTGTATGGGAATATGTGACGTGTTGATTCAATAACTGCGTATTGTATGTTTTTATGTGACGCAATGACTCAATGACTGCGTATTGTGTGTTTTAAGGGACGTAATGATTCAATAACTGCGTATTGTATGGAATATGTGACGTTATGATTCAATAAATGCGTATTTTGTGTTTTTAAGGGACTTACTATTTCCTTCGATATTTGCGTATTGAATGTTTCTAGGCGATGTTTTCTTTTTCGATTTGATATTTGCGAACCTCTAGGTGACGTATTGTATGTTCAATAATAAAGTACCATATGTTTCGATAACAACATACTGTGTGTTTCGATAACTGCGTTTTGTGTGTTTTTAAGGGACGTAATGATTCAATAACTGCGTATTGTATGGAAATATGTGACGTTATGATTCAATAAATGCGTATTGTGTGTTTTTAAGGGACGTTATTATTCAATTACTGCGTATTTTGTGTTTTTAAGGGACGTAATGATTCAATAACTGCGTATTGTATGTTTCTAGGCGATGTTTTATTTTTCGATTTGATATTTGCGAACCTCTAGGTGACGTATTGTATGTTACGATAATAAATTATCATATGTTTCGATAACAACATATTGTATGTTTCAATAACTGCGTTTTGTATATCGATGGGACATTATTCATGTTTATGTTTGTTTCGAGGTGGTTCGGGTAACGTAAATCTTGTTTCGAGGTTTGAAATGTATCTAGGGTCTTGTACCGAAGATGCACAATTTGAATATTACGATGGTCTCTTTTGCATTCAGAGACAGCGTATACTTTGTTTCTAGATGCCAGTAATCGCAATCTTAGTTTTTTAATGTTATATATACTATTGGTATACTGTTGCGAAAGGGTATGACTTATTGACGGTTTTGAAATATCTCTTACCTGTATATGCTGCAAGATCATGGAGCACATTGTGACAAGCCACATCATGAATCACGCTGAAAACAACAAGATCCTCTACCCCATGCAACACGGAGTCAGGAAGATGCGAAGCTGTGAAACACAACTGCTAGAATTCACATCCGAAGTCTCAGAAAATCTAGAAATTGGGAAACAGACAGACATCCTGGTCATGGACTTCGCCAAAGCATTTGACAAAGTGAGCCACTGCCTACTGCTACATAAGCTTCACCACTATGGCATCCAGGGCCTCACAAACAGATGGATCAAGGCATTCCTCCAGGACCGAAGCCAGGCTGTTGCACTAGATGGACAACTTTCAGACCCAGTCACTGTAGAGTCCGGCGTGCCCCAGGGTTCTGTACTTGGGCCATCCCTGTTCCTGTCTTATATAAACGACATCCAGGAAGGGTTAGGATCTACTGTTAGACTATTTGCTGATGATACCATAGCATACCTGACAGTAGCATCAAACAGTGACTGCCACCGCCTCCAGGCGGATCTGGACAAACTCGCCTCCTGGGAGACCAAGTGGAAGATGGAATTTCACCCCAACAAATGCGAGGTCCTATCCATCACACGAAAAAGGAAACCAATCATCCACAACTACCTCCTGCATAACCATACCCTTAAACACGTCAACTCAGCTAAATACCTAGGATGCACATTCAACTGCACACTCGATTGGGGCCAGCACATTTCAAACATCACATATAAAGCAAGTAACACCATCGGATTTCTAAGAAGAAACCTAAATATAGCCTCTACAAAAACCAAAGAAACTGCCTACACAGCCATGGTAAGACCAACATTAGAGTATGCGAGCTGTATTTGGGACCCATACGAAAGAGGCGACATAGAAAAAATAGAGATAGTCCAACGGCGAGGAGCTCGATTTGTCAACCACCGCTACCAGAACTGCTCCAGTGTCTCCGACATGATACAATCACTCAATTGGAACAGCCTTGAACAAAGAAGAAAACAATCTAGACTAATACTACTATACAAAATCATCTGTGAAAAAATAGCCATCAACCCAGCAAACAACCTACAGAAACCAACCAGACAGAGCAGAACTAACAGCACCCTCTCGTATGCAGTCCCCTACGCCAGCACTCTCTCCCACCAACAGTCCTTCTATCCTCGAACCATCAGATATTGGAACTTACTACCATATGAAGTCCAGTCAGCAGGCTCAGTTGAGGCCTTCCGTGCCCAACTAGCCACCACCTATGCCTAACTTCATCTTTGTCTTTTGTCTTCACCCTGTATATACATGTACTTCACTCTTTTAACTTTTTAACTACCTCTATCATACGCACACATATACCTGGTAAAATATTCAAAATGTTGAATGTGACCAGAAATGGCAGAAGAAGTAGAAGAGTCTTACTATGGTGTTTTGTGCGTTTTGAGGTGCTGAGTTTTGGGGGATTGTGTGAATTGATGCAGAATATTATGACTATCATGAAGCGGAATATTAGGAACATCGAATTCGTGGTTTATGTGTATAAAGTTGGTGTTTTACGTGCATCGAGGCAAACTATTGTGCTTTAAACTGGTGTTTCATATGCATCGAGGTAAACTATTGTGATTTAAACTCGTGTTTAATATACATCTAGGTAAACTATTTTGCTTTAAACTCGTGTTTTATATGCATCTAGGTAAATTATTGTTTTGAGGTGGTGTTTATGTGTGGCTAGGTTAACATTTGGTTTTTTTGTGGTGTGACATGGTAGATTTTTGTGTGTTTTGAAAAGGTGTTATTTGAGTGTCAAGGTAAACGATTGTGTCTTAATATGGCGTTTTATGTGCATCGAGGTAAATTATTGTGCTTAGAGGTGGTTCTTTATGTGCACCGAGATAAATTATTGTGCATAGAGGTGGTTCTTTATGTGCATCGAGGTAAATTATTGTGCTTAGAGGTGGTTCTTTATGTGTGTCGAGGTAAATTATTGTGCTTAGAGGTGGTTCTTTATGTGCATCGAGGTAAACTATTGTGCTTAGAGGTGGTTCTTTATGTGTGTCGAGGTTAATTATTGTGCTTAGAGGTGGTTCTTTATGTGCACCGAGATAAATTATTGTGCTTAGAGGTGATTCTTTATGTGCATCGAGGTTAATTATTGTGCTGAGAGGTACTTCTTTGTGTGTGTCGAGGTTAATTATTGTGCTTAGAGGGGGTTCTTTGTGTGTGTCGAGGTTAATCATTGTGATAAGAGGTGTTTCTTTATGTGTGTTGAGGTTAATGATTGTGCTTAGAGGTGGTTATTTGTGTGTGTGTCGAGGTTAATTATTGTGATTAGAGGTGGTTCTTTATGTGTGTCGAGGTTAACGTTTGTAAACGTTTGTGTTTTCTAGGGGTTTTTTTTGCGTTACGAAGTGGCGTTGATAGTGTTTGGAGTTGTCGATAATCTTGGTAAAAAAAAGTTACTTCCTCGAATGCCATGTTCGGTTGTCTCTAAACGTGTCTCAATGTACCGACTTTCTCTGATCGATGTGATGGGAATCATGTGTTGTAATGGGGTGTCGGCGATCTTATGGTATATTTTGAGTGTTGCTGATTCCTTTTGGGAGGCAATGTTGTGAAAACTTTAATGATACACAACTTAAACTAAATATAGGTTTTTTCACAGTCCACTATCTATTGACAGCCAGAAAACCTGATAACTGTGTCAGTCGTCGATGTTACTTACCAGTGTCGTTATATTTACACTAGATGGCAACCCGTCATAAAAGATAAACTTGACTTCAATGGGACCATTAATATCACGATCTTCATATATATACCCTCGTTAACGATGTACTTTACCTTCAACAATATTTACAGTTGGGGATAAGATAGAAAGTACAAACATATAACTTTAGCTTAGCAGTAACCGTACATTAAGCTATTTTACATTTTTTGTCATTCTCAAGCAAAATCAATTCCTGTCCAATATAGTTCAACTAAGGAACTAAGGATGTTTTATCATAATTTTAGCTCTAAGAGCAAATCATGGATCGTTGTTCATTGAGCAAATCAATTCCGAAAGAACAAACAATTGGTCTTTTCTGTCTGAAAGCGTACAGCGGGTAAGTATTCCGAGGTGTTGATAGGCTTGGTGTTATTTGCGCTGGTTGGTCGGGCAGTGAGTAACCGCCTCACAAACCGCCGCGTTAAACAGCTAGGACTGAGGTCTAGTTGGTACATTTATCAACGTATCGAGTAAAATGTAACGGAAAAAAAACATACATGTACCAATCGGAAATATGGCATCATCGTTAGTGGGAAAATTAGATTTGTGAAAGATATAGCTTTGAAGTAAATCTACGTTGATCATTGTTTAATTATAGTTTTGTTTCATGTGTATTATGCACTATATAATGTAAGACGTGGGGTTCAAACGTCATGTTTTAAATGGAAGGTTGAACCTTCAATTGATACAGAAAACCTTTGACCAGTGTTATAAACTCTAGTGTGACCAGTCTGATTTCACACAACACTTTCTAAATGTCGATTATGCTCAAAGTGAATCTTAACCGTCAATTCATTATAAAAGGTTTAATTCGCAGTTAAAACACTTAATCGTGTTTACACTCTTGTACGTGTGTTATGATTAAAGTACAATGACACCAATGTTACATACTACTGACCATGTCCGACAACTATACCTGTTTATTTAGATGTACTACAGGTTAATGGGTGTTACATACTTCTGACCATGTCCGACAACTATACCTGTATATTTAGATGTACTACAGGCCAAAGGGTGTTACATACTACTGACCATGTCCGACAACTTTACATGTATATTAAGATGTACTACAGGTTAAAGGATGCTACATACTTCTGACCATGTCCGACAACTATGTCTGTATATTTAGATGTACTACAGGTTAAAGGGTGTTACATAATACTGACCATGTCCGACAACTATACCTGTATATTTAGATGTACTACAGGTTAAAGGGTGTTACATACTACTGACCATGTCCGACAACTATACCTGTATATTTAGATGTACTACAGGTTAAAGGGTGTTACATACTTCTGACCATGTCCGACAACTATACCTGTATATTTAGATGTACTACAGGTTAAAGGATGATACATACTTCTGACCATGTCCGACAACTATACCTGTATATTTAGATGTACTACAGGTTAAAGGGTGTTACATAATACTGACCATGTCCGACAACTATACCTTTATATTTAGATGTACTACAGGTTAAAGGATGTTACATAATACTGACCATGTCCGACAACTATACCTGTATATAAAGATGTACTACAGGTTAAAGGATGATACATACTTCTGACCATGTCCGACAACTATACCTGTATATAAAGATGTACTACAGGTTAAAGGGTGTTACATAATACTGACCATGTCCGACAACTATACCTTTATATTTAGATGTACTACAGGTTAAAGGATGTTACATACTTCTGACCATGTCCGACAACTATACCTGTATATTTAGATATACTGCAGGTTAAAGGGTGTTACATACTACTGACCATGTCCGACAACTATACCTGTATATAAAGATGTACTGCAGGTTAAAGGGTGTTACATACTTCTGACCATGTCCGACAACTATACCTGTATATTTAGATGTACTACATGTTAAAGGGTGTTACATACTACTGACCATGTCCGACAACTTTACCTGTTTATTTAGATGTACTACATGTTAAAGGGTGTTACATACTTCTGACCATGTCCGACAAATTTACCTGTATATTTAGATGTACTACAGGTTAAAGGGTGTTACATTCTTCTGACCATGTCCGACAACTATACCTGTATATTTAGATGTACTACAGGTTAAAGGGTGTTACATACTTCTGACCATGTCCGACAACTATACCTGTATATTAAGATGTACTACAGGTTAAAGGGTGTTACATACTACTGACCATGTCCGACAACTATACCTGTATATTTAGATGTACTACAGGTTAAAGGGTGTTACATACTTCTGACCATGTCCGACAAATTTACCTGTATATTTAGATGTACTACAGGTTAAAGGGTGTTACATACTTCTGACCATGTCCGACAACTATACCTGTATATTTAGATGTACTACAGGTTAAAGGGTGTTACATACTACTGACCATGTCCGACAACTTTACCTGTATATTTAGATGTACTACAGGTTAAAGGGTGTTACATACTTCTGACCATGTCCGACAACTATACCTGTATATTTAGATGTACTACAGGTTAAAGGGTGTTACATACTACTGACCATGTCCGACAACTATACCTGTATATTTAGATGTACTACAGGTTAAAGGGTGTTACATACTACTGACCCTGTCCGACAACTATACCTTTATATTTAGATGTACTACAGGTTAAAGGGTGTTACATACTTCTGACCATGTCCGACAACTATACCTGTATATTTAGATGTACTACAGGTTAAAGGGTGTTACATACTACTGACCATGTCCGACAACTATACCTGTATATTTAGATGTACTACAGGTTAAAGGGTGTTACATACTACTGACCATGTCCGACAACTATACCTGTATATAAAGATGTACTACAGGTTAAAGGGTATTACATACTACTGACCATGTCCGACAACTATACCTGTATATAAAGATGTACTACAGGTTAAAGGGTGTTACATACTACTGACCATGTCCGACAACTATACCTGTATATAAAGATGTACTACAGGTTAAAGGGTATTACATACTACTGACCATGTCCGACAACTATACCTGCATATAAAGATGTACTACAGGTTAAAGGGTGTTTTAGTTGTACGGTTCTATCAACTAAACTATTCAACAGTGATGCTGTATGATTCATGATACACGTTAATCTATGAAACACAACTGACAATAACCTCACCGACGTATTAAGAGTTTTCGATTCTGATTTAACATGTATATGTTCCTCCTCTAAATTTAGAAACACGTTCATCGATTTGACCGATGAGGGTGCAGATGGTAAAATGCTAGAATATTTGCAAAATGTCCGCCGTTATCTGTTTTGATAGTTTGAAGCAGGACTGTAGCCTATAAACCGAACAAAACAAATGCTTTTGATCACTTGATCAATGCTTCCACTCGGCCATGCATTTCAACCGTTCCATGTGTACCGGAGCATCGTATGCATTTAGAAAACTAGTTAAAATACCAGATTCTGCGCAAGAAGCATAAGTACATCAGAGACGAATGTTCCCTAGATTAACAAGATTTAACTCGGCACGGGTGTTTATCCAAGGCAATAATTAAAACTTAACACCAACTATTGTTGTAGTACAAAATCTGATTTGATCAAACTCTTTCATAGAAAATCTAGATATGTATCTTTGTTTGTATTTGATCAAAAATACTTCTGATTAAATAGACTTGCTCAGAGATTTGAACTTTGGGAGTAATAAACGTTAACAAAATTGACATTCAATCATTGTCAAAAACCAAATACTGTTTTTAGTTTCTTCTTTAAGTTGCTAAAACCCTGTGTGCTCGTTAACTAATGTGAAGTCAGCCTTTGCGTCTGTCGGTTCTTCTTTGTATAAACCAGTTTATAAACAAATTAAGGAATTCTGTCAAGTATGTCTTGCTTTCGTCACGTGACAACTAAAAATAAAAACTATACAAAAACAACAACAACAGGGCAAGGTCTTCAACCTCCAATGTAATGTGTGTATTTTTTATCTTCCTTATCAAATTGAGGAACTTTTAATATATTATAGTTTTCGCTGTTTGTTTTCTTTCTTGCTCGACCCATTTTCGCTTGCCGTAAATGATGGATGCGACCATGTGCATGCGCGGTTAAGGTTTTGCAAGCTGTCAATAATCTAGTTCTATGTCACTTTAGAATTTTATGTTACTTTTACGGTAGAATACAATCTATGTTAAAAAGTTAAAACCTCAATCTCTCTGAGAGAGTCTCTTTAAGCATCGGTGTAAGGTAAAATTGATTAATAGTTGTATATATCGATACTTTTGCCTGGATACCAAAATGCTCTCATGCATGTGTATGTAACAGTTGTAAAATGCATGTTTGACTCGGTGACATCAAAATGACACGAAAAGCAGGAGAAGTTATTTGGTGTCTGATGAAACATTTTTACAGAACTACACCAACTGTGCTTTAACTCTTGGGGTTTCATATCAAAGAAAGTTTTCATTCAAAGACATAGCTACAACCGTCTATTAGATATTCTCAAACCAAAGTAACGATGGTGACGATAACGATTTCGTATAGAGAGACCCTGACGAAGCGTAGTAACACCGACCATATTGAACACGTTTCGGATATGTTTCAGTTTCGGATGTCTTTCAATAGTCTTTTTACCTCAATCAATGAGAACATTTAACTTTTATTGAGAACGGTTAAAGCTTCGAAGTAGTGTGTGTGACACACATGTCAAAACCTGTGTACATTAACAGTGCTTATTTACCCGACAGGCTGGACAACCGTGACAAAACGTCGGTCTCTGATGGGAAAATGCTGAGGTAAGAGGGAATACAGGAAACATTCGAAACCATACCTTTCTTACTCTGCCTTCAATATCAGGAAAATACGTTTGCTTTTAACCATTCGTGTTTGAACACAAATATAAAACAAACGTTCGCTCTCTTTCGGGAGATAAACAAAGCACGCTTACACCATCTATACAGACTTTCCTATCTAAAGATTTTTTTTAAATTTAGATAAAAGGTTGAGGTCTACTTTGAAATCATATATTCTAGTCTCAAAATGGGATTTAGATATGGCTATAGGATAATAATCATTTGATGTCTATTCGATAACATTATCAAACTATGTACAACTGATAGGACAGTTCAAGTAGATGTTTGATCTGGGTATAATTCTTTTGAAAAAGACAAAACTTACACTTGTTTTGAGATAGGGCTTGAATCATTTTGGAAAAGCTTCCGAGAACACTTTTTAAATTACACTTCCTTACAAATTTGAATTAGGTGATAATAAAAAAAACTATATTCCAAGGACAGTGAAAAATATATATCTATTTTTTTTTTGTTAACCCAATTGTAGCCACAACACTTTTACAGGTTGAGACTGGCGACCAGTTTATAATTAAAATTGTGGATAAAAATGGGCTGACTTTAATGTACAATGTCTTTTACAATACACAGATATGACAAAGTGTTTGAACAATGATATTAATAGGGTGCCTCATAATGGGTGCTTCATAAAAGGACCGCAACAGTACAAGTTTTTTAGACCAATGTTTATATTCCTCATTAATTTTAGTAATTAAATTTAATAAAAAGTTTGTATTGGGGGAACTATTGCAGCTTTACTCATAACTGTTGATGTGACAAAGTTGCAAAATATGTGTATATGTTTTTATTTAAGTGACATTGTAAAACGTTCTATGTAAGATACTGTTTTTGGAATTAAAAATAATATAAATATAAAATTAATAATATAAATAAAAAATAAATAAAAAGGCATAATGAGTAGAAACAGGTTATATCTATGTGAGATTAATCTTACGAAATAAAAGTTTTGTCAAATTTATAAAAAAGAAAAAAGGGTATTTCTTTTCGTGTAAGATAAAATACTTCAATTTCAATTGTAGTATAACTAAGTCGGCCAATTTCGTTCGCCAATGTAATGTGGGTCTATGGCAGGGTTATATTGTGAGAAGACCCCAACATCCGTTCCGTTAGCCACAATAAATACGCTTGCATATTCAATGTATTAAAAGATTAACGTTTTATGTCGCTAACTGTTTGGTTATTAAAGGCAGGAATAGTGTTCGACCGGACGGGGAGTAGTTCTAGACCGGCCCAGTGTTTGGCCAGATGAATTGTAAAAAATATCAGCCGTATTAAACTAAGGTATAGGCGTTTTCGTGAAATATCAAATATACAAGAAAATAACGTCGTCACCATAAATTCCCAGAATCATTTGAAGTTAAGAAGGTACATATAAACCACAATTCATCTCAACACTGTTTCTGCTACACACTCTGCACTCATTAAGGATAGTTGGAAACATGATTAAGTAATCAACAGATACGAACATTACTTTACATCTCGTTTCAGTTTCAAGAAGAAAGGACTATGCGGCATCAGAACACGACTCGAAACCGGACTACTTTTACTCGCAGTGATATTAGCAGCGGCGGTTATTGGGTTGATCATAGCCTTCGTTCTCGAGGTTAACAAGAAAGAAGAGACTGGAGGTATTGTTATCAGAGTGTAGTTTGTTTAAATGATATGTTTGTTTGGGTTTACGTCGCTTCAACAGTATAGTACGACGCCCGGCTCATACACGATGGAGAAAGACCATAAACTGTACGAGTATTGTCGATATGGGCTGATGGTGCCGCGTAGAACCATCGACATACCGTGAGCCAGAATGGAGACAGCTTCTCATAGACACCAAATAACCGCTTTGGTGATTTGAACAGCGAGGGATTTCAAGCTTATGACTCTTAACACTTGTTCACGCCAGTCCGCTTTAATAAACAGAGAAAGAAATCTTGTTTTACGTAGTACATGTTTTACGATCTTAATATGTTTTGCTTCTTTCGTGTAGATAACGGCTCACCATATTCATTCCATACACCAGCGATGATTGAATAACTCCACAGCGTCAACTAGAGAGATTTATCGAAAAAAAAAAGTCTACAATAACATTGTTCAGTGTGGAAAGTTGTATATGAATGAGTGTACGTTATAATAATATTTAATATTTACACAGCAGATACGTAAATTCTCTCAATGTATTTGCTTAAATGTGTTTTATTTTTTATCCTGGCACTAACTTGTACTTTTCCCTCTCTTTCCAGAAATATGCGAGACTGCAGACTGTGCCCTATCAGGTTCGTTTTATCGAATAACCTCCGCACACACTCATCTAGACTGTTACTATAACACATCCATTATTGATACCACCACCAAGCTTGCTTTTGCATACTGCTTCACAGAGAGAAGGACTGACGAATTGGTGTCTTTGATACCATATCTATAGAATAAATCAGTTTAATATATACACATAAACCGGTGTATGGGTCATATCACCCAAACCACAACTTAACAACTCAAGATAATTGTATTTGTGATATAAGTTATATACATCGAGTCAACTGTTCAGTTGTATAATGAAGCCTAGCCCCCATGGAGGAAGTCCCTATAAACGTCCTTTAAACCGCATGGTTACAGATGTGAGGAAACCTACTTTATTACAGTGTTAATAATGTCTGTCCGTACAGTATATTGTTACTATGTCTGTCCGTACAGTATATTGTTACTATGTCTGTCCGTACACTATATTGTTACTATGTCTGTCCGTACAGTATATTGTTAATATGTATGTCCGTACAGTATAGTGTTACTATGTCTGTTACTATGTCTGTCTGTACATTATATTATTATTATGTCTGTCCGTACAGTGTATTGTTATGTGTCTGTCAGTAAAGTATATTGTTACTATGTCTGTCCGTTTGGTATTTTGTTACTATGTCTGTCCGTACAGTATATTGTTACTATGTCTGTTCGTACAGTATATTGTTACTATGTCTGTCTGTACAGTAAATTGTTACTAGGTCTGTCCGTACAGTATATTGATACTATGTCTGTCCGTACAGTATAGCGTTACTATGTCTGCCCGTACAGTATATTGTTACTATGTCTGTCAGTGCAGTATATTTTTACTATGTTTGCCCGTACAGTATATTGTTACTATGTCTGTCAGTACAGTATATTGTTACTATGTTTGTCCGTACAGTATATTGTTACTGTGTCTGTCCGTACAGTATATTGTTACTATGTCTGTCCGTACAGTATATTGTTACTGTGTCTGTCCGTACAGTATATTGTTACTGTGTCTGTCCGTACAGTATATTGTTACTGTGTCTTTCAGTACAGTATATTGTTACTATGTCTGTCCGTACAGTACATTGTTACTATGTCTGTCCGTACAGTATTTTGTTACTATATCTGTCAGTACAGTATATTGTTACTATATCTGTCCGTAAAGTATACTGTTACTATGTCTGTCCGTACAGTATGTTACTATGTCTGTCGTACAGTATATTTGTCTATCTACAGTTGTTACTATGTCCGTACACAGTATATTATTACTATGTCTGTCCGTACAGTATATTGTTACTATGTCTGTCCGTACAGTATAGTGTTAATATGTCTGCCCGTACAGTATTTTGTTTGTCCGTACAGTATGTCTGTCCGTACAGTATATTGTTACTATGTCTGTCCGTACAGTCTGTGTCTGTACAGTATATTGTTACTATGTCTACCACAGTATATTGTTACTGTGTCTGTCGTACAGTATATTGTTACTGGTACAGTATATTGTTACTATGTCTGTCCGTACAGTATACTATGTCTACAGTATGTTACTATGTCTGTCCAGTATACTTTTACTGTCCGTACTTGTTACTATGTCTGTCCGTACAGTATATTTGTTACTATGTCTGTCCGTACAGTATATTTTTTACTATGTCTATCCGTACAGTATATTGTTACTATGTCTTGTCCGTACAGTATAGTTTTAATATGTCTGTCCGTACAGTATTTTGTTTCTTTGTCTGTCCGTACAGTATATTACTATGTCTCTCCGTACAGTATATTGTTACTATGTCTGTCCGTACAGTATAGTGTTAATATGTCTGTCCGTACAGTATATTTGTTACCATGCCTGTCCGTACAGTATACTGTTACCATGTCTGTCCGTACAGTATATTGTTACTATGTCTGTCCCTGACTCGGTGTGAGCTTGGAACATCTCCGGGAAACATTCCTGATATCCGGGTTTTACGCCTCTCGCCATAATTATTTAGCTTTACTTTGTGTACAACAAGGACCGTATAACAAATACGTGGAGGACAATGGTCCAGGAGTAGAGCGTCGGCCACCGGACACGAGGGTCGTGGGTTTGAATCCCGTGAAATGCGGGTTCCGTCTTGTAACCTTTCACTAGTCCACACTCGGCGCGATTACTGGTTATGATCCAGAAGGCAGATTTCAGAGTGATTAATCTAAGTTGTTAGAAATTGTTTCACAATCGATTTAGAATGAATAAGTTTGATCTAAAACAAATACAGCAGCCCGTTAATGTGTATGATCCCTAGCATTGTTGTTTGTAGCTGCCCGGATCCTGGACAGTCTAGACACAAGGACCGATCCATGTGACGATTTCTACCAGTTTGCGTGCGGCGGCTGGACACGGAAACATGTGATCCCGGACGATAAATCCTCCCAGAATGTCTTCCACTTGGTGCGAGAGGACGTCCAGGTCACCATTAAATGTAAGCAATCATACCAGCTTCTTACAGACACTATCTCTCAGAGTTCTCTGAGTAACAAAGGTTTATAAGGGTGATCCAAACAATATTAAACACAAAAAATAGCTAGGTTCTTTATCGTTACACTGAAAAGTCTACTGAGCTGTCTTTTTATTAAACATGGGGAACAAGTATATACACCTTTAAGTTCCTTGATGGATCACTCGGCTTTCTGACTTACTGAAGTGTGTCAACCCATTTCGTAGTCTGGGTTCCCAACACTCTTCCTTCATTCTATACACACAAACACGGTTTGCCAAAAATAGTTACAATTTAAAGGTGAAGGTCGTTTTGGAACGAGACTATCGAGTAAACAAAGCGATTCCGACGTTATTACACAGTACCAAAATGGCCTTTGTCTCAAACATCCAGCGTTTCGATGCCGAGATTTCAATGAATATTGATGTCTTGTCTCAAGACGGTTTCAAGTTAAAGCATTCGCAGCAAGCGGAATAACTCACTTGTTACAAATGTTTATAACTTATATTAGAGGGAAAATGTTGTTTCTTGAATATTAATTGTTCTTGCATTGAACGTTAAATAAGTAAAAAATCCCAGTATGCTGGTACTTGTCACTGTATAACCTAGTCATGTTACTAGTCACTAGTCACTGTTTCATTAAGTCCTAATACTAGCCACTGTATGCCATGTCTAGTACTGATCACTGTTAGCCCTAGTAAAAGTTCACTGTTTAATGTAAGGCCTAGTATTATTTGCTGTATAATTTATTTCTAAAATAGTCACTACTTAATGTAGTCCTCTAGTCCTGGTACTAGTCAATGTTTAATATAAGACCTAATACTAGTCACCGATAGATTAAATCGTAGTACTAGTCATTGTTTGATTGTTCGATACTCCTGTTACATATATCCTATACCGGTCATTGTCTAATGTTTTTCTTTAAAGGCTCATGAAAGGAGACTCATGCTTTATCAAACTATATTATTTGGTAAACGTTTGGTAAGATTCAAATAGTAAGAAAAACAAAAAATCACCAGCACAACTCAAACGTGAAAGCCAATGAGAAATTACCCAGATTGGCCAGTTTAATATCTCTGATTTCCTGTTTATTCATCTCTGGCCTGGTCATGCGATTCACCATCTTTTTATCCAACCTATCAGAATTCGATATTTTAGATATGTAAAAAAATATATTGTTGATAAACATGTTTGGATTTGAGACAGCTATATTTCAAGCACAAAATGATTTATGTAAAAAGAGTTTACTAAATAGGGTCCCACAGATTTAAAAAAAAAATAGTTTTCATGACTTTTATGAACATAATATAAAAAATCCATATATTTTTCAGTAATTCATTTGTGCTCCTATCTTTTCATGTGCCTTTAAGTAAGGGTCACTGTAAAATGTAAGTACCATTGTCGGTCAATGCTAAACAATATACATGCATATATAAGTCCTGGTGTTTGTGTTACGTGTTTCCTCGTGATTTCCATTGTTTAGTGTCAGTCCTCGTAGTCCTCAAATCTTACACCATGTCGCGACAGTTTCTTAACTGATAAGATGTTATATCATAAGATTAACACTTTAGATAAAACGTCACACTAACAACCCAAAGTTACAATGCCATTATAGTATTCCTTAATAGGAAAACTATATGAATGTCCATACCACGCAGCAGTTATTTACGACATTTGTATCGTTGTTTACAGACCTGCTAGAAGAGTCTCATACCTACGATAGTATTGAAGCCGTCCAGAAAGTGAAGGCCCTTTACCAATCGTGTATTGACACCGGTAAGCAAGTTTTATGTATTTGCCATTTTCACGTTACTCACGTCATACTATATTAACTATGGTCAGTACATGCGGACCATAATGTAATTGAGCCTATGTTTTTGTGCTTTCCAACCGTATGGTAGCTTTTTTATTATTGAGTGAAACCAATGAACAAAGAGACGTAAGCGGTGTTCTTTGCAGGAAAGAACGTATCTAACAAATATATCCCATACTGCGAGTTATCTATTTCTATGGACACAAACGTCCGTTATGTTGAGGATCTACCTCTACCCTGTTACATATCACTATAACGCAATGATTAAACGTAAAGTTATTGCACGTATTCATGGCGGATTGTTCTATGTGTATAGCGCGGTTTGTACACAAGAAAACGGATTTAGCATCGCAAATTGCATGGAAATATTAAAGAGCTTACGCAGTCATGCGAAGTGCACACATAAATGGCGAAGTGCACACATAAATGACGTATGGACACACATATATAATTAGTTTTATAGATACATGGTGTACTGCACACATAAATGTAGTGCACAAATAACTGTGTATGGCGTAGTTCACACATAAATGGCATAGTACAAAAAAATAATTGCGTAGTGCACACATAAATGGTATAATACACACATAAATGGCGAAGTGCACACATAAAGTGCGTAGTGCATACATAAATGGTGAATTTCACAGATACCTGGCGAAGGGGACCCATAAATATATATGGCGTAGTACACACATGAATTGCGTAGTGCACACATAAATGTCAATGGCGTAGTGCACACATACATTGCGTGTGCACGCATAAATGTTAATGGCGTGGTCCACACAAAAATGGCGTAGTGCACACATAAATTTCAATGGCGTAGTGCACACATAAATTTCAATGGCGTAGTGTACACATTAATTGCGTAGTGCACACATAAAATGGCGTAGTGCATACATAAATGTTAATGGCGTAGTGCACACATAAATTACGTAGTGCACACATAGATGGCGAAGTGCACAGATAAATGGTAATGGCGTAGTGCACACTTAAATTGCGTAGTGCACACATAAATGGCATAGTGCACACATAAATGTTAATGGCGTAGTGCGCATTTAAATTGCATAGTGCACACATAAATGGCGTAATGCACACCTACATGGCGTAATTCAAACATAAATGACGCACTGCACACATAAATACCGTACTGCAAACATAAATGGCGTAATGCACAAATAAATGGCGTAATGAACACATTAATGGCGCACATAAATGGCGTGGTGCATACATAAATGACGTATTTCACAGATAGTTGGTGTGCTGCACACATTAATGTATGTGTCGTTATGCGAACATACATTGTGTACTGCACACATAAATGAGGTATTCACGCATACTTGACATACTTTCCACATAAATATGTATGGCGTATTGCGCTCATTTATGACGAATTGCACCGATAAATTGTGTATTGCACCAATACACCGCGTCTTGCACAAATAATTAGTGTATAGCACATATATATGGCGTATTGCATGCATGAATGATGGTTGGCGCTCAAATGTGGTTTGAACACACATTTTAGGCGTATTCCATACATAAATTGCAAATTTGCACACACTTATATGGCATATTGCACACAAATATATATGGCGTAGTCCATACAGTTATGATTTATCTATCACTCGTGTTTGGCATATTGCGCACACATATGAGGCGTATTATACATAAATGGCGGTTTGCTATCATATATGGCGTTTTGCACACACACACATTTATAAATTATTTCACACACAAAAAGAGCGTATTGAAAACATAAAGAGCATTGTAAACATATTTTGCGTCTTGCAAACACACATATATGGCATATTGTACGCACATATAGAGTGTAATGCTCACACATATATGGTATTTTGTAAACACACGCAGGAGGTATTGCACACATATATGGCGTATAGCACACATAGATTGTAATTTGTACATATTTATTGCGTGTTGCACACAAATATATGGCGTGTTGATCTCACTCTGGAATTTGGCGTGTTGCATATAGTCATGGCGTATTGCACCCAGGCATGGTTGACTAGAGTTATGTATTTTTGTCCAGCCCTAATAGAAGAGAAGAACTACACCGTGGCGATACCGTTACTAGAGGAAATTGGTGGATGGCCGAGCCTCGGAACACAGCCCGGTGGTAACTGGAACTCGACTAGGTTTGATATGGCCGATCTCCTCGCCATACTTAGAGCCTACAATAACCGACCAATAGTCAACCTCTATGTGTCACCAGACCTCAAAGATTCCGACAATCATGTGATATACGTACGTATCGGTTTAACATCTGTTTGACGTCCATCAATCTAAGAGAGAAATAAAACTACGTATACCCTATATTGAAACGAAACCTCGTTACGCGCATGCCGCAGTATTGACAAATATGATAAACAAAGAACAAAGGTCTTAATTAATATAATAAAGATAATCTTTAGAATTTGTCTTCGTTAGCTTACATATTACATGTATCTCATTCATATGAGGTTATAAAAAAGTTGGTACTTCTTGAAAAAGAGGTATGTCGTTGCAGGGCTAAATGGCTTGTTTCAATTGGATAGATTTAATCATACCTTACCAACAGTACTTGATGGCGCGTATCCGAGCGTTAAGGAAACATTGACATTATAGCATAGGTCTGTGTCATCTTACTAGATAAACAAACACAGTCACAGATCATTTCTGGTTCTCAGGTCTATAAACCATAGGTTACCATTATAATATAATGTATGTGTAACTAACTATATTGCTATATTTGGGTATTGTTCGTCCATATTTATCAATTTACCCCCTATCGTCCCTCGTTTGATTCAGCTTGATAGTCCCCAGCTGGTGTTGCCTGGTAGGTTATATTACATCAATAACGATACGAAGACTGGCGCAATGCGGGAAGCTTACGTCACATTGGGGCGGTCCGTCCTGGAGTTATTCGGTGCGGATCCGAGTATCTCGGAGACTGATATGAGACAGGTTCTGGACCTGGAAACAGATCTCGCCAACGTAAGTATAACCTTGAACTTATAGTATGGTATATTGTAAATATGACGCAAATTGTGATATGGTAAATATCACCAAGATAAGACTGTATTATATATAAGTTGAACTATATGACAATCGACTACATATCCACCAATATATCGGTTGGTGTTATAACATCAGGTTGAAAGTTAGGAAAGCAATGACGTTATATGGCTACCATTCAATATATTATATAAGTAAATATTCCCGCGCAAATACATACGATTCATGCAGATCAAAGCACAAACGACAGAAAGAAAAATCCGCATTACCATGCGAGCATTTTCCCAATTTTTATTTCTAGGTATGACGAAATTTTAAAGGCAATCCCCTAAAAAATAGAATAGGTGGTTGGTGTCGTGATTCGGAAATGTTATCGGGCAAGGCGTAAGAGTTTTATCCGGAGAGCCGAAGGCGAATCGCATATTAATCCAAAGCCGAGCCCGATAACCATTCCTTTTCAAAGTCACCAACCATCTATTCTAGTTATCCTTTTACCTTTACGGATTAAAAAATAAAAAAAAGCACGAAACATATGAAACAAAACCGAAAAATCAATACGGACAGGTGTGCACAGCGATCCGGTGATATAGTGACGAATATCAAAAATGTTATACGGCACCCTGTTATCGGTCTATAAATTGCCCTGGTGACATGATATCTACTTTTATTGGTACCCTATTATTACTTGCGGTGATATATTAAAAGAAGACAGAGAACCAAAAAGTCAAGGACCATCTTGTTCCGCAATTCATAAATCAAAACCATTTGAACAAATTTATAATTTTGTTGTTTCATTCCTTCCATAATAACTTTATTTAAAGAAAAAGGTTTTGAGGTTGATAAAATATTTTATACAATAAAAGGAATATAATTCTAAAGTATATACGAGATTTGTATTAACTTCTCGTCGCGTATGAAAGATTTGCAACTTACTCGACCTTTTCTCACGCGACTCAAGGCCAATACATATCCCGGGAAAGATACTACGTTATAAAATTCCGTATATAATACCATTTTGTCACTTTAAGTAAGAAGAATGCCGTTGATTGATACACAGTTTGATATATTTAAACACTGTTTCTTTATTTGATACAAATTCATCAATATACGATCGCAAATTATAAAAATATGTTAATTCATGTCTTATGAAACCATTTTAACAATCTATGAAAATGACCAAAATATTTATCAATTACTATGGCACGCAATTTATATCATATAAAAAACATTTCTTCAATCCTAAAACTCCCACTCGATGTCATATTGCTTCATATTGCGTGTAGGAACTTGGATCTGATTCGTGCCTACAATGTTTCCCTATAAAGTTACATTAAAGTGTTATTGTCCCCAGATAAGCATGGCGAGTGAGGAGATGCGCGATAACGAGAAACTCTACAATAAAATGGACATCACAAAATTAATGAACAACTTCACAAGTCCGACCCATCCATTACCGGTAAGTCAACTTCTTACAGTGTACCTTTCCTTCAGCAATGTGCTGCAAAATACAAATAAGTTCACAAAGACACACACACACACAGCTTCTTTTATCGAATAAGATATGAAAGTCTCTGTTGTCGTGTTGTTATTGATGATGATGTTGTTTTTGTTGTTGTTGCTGATGTTGTTGTCGTCGTTATTGTTGATTTCAAACGAGTGTCGAAATGTCAAGTTCTATATGTTTGCACTTACGAACTTTGCGCAGTATTTCTTTTATTGAAACCAAAGTGTTTCAGTTGAAAGCCAATAGTTTAGATTATACACACACGTATACTGGTTTAATGATGAACTTGTCATATTAAACCATGTAGTCCTGTTCTTCCGCAGCTTCTGGATGTCTTTAATTAAGAGGTTAATTAACCTTTGAAGTAGACATGTCTAAAGGTCGTTTGGATCCACACTGAAATAATCGAATCGCTTGGATGATTGACGTTGATATCTCGTTGGTTTCTTGACACAGTTTAGCTACCTTGACTTGATACAGAAGGTGATGTCAATAAAAGGGGTGGATATTCCTTTAGATGGAAGTGAGCCTGTTGTTGTTCGCGACGTCGCCTACTTCCAGAGGTTACCCATGATACTTGGACAGTATAACAACAGGTGAGTCGGCCATTTATGATGAACAATAAGAATTGTACATGGCATTCCCATTAGATCATTGCTTCATGTTAGCCTTATTTCTTCAGTTTGTCGTCACATTGGTCATTTATCAATTTGACGCCAGATTGAGGCAACGTCAGCTTCATCACTTGCATCAATGGACGCGTTAACCAGTAAATATACTCATGTGGGATTTATCATAATTAATAATAATTTATAATAATGTGAGCAGTGTTGTTTGGTAAGATGTTAAACAAACAGCATGAACGGTGTTTTGTACATCACATTTAACATGATGCCTAACTTAATCCGTACTTCTTTCAAGACGATGAAAAATGAATAATGGTTCATGGAGAAAAAACTGAAAAATCAGAATAACAAAGTCAAAGATTTAACTGAACAAAAGTCGTTATAAAATCAAGTTATATAACATAAGAATGGTTTATGGATTTAAACTTTTATTTGAAAACTTTCATTTATGTAATTCTTATTTCAAAATGAAATTGATAATTACGGAGAGGTAATTTCTATGGATTTAATAACAGAATAAGTGATATGCATTTAGTTAACATAGATTCAAAATGAGTCAAATTCGGAAAAGTGGTTTGCCTTTGAAATGATAAATACTTTCATGATTTACATTTAATTTAATTCTACAACCAAAGCAATTACAAGGAATACCTTAAATGAAAAAGTTACGTTGACGTACTGTTTTCAAGAAGATTGAATACTTTGCCAAACATGTTAAAAAGTTACGTAACTTCGACAATCTGTTTTCAGGACAATTGGATACTATTCTATTTGTTACATCATGATTAATAGGACTCTTAATTTTGTCATGCTGTTATAAGGATGATGGAATACTAGTTTGTGTGTAAGAATATCTTTAACAGGAAACGTAACGTTGACATACCGTTTCCAGGATGATTTTAAACTTTATTGTACAGGACACCTTGTTTAAAGGGTTTTGTAACTTTGATTAACTGTTTTCAGGACCATAGTAAACTATGCTATATGGTACATCATGTTTAACAGAATCCGAAACTTGCCGAGTCGTTTTATGGACCTTGTCACTGACTATAACAAGGTAAGGGTCTGTATGGGTATGTGTGTGTATGCAAGCTTCGACCAAACGGCCAATGGAATTTCACGAAAAAGCATAAATGTATATTAAATTCAGTGCTGTGATTTTCTCGTTATCTTTGAGAAGTATGGTAGCTCATACAGATGTATATAAATCCATTTCCTGTAATATTGCAATATGACAAGTGCCTTTGTACTTTATGATGTGTTGATGAGGTATCAGGTTTGATAGGTTTGACAAAAAATGAATTTGATTGTTGAGATATCTAGATCTATATCTAGATAATTTGTTCAGCAGTAACCCTTCTCATACCTTTCACTAACAGTTTAAAACCTCAATGTGAGACATCATATTGTCCAGAATACCTCACTGTGAGACATCATATTGGCCAGAATACCTCACTGTGAGACATCATATTGGCCAGAATACCTCACTGTGAGACATCATATTGGCCAGAATACGTCACTGTGAGACATCATATTGGCCAGAATACCTCACTGTGAGACATCATATTGGCCAGAATACCTCACTGTGAGACATCATATTGGCCAGAAAACCTCACTGTGAGACATCATATTGGCCAGAAAACCTCACTGTGAGACATCATATTGGCCAGAATACCTCACTGTGAGACATCATATTGGCCAGAAAACCTCACTGTGAGACATCATATTGGCCAGAAAACCTCACTGTGAGACATCATATTGGCCAGAAAACCTCACTGTGAGACATCATATTGGCCAGAAAACCTCACTGTGAGACATCATATTGGCCAGAAAACCTCACTGTGAGACATGAGACATCATATTGGCCAGAAAACCTCACTCATATTGGAGTGAGACATCATATTGGCCAGAAACCTCACTGTGAGACATCATATTGGCCAGAATACCTACACTGTGAGACATCATATTGGCCAGAATACCTCACTGAGACATGAGTGAGACATCATATCACTGTGAGACATCATATTGGCCAGAATACCTCACTGTGAGACATCATATTGGCCAGAGAATACCTCACTGTGAGACATCATATTGGCCAGAATACCTCACATATTGTGAGACATCATATTGGCCAGAATACCTCACTGTGAGACATCATATTGGCCAGAATACCTCACATGTGAGACATCATATTGGCCAGAATACCTCACTGTGAGACATCATATTGGCCAGAATACCTCACTGTGAGACATCATATTGGCCAGAATACCTCACTGTGAGACATCATATTGGCCAGAAACCTCACTGTGAGACATCATATTGGCCAGAATACCTCACTGTGAGACATCATATTGGCCAGAATACCTCACTGTGAGACATCATATTGGCCAGAATACCTCACTGTGAGACATCATATTGGCCAGAATACCTCACTGTGAGACATCATATTGGCCAGAAACCTCACTGTGAGACATCATATTGGCCAGAATACCTCACTGTGAGACATCATATTGGCCAGAATACCTCACTGTGAGACATCATATTGGCCAGAATACCTCACTGTGAGACATCATATTGGCCAGAATACCTCACTGTGAGACATCATATTGGCCAGAATACCTCACTGTGAGACATCATATTGGCCAGAAAACCTCACTGTGAGACATCATATTGGCCAGAAAACCTCACTGTGAGACATCATATTGGCCAGAATACCTCACTGTGAGACATCATATTGGCCAGAAAACCTCACTGTGAGACATCATATTGGCCAGAAACCTCACTGTGAGACATCATATTGGCCAGAAACCTCACTGTGAGACATCATATTGGCCAGAAAACCTCACTGTGAGACATCATATTGGCCAGAATACCTCACTGTGAGACATCATATTGGCCAGAAAACCTCACTGTGAGACATCATATTGGCCAGAATACCTCACTGTGAGACATCATATTGGCCAGAATACCTCACTGTGAGACATCATATTGGCCAGAAAACCTCACTGTGAGACATCATATTGGCCAGAATACCTCACTGTGAGACATCATATTGGCCAGAAAACCTCACTGTGAGACATCATATTGGCCAGAAAACCTCACTGTGAGACATCATATTGGCCAGAAAACCTCACTGTGAGACATCATATTGGCCAGAATACCTCACTGTGAGACATCATATTGGCCAGAATACCCTTATTTTCTTTTGTTCTTTAGTTTTCATGTTCACGTGTTCATTATTGAGGATCTTATGGAAGATTGGCAGAAGGACATAATCGCTAATCGAGTTCCTAAAAAAGCTGAATTTCGCACGATGCAGACGGTTGTCACATGTCAACATCTTCGCTGTCCTTAACAGATAAAATTGGCACATCCTTTCATGTCCCCGTACTCTAGATTTAATAACCGATACTTCTTCCACCGATCACCCATTAATCGGTTAGTCGCTGCCCTTTCTGATTAATACAGATATATGGTCACTCATTGTATGACATGTTAATAGTTCAAATCACTTGGGATGAAAAAGTATTTTCCAAGGCATCAACTCAAGAAGCGATCAATACAAACTTGTAAAGACGTATAAAGCTATACCATGTTATGTTGTGTGTTTGATACCGCTAACAGACACTGTATAATGTCCCCGCCAGGTTATATCCGGTGCAGCCACAGCCCGAGCCCGATGGCGAGATTGTGAAGCGTACGCTGTAGGTCAGATGGGCATGGCTATAGGTCACATGTTTGTCAAGGAGACGTTCGACGAGTCGGCCAAATCTGTGGTATGTATCATTTACATCATCGGATTAGATTTGCAAAGTTTATTGAACTCTCTCACACCATATGTTCAGTATGCCCGTTATACCAACCGAACACATCGACTGTTTCTATATCTAAGCATGCCAACCGTTTTGATTGCAGGCACTCGATATGATCAACAACATACGGGAGGCGTTTAACCATATACTGGACGAGTTAGATTGGATGGACGAAAACACGAAGGTGTTAGCACGGGAAAAGGTAGGATTACACATAGAAACATAACTGTTCGTCATGGTACCGCAATAAACTAAGTTCATGGTCGTTATCATCTGGAGACACGGGGCTGATGCCATAGAATGAAGGAACTTTTGTAACAATAATAGCTCTAATTATGTGTTATTTCTTAACGCATCGCTTCATATATGTCACTTTGATTCGCACAGTTGTATTTGATATTTACGGTTATTTCAAGTTCCATCGTAACATACGAATATAAGCAATAAACAAGACGGCATTCTGTACTCGTTACTTTAGAAGTTCCTCTTTTTGTGCTTCCTTGTTTTGTCGTTGGTGACAAGAAAGCTTAATGTCGTTACAAATAGACATCAAAGATTTGACTGAAAATAGATACCATGCAGCTGTTCTATCAATCAGTGAACGTGCGTGTGGTGATCTCTCATTGTACAATGTATCGGTAGTGAACGTACTCATTCGGAACACCTCGGCCATTTCTTAAAATAACCTCGGAGGTGGGGAGCCACTTTGAAAGTAGTACGGCAACATGGCGACGAAGGACATGTCCCAATCTGAACACACGGGTTTATCCAATGAAAACACCTCTGAAATAATAGGGATTACGCTATATTGGTTCCCGCGGAATTACGTCACTTCACTTTCTTCATTAAAAATAGATCTTAATTAAATGTGAAATCTAAAAAGTCGTTTAATTTGATTAAAGACACAACTATCACAACTTTATATGTCACGACTTATAATTTCGCCATTTTGTATGAGTTACCGATAAAAAAAATGATTCCAAAGGATGTCCAACCTTCCATAAACATTGAATTATTTAACTTGCACGCTTAAAAAATGTGTAATACGCCGGGGCCGATTTACCTGAAAAATTGTAACCCTACACTTATATCCGAGCAATCGCATCAACTCGGCAATACCCGTCACAAGTCGGTAGATATACCTCGTAGGTTGTTCATGAATACACCAGCCCTGCGTTCAATAAGGAAAAACGTTTGCGGCGAACAATTTGTCTCACGGAAATCTCTATTGAACGGACAAAACTTTTCGCAAACGTACGGTTATAAGGGAGATAAATCAAATCGATACAGGGAAATCACCGTGTGAAAGTTCGAAATTGGATACGTACATGTATGTGAGCGAACATGGTCAGGATATTGTCAAAATATTCCTTTTGTGGATAGATGGCAAGTTATGCCTCATATTTCTCATAATGTAAATTAAGATTAAGTCAAGCCGGGAATTGCCGAGTAGATACAATTGAGAAAATATGAAACACAGATGAGTTGGTATGGATATCTTTCATGAAATAAGTAAAAAAAAATGTGTTATTTAACCAAATTGTGTGTATTTACATAATTATTTAGTCCAAGCGTGTAATGTTGTAATCAAATGTGTTATTCGCTGGAAACGGTCGAATTTCCGCAAGACTTCTGCCTTGCGTTCAATAAGGAAAAACGTCTGCGGCGGACAATTTTTTGCACGGAAATGTCTCTTGAACGGAAACACCATTTCGTAAATTCTCAAATCCCATGAAGACAGATCACTTTGAGAAGTTTGGAAATTAGAACATGTCTGTGTGCAAACATCGTCCTGAAGTTACGGAATTGTCAAACTATTCCTTTTTTTATTAAATGACAAGCTCGTGATGTACATTTAAATTAAAACAACCGTTAAATGGTGTTTTCAATTTTATTATAAATCATCTTTTATTCATTACACAATCAATGCAAACTCTTCAACAAGTTTTGCCAGTTTATAACAAAATCCTCGCAGGATTTCTTCCCTTTGCTTCTCTGTAGTACAGTCTGACTTCAATACGATTGTATCCGTCTACGAACAGCTACATCACTGTCAAAATAATCAATTTTAGAATTAATGACAACAAACATCTGAAATTTCTTGTGGTGTAAATATAACTGAAACAATTTAAATGTATTCATTTTAATTGTATTACGAACAATTATGAGCTTTCACTTCAAAACCAATACAAACATTTCAACAAGTAGCAGAAGAATCCAGTCAACCATTTTTGTTCGCCTGTTTGTCATTCGCAAGACAAACCCCACTTCCGCTTGCATGATCCACTGGCACTCGCGGAGATAATGTTTTTTACGGTTTTACGGTAATTCGCGAACCATTCCCAAACGGTTTTCTTATTGAACGTAAGGCTCGTGTAATCATAAACTACCTATGAAGTATATCTACCGGTTTGTGCCGGGGATTGCCGAGTAGATAGGCTTAGTATCAACTATGTAGATATACTGTGTGTGATATATTGTCCAAACTGTCGTGCATATATATTGTATGTATCCACCAGGCGGAAGCGATGCGAGAGCGAATCGGATATCCAGACGACCTCTTACAACTCGACGAACTCAATAAACTGTACGAGAATGTGAGTAGATAAGTTACCTCCAAACGTGGAATTGGCACTCTCAATCCTAGGGATCTAGTCAAAACATGCAAATGTTTTATAATGATATAACAAATTAAGTCACTGCATTTTCGTTTATCAAAAAACTATCAACAATGTAACATGGCGAGGTATGACGAGGCGTGATTATAACTGGACACAAGGCCAAAACAAGTCACAATGGTTTCAGTTTAAAATGACAAATAAAGATTGATTCGCTAATTTCATCTGTGTTTGCTTTGGCCGAATTAAGATGTTTGCATGATATATATGTATATCGTTTGACACTTTACTAGATAAAATGTAGCAAAAACAGAGTAAACTCTTACTTAACATAGTTGTGGTTTTTATTTTCACAGTTCATTCGGCCATTGTGTTACAATCAAATTATATTTATTGCCTTTGCCCAAATTCATGTTTATACATATTTACTGATCACACCTTTCAGTTACGACTCTGTCCCCAAGTCGAACGATTTATATTCATTTATACCATTTTTCATTTAATATAGCAGGAGACTCCAAAACGAACCTTCCAAGTATATAACGGGATTGTTTAAACAAGACGGATTTACTTCACGCCAAAAGGTTAACCTTTTCCTAATTGAAGGACAAAAGTCCTGATGCTAAACAAGACCACATGTAGTTAAATTCGTTCACATTCGGGTTCCTTGTTTTCGTTGTGTCGTGTGTTCGCTTATGTTTGAAAACAATACATCGTAGATATAAATATTATGTTTTTCTTAACTAGATCACCCAGAATTCTACCGAATATTTTGAAAATGTTTTGGGAAACCTTAGACAGTCCTCCATTGACGGTCTGAAAGATCTTCGGACGAAATACGACAAAAATGTGTAAGTACATTTCTATACTTTAGTGAATTACGACCCTATTATAAATAACAAAGACATAGTTCTAAACAGGAAAGAGTATTGCGACTGTAATGTAAATATATAAGTGTATGGCATACTTAATTGAAATATATGAGGATATTGCGACCTTAATGTAATTATGAAAGTGAATGGCCACCTTAATATAAATATATAAGTGTATGGCAGACTTATTTGAAATGTATGAGGATATTGCGATCGTTATGAAATTATGAAAGTGCATGGCCACCTGAATATAAGTATATAAGTGTATGGCAGACTTAATTGAAATGTATGAGGATATTGCGACCTTAATGTAATTATGAAAGTGCATGGCCACCTGAATATAAATATATAATTATATGGCAGACTTATTTGAAATGTATGAGGATATTGCGATCGTTATGAAATTATGAAAGTGCATGGCCACCTGAATATAAATATATAGGTGTATGGCAGACTTAATTGAAATGTATGAGGATATTGCGACCTTAATGTAATTATGAAAGTGCATGGCCACCTGAATATAAATATATAAGTGTGTGGCAGACTTATTTGAAATGTATGAGGATATTGCGATCGTCATGAAATTATGAAAGTGCATGGCCACCTGAATTAAAATATATAAGTGTATGGCGACTTTAATTGAAATGTATGAGGATATTGCGATCGTTATGAAATTATGAAAGTGCATGGCCACCTGAATATAAGTATATAAGTGCATGGCAGACTTAATTGAAATATATGAGGATATTGCGACCTTAATGTAATTATGAAAGTGCATGGCCACCTGAATTAAAATATATAAGTATATGACAGACTTATTTGAAATGTATGAGGATATTGCGATCGTTATGAAATTATGAAAGTGCATGGCCACCTGAATATAAGTATATAAGTGCATGGCAGACTTAATTGAAATGTATGAGGATATTGCGACCTTAATGTAATTATGAAAGTGCATGGCCACCTGAATATAAATATATAATTATATGGCAGACTTAATTGAAATGTATGAGGATATTGCGATCGTTATGAAATTATGAAAGTGCCTGGCCACCTGAATATAAATAAATAAGTGTATGGCAAACTTAATTGAAATGTATGAGAATATTGCGACCTTAATGTAATTATGAAAGTGCATGGCCACCTGAATATAAATATATAATTATATGGCAGACTTAATTGAAATGTATGAGGATATTGCGATCGTTATGAAATTATGAAAGTGCATGGCCACCTGAATATAAATATATAAGTGTATGGCGACTTTAATTGAAATGTATGAGGATATTGCGACCTTAATGTAATTATGAAAGTGCATGGCCACCTTAATATAAATATATAAGTGTGTGGCAGACTTATTTGAAATGTATGAGGATATTTCGATCGTTATGAAATTATGAAAGTGCATGGCCACCTGAATATAAATATATAAGTGTATGGCGACTTTAATTGAAATGTATGAGGATATTGCGATCGTTATGAAATTATGAAAGTGCATGGCCACCTGAATATAAGTATATAAGTGCATGGCAGACTTAATTGAAATATATGAGGATATTGCGACCTTAATGTAATTATGAAAGTGCATGGCCACCTAAATATAAATATATATTTATATGGCAGACTTAATTGAAATGTATGAGGATATTGCGATCGTTATGAAATTATGAAAGTGCCTGGCCACCTGAATATAAATATATAAGTGTATGGCAGACTTAATTGAAATGTATGAGAATATTGCGACCTTAATGTAATTATGAAAGTGCATGGCCACCTGAATATAAATATATAATTATATGGCAGACTTAATTGAAATGTATGAGGATATTGCGATCGTTATGAAATTATGAAAGTGCCTGGCCACCTGAATATAAATAAATAAGTGTATGGCAAACTTAATTGAAATGTATGAGAATATTGCGACCTTAATGTAATTATGAAAGTGCATGGCCACCTGAATATAAATATATAATTATATGGCAGACTTAATTGAAATGTATGAGGATATTGCGATCGTTATGAAATTATGAAAGTGCATGGCCACCTGAATATAAATATATAAGTGTATGGCGACTTTAATTGAAATGTATGAGGATATTGCGACCTTAATGTAATTATGAAAGTGCATGGCCACCTTAATATAAATATACAAGTGTATGGCGACCTTGATTGAAAAGTATGAGGATATGGCGACCTTAATATAAATTTATAAGCTCATGGCCACCCTCATATAAATATGAAAGTGTAGGGCGACAGTCTTGTCACTATATAAGTGTATGGTGACCTTGATATAGATAGTAAGTATATGGCGACCTTATTGCAAACAATATTTGCAAAGAATCAATACCTCGGTGTATTGTATCAAAGGTTTGAACATCACACAAACACATCCACTTTGTGATGTACCTCGACCGCATGAAAATTATCAGTGAATACTTTCAATGTTAATTATTTCTAAATGTGAACAAGGGTTTTCACCACAAGGAAAGTTCGAGTAAGTAACCGTTATGAGAGTAATAATTGTAATTTGTCATTTAACCTTCTTCAATGTACATTTTTTCAACTATTTGAAATCGCACAATTATAACAAAAGATCCCACATAGTGACATTTTGTTCATGGAACTATAAATAAAGTTTCTTAGAAAATTTAGATTTTGCTTAGGAATATGAACCTCAAATTAAAATGATTATTCTTCATATTTGTAAAGTGATAATTAAAAAAGAATAAAAAAAAAAGAAAAGATAATCTTAACAACTACTGACTCTCACATTTTGTTTAATTTATTATGAAGTCTTTAAGAATTTTTAATTTCAAATGTTTAAGAAAATTTGTCACAAGGTACGGTGACTTTCAGTGCTGTGATAGGTAGCTCGCTTAAAGGTTCATGAAAGGAGACTAATGCTATATCAAATTATTTCATTTGGTAGGCTATACATTTTGTCAGATTTAAATTGTATCACTAAAATACCACTAGCACAACTAAAACGTGAAAGCTAAAGAGTAATAACCCAGATCAGCCGGTTTAATCATTCAGAATGCCTGATTATTCACCCCTGACCTGGTCATGTGACACACAGATGTTTGAACGGACCAATCAGAATTCGTTATTTTGAATATTTAAATAAACAGATTGTTGATAGAAATGATTGAATTGGAGACAACTATATTTCAAGCACAAAATAACTCATGCTAAAGAAGTTGATTAGATAGAGTCTCACAGCATTCATAAATTATTTCTCATGACTTTTATTAACATAATAAAAGAACTCCATATATCTTTTCAGTAATTTATTTGTACTCATATTCTTTCATGTGCCTTTATTTAAAAACGATGAGATTGCGCTCAGACACACCTTGCTAGCATCACGTGATCTGGGTGTCAATTTGTTTCATAGTATGAATACCCGACGCTCCTATCACCATAGAGAAATTATAGCTCAGTGGTAACAAAAGTAACCGTTAAAACAGATTACTTAATGTGCAACATCAATGTTATTATCCTTACCAAACAGATTACTTAATGTGCAACATCAATGTTATTATCCTTACCAAACAGATTACTTAATGTGCAAGATCAATGTTATTATCCTTACCAAAGAGATTACTTAATGTGCAAGATCAATGTTATTATCCTTACCAAACAGATTACTTAATGTGCAACATCAATGTTATTATCCTTACCAAACAGATTACTTAATGTGCAACATCAATGTTATTATCCTTACCAAACAGATTACTAAATGTGCAACATCAATGTTATTATCCTTACCAAACAGATTACTTAATGTGCAAGATCAATGTTATTATCCTTACCAAACAAATTACTTAATGTGCAACATCAATGTTATTATCCTTACCAAACATATTACTTAATGTGCAAGATCAATGTTATTATCCTTACCAAACAGATTACTTAATGTGCAACATCAATGTTATTATCCTTACCAAACAGATTACTTAATGTGCAAGATCAATGTTATTATCCTTACCAAACAGATTACTTAATGTGCAACATCAATGTTATTATCCTTACCAAACAGATTACTTAATGTGCAACATCAATGTTATTATCCTTACCAAACAGATTACTTAATGTGCAAGATCAATGTTATTATCCTTACCAAACAGATTACTTAATGTGCAAGATCAATGTTATTATCCTTACCAAACAGATTACTTAATGTGCAACATCAATGTTATTATCCTTACCAAACAGATTACTTAATGTGCAAGATCAATGTTATTATCCTTACCAAACGAACAATGGAAGATCGAGAAGCAAAAAAATGATCTGTTTTTCTGCAACTTTAAATGTTTGTGTTGTATTCTAAGCTTTGTAGGAAAGATTAAAATCGTTGAAACCTTCATTTCAGGTGGACAACTGCACCGTCTACAGTTAATGCGTTCTACAATGCGATACAGAATATCATCAGTATGTTCACCATTTTACCTCGACCACCGTTTGAATGTAACCATGCCATTGATCTGTCTGTTCCGGTCATTTGCCACAAAGTCGCACTTTGTTGCTCTAATGTGTGTATTTGTGACATTGTTAAACCGAAACCACGGTTGTTGATTAAACCCATCATGCATAACCATTGCTTTTTTGGTCCACGTTTCTATACAAGCTAGAATTTCGTTTTGGCTTCGTACTTGTCAATTATTGTTTGAATTGCTTTCTTTGGTAAATCGCGTGTTAACACAGATCGATTGCTATTTAAGGAAGATGTTCCACATTAAACAGTTCTCTTAGATGACAGAATTTCAATCAGTAAAACAGAAGAATCGTTTATATTCTAAGATCATTTGAATAAATATGAAGTCCATTGTATATTCTTTGATGTACGTGTACCCCTAACAATTCCATGTGATAACCGTTCTCTGTTGACAGTGTTTCCTGCCGGTATTCTACAGCCACCATTCTACTCCCGGGATCAGCCAAAGTAAGTGGAGCGAATAACGTGAAGGGTCATACTGTCCTGTTTCAATTAATGTATTTACTGATTGTCATGTTGATGTTATTGTTGTTGTTGGTATCCGTGTTTTGGTTGATATAAGACCCTACGATATGTACAGGTTTATCCGACCAGTATCTTTATTATTCAACCAACCAAATAACCGTCAAAAGTTTTGTCTTATTACAAAGATATTCACAAAGCCATACAACGATGCCAATAAAATGAGTCTTCGATGTTTTCACAATTTATCATATAATGCTATGAAAAAATTATTCACGCATTCTTATGATTTTGGATTATCGAAAAAACCTTAAAGTCGTGAAACATTTTATTTCTAATTGAATCCCGCACGCAAGTTTAAGGAAGGCACCAGTAGACAAGTAAATTATGAATCAAACACAAATTTAGGCTGAAGTTAACCAAAAGCAGTATGAATTGATCAGTTAACGAGACAGCTAAGGTACAAGTTAACCATCTACCAGATCCAACTCTATAATTTTTAAAAGGTTTTAACTTCATGTAAACAAGAAATCAAATAAAGTCCTTGTTCCTTTTTTTTTATTTTGTACAATGTGTCAGCATATAGAAAGTCTTGTTTCTGTTATCAAACTCAATTATATCTAATTCCGTTTTGACCAGGTCCATGAATTTCGGGGGTATTGGTATGGTTATAGGCCACGAGATTACACACGGGTTCGACGATCGAGGTATTTATACACGTAAACAAGGTTGGCATATCCGGGTCAACCATTTGTCTGTAGATTTACATGTCCTCCTAGCGTTTCTCAACATTGATATACATGGTATAGGTATATCGACCGTTCTTGTAACGAATAGTCCTAGGATTCTAGCTTATACCACACATGTTACGATAAAGCCCAATTCGACCAGAATGAGACCGGTTCCCTTTACCTTGAATTCTAAGAAGAAGACTGCCTGTATCAATCAAGTGGCAATCAATTGGCAGTCAGAGGTCCATCCATTCGCCATACCTTACTGCTTTCAATTCATATCTAAAGTATAAGAAGCTGCATATGTAAACTCCAAATAACGCCAAAATACCGTGTATATTACATTACAAACACGCTTTATTTGTTATTTGAACCGCATTAAACAATATATAGGTATATGAATTCGTGTAAGCCCAAACCATATAAGACTTCTTTGACCAAGGATCTTTTGAAAATTAAACTTTGTGAGCTCTAACTTACAACATAGGTCGGTGGAAAATCTCTGGAAATAAATTTAAATATCCAGGCCCCCATTTATTGATGTTCATATGAAAGCGGTATCACCGTTTAAATTCGAACTTGTCTTTTTTACCGTTGTTTAACAGGTCGACAATATGACAAGGATGGTAATCTGGTGGACTGGTGGGACGAGGTGATAATAGCCCGATTCAAGGAGAAGGCGCAATGTATTGTGGACCAGTACAGTGGATTCGAGATGCCTGGTACGGGACTCAATGTACGTAAACATGGCGAACCATTCTTATAACAAACTCTGCATCAGGTCCACAAAATCAAGGATCTCAATGTACGTAAACAATGGGAACCATTCTTATAACAAACACTGGATCAGGATCCACCAAATCAAGGATCTCATTGTACGTAAACAAGGGGAACCATTCTTATAACAAACTCTGGATCAGATCCACCAAATCAAGAATTGCAATATACGTAAACAAGGGGAACCATTCTTATAACAAACTCTGCATCAGGATCCACCAAATCAAGGATCTCAATGTACGTAAACAATGGGAACTATTCTTATAACAAACTCTAGTTCAGGATCCATCAAATCAAGGATCTCAATGTACGTAAACAAGGGGAACCATTCTTATAACAAACTCTAGTTCAGGATCCATCAAATCAAGGATCTCAATGTACGTAAACAATGGGAACCATTCTTATAACAAACTCTAGTTCAGGATCCATCAAATCAAGGATCCCAATGTACGTAAACAATTGGAACTATTCTCATAACAAACACTGGATCAGGATCCACCAAATCAAGGATCTCAATGTACGTAAACAATGGGAACCATTCTTATAACAAACACTGGATCAGGATCCACCAAATCAAGGATCTCAATGTACGTAAACAAGGGGAACCATTCTTATAACAAACTCTGGATCAGGATCCACAAAATCAAGGATCTCAATGTACGTAAACAATGGGAACCATTCTTATAACAAACTCTAGTTCAGGATCCATCAAATCAAGGATCTCAATGTACGTAAACAAGGGGGACCATTCTTATAATAAACACTGGATCAGGATCCACCAACTCTAGTTATGGTTTACATGTTAATTATCAAGAATCTCATTGTTGACCGAAACCGTATACAAGTTTTGACTGTTAGCCAATGGGGGGCATTCCTGTATAATGAATATATGTTAAAGTTTAGTGCATATGAGTTTAATGCCGCTCTTTCACTTTGGATCCGGGGTGGGTTATGAGAAGATGCCTCGCAATATTTCAACGCATTGTATATACTAAAGTCATATCCGTCCATCGGTAAACACGCGTGCAAACATCACACAACGATTGAAAGGTGGCATCTGTAACCTGATGTTTTTTTCTCTTTCAGATCAATGGTATTAACACACAAGGAGAAAACATTGCCGATAATGGTGGCCTTAAACAAAGTTTCCGGGTAAGCGATAACGACGACCTCATTGTGTGTTTTGTAAGAAATGTGTATATGTCTGGGGACGGGTTCTGGTTGAGATCAGGTTTCCTCCACAACTCAGTTTTGCAAAAGTGGTACATGAAATCCCAGAATATATACGTCTGTGTTTTTGACCGCTACTATCTTTTATAGGGGTTGGTCACACAGCTCCTTTTCAATATGGTAATTGATATATGATAAAAAAGAAATCTAATATGATATAAAAAAAAAAAAAAGAATAAGAAAACGCATGTGACTGGGAGATGCCCTCGATACTCGAAGCATTAAGTTTTCATTAAGTATAGAATTTATTTGATGTTTGTTTGGCGAAAGTGCATGACCATATCCAAATGCCCTTGTAACATGCCTATTGGCTAAAGTGTGAACATAATAAACTGTTTAACAAACTCATAAATTTTGGATTCGTCAAGACAATCCTTTTTCCAAAATTTCAACAAATTAATGCTACTAGAAATGTTTTTTACTATATACTAGTATAAGAATAGTTTTACAAAGAATGGCCGCCTTGGTATCAATAATGAATGTTTTCTCTGAGTGTCTACGCAGATGTAGCTAAAGCAGTGTCGAGGAGGATGAATTTCGTCTGTCGAGTCTAGGAAGATACGAAGTTCAAACAACAAAATGCTATTTTACAAGCGAGTTATCAAACACATGTACACTGTCATTTAGGCAACTTTCTATGTCAGACCACCAATCTAGTAGGTCCTTGTTTGTAGAGTAGCCGAAAATGTAATTGTCGCATCAAAATGGACTGTTCGCGACATTCATATATCTGAATGAAGCACGAGGATGAGTAACACCCTCCCCTCCCCCTCCCGCAAATAATCGAAAGACAGCGAGCACTTATTAACGTTTTATGCCATTCTTGTACCGATTTCCTGTAACGTGGTATTCATGTTTATACAGGCCTATAGAAAATGGGTGGATTCGCAGGGTAAGGAAGAAGCACGGTTGCCAGGACTGAACTTTACGCACAATCAGCTCTTCTTCATCAACTTTGCCCAGGTACAGTACATCTAGTTAACAACCATTGACATATCTATACACGGTATGTGATTGTCGACCTTAAACGTTACTGGTAATGTTTGCCGCAGCTGATCTTTCCGAGGGTCAGTCGGTGGATTGATCCAGCAAGTGGCCATCATTTTCATCTGAGATTTATCAAGTCCTTGTCTACTTCATTGATCGTTCTCGGAACATTAATTTAAAGTGTACTAATGCATTGTTATAGAGAACATGCGGGTATATAAATAAACAACACACCTGATCAGTGGACGACAGTATAGTTCACTGATAGGATGTGGTTGCGTCTTTAAGATGGCTATTTAATCGTTTTGATACATTACAATCAATACATTGTAGATTAAATACCGTGGAGGTAAAGAAAGTATGTTGCGCAAATTTTAATGGACGGTTTATATTATCACTGATTTACTGATTTATGTAACACTCTGCGAGCCTCTGTGGCCTAGTGGTTGGAGTACAGAACTTGAAATCACATGGCCCCTCTCCGCGTGAGTTCAAATCCTGAGAGGGATATGAATTTTCATGAGAGGCAGTCTCCCGACTGACTTACCGAATGCCGATGGTTCTACCCGCCTTGGCCAGCCTTTATGGACAGTTGAGTGTGGGGTCTTCCTCCATCATTAAGAGTCGGACATCGCTACATAACTGAAATAATGTTGATGTGATGTATAACCCATATAAAAAAATGTAACACTATTATGTCCGATTGATGCGAGTTTCAAGTGACGCGTGCTGAATTTCGGTCAGAATTCCCCGTCTACATGCGCTCCTCGTCCGAGTTATATTCGATACGTCGGCATATTTATGTTCATTCATATCTCACTAAATCGTGAAAACAACAGTACTCTGGTATTATGCATAAAGCAATACCTTATATTTGTAAATACTCATTACACTTGTGTGCCTTCTTTTCGACAGGTATGGTGCAACAATATGAGGACAGAAGCGGTGATCAGTTCGATTAACACGGGTGTCCATAGTCCGGGACAATTCAGGTGAGTATATTCCATTTTTTTTACTACAGAATCGTAAAACCTTTGCCTAAATTGAGATATTATCAATGTACTGTATCAACGTCCTTATATATATAGATAGAATATCGAATATTTAAGACACTTTGATAAATAACTTAACACCATTTTACTATTTCATTACAGAGTTATCGGCTCCTTGCGTAACTCCATGGAGTTTGCAGACGCGTTCAGTTGCCCGAACACGAAATACATGAATCCGCCCAACAAATGCTCTGTCTGGTGAGAGGGACTCGCCCACCCAGCCTGAAAGAATCTTAATCAGACATAAGAGTGTGTGTAATGTGTTAACCCTTGTCCGAGGTTATGTGAATGACTCTTAACCCATTACCAAACAATCATAATCAGATTTTAGTGTGTGTAACGTTTTAACCCTTGTCCGAGATTATGTGAATGACTCTTAACCCATTACCAAATAATCAAAATCAGACTTAAGTGTGTGTAATGTGTTAACCCTTGTCTCACAGGCAATCTAAACCATTTGTAAATATGTAAATTATAAAGCGATAAGGTAGCAATATCTGGGGCCTTAATCACAAACATGTGTAACTTTACGTCGACGTTAACGTGTAAGATGATTTTACAGAACGTTATTTACCTGTGTCTCATCAAGATTGTCGTAGCGTTTTAAGCCCACCTCTGACGGTCGCAAAGTAAGTCTACGTTTAATGTCACGTGATTCATTGAGTTTAGTGCTCTTTCTTTGTACATTCATGTTGAGTCAATGACGAGTCTATTCTCAATCTGTCCTGCAGAGCTGTCGTTTGTTTCCCACTTTGAATAAATTCATATTTCTCAAAGGTTTCTCGTAAAAATTTAATAAAAGCACATGTTCCCTCTTCATGTGTCATCGAAAGCACAAATATTTTCAGGTTAATTTCTTTTAAATTAAATTTGTAACAGATTTAATACGACCTACGAGTGATGTGGAACACACGTTAAGTTACTACTGTTAAAACAGTAGTTTTTGACTACCAGAAACCGAATAACTATTGACGTTTGCGACTGAACTTACGTTTATTTTTTGTGAGACACTTTCTATTTAGGTTTTCATTTAGGAGAATAATTGTCCTACATTTTTTTTCAAGACAGAAACTTTGGAACTGTCTCTAAAAATAAAAAACTCGACTTCAAGTCTAGGTTCACAAAAATTGTCGTAGCCCTTGAGTCTCAAGGGTCACTTTTATTTTTAAAAGATAGACATACGTTCAAAAGTACTATACTGGGTTCACAGTTAGGACCTATATTTCGTTCATGTCTAAGTAAACGCTGATGAACTCTTTTCTTCTATACGTTTACGATAACGAGGAAATCTATCGTACAATCATTGTTAGACAGCTGCCTGGTCATAGCCAGTACGCTATACATGGATAGTATACAGGGGTTTGTATTGGATTTGGATGTGCATGATTTTACAACGATTACGAACAAGGTGTTCTGCACGTCGGCTCCAGTACAACTAACAAACAATGGTCATAGCACGTACAACGCTCATTGATCCAGTCCTTTTTTGTTATTACGTTGAAACCTGTGAGTATGATAGGAGGTCTACATTTAACATTCAACCCGTTTCTTAACAAAAACCACATTTGACGTGTTTGTTGCAGACGTCCTTTGGAAAACATTATGGGAAAAGCAATTTCTTCTTTTCCCACAGTGTTTTCTACTCTATCAGATGATTGTTTTTCAATTTCATCACGTTTTGAAATGTCGTCTGCAAATTCTTTCAATTTGGGACAGTCGAAAACTTGGCGTTTGGTAAAGGGTTTAGAGAAGTAACCAACTTCTTATATAATCAAAGATATATCCGAAATCGTAAAGATATATATAATGTATAGCATATGTGCGATATCAGGGAGTTTTTAGTATTTGAATGCTTTCATGTGTTTTTTAAACTGTTTTTCATTTCCTTTCAATCAGATTTAGTGGTTAGTTGTTTTCTTATTAAATGCGTTTTGCAGATATTTTGTTGTAATCATTTTTGTAATTTCCTGTCGACAAGTTAACCCAGCAAAACTCCCCGAACAAACACACATACGTAAATCTTTGTACCATCACAAATATAACAATCGTTGTATATGGATATATGTATATGGATAAACAAGGGTATATCAACAATAGAAGTAATGAGGAATCAGGTCATCTTACGTCGTCATATCACCATTGTGATGGTACAAAGATTGCACTAAATGGCAACTAAATATCGACACTATATTAACCTAGACCGTTACGTTTGAGATGAGAAATACTTCAATGTATCATTTAGCTTTTAGTCTGCAAGATCGTACAGAGCTTTGTCACAACCAGTCTTCCAACAAGATCTGGTTGGCAATTTAATTTAATGTAGTACAGGATGTGATGTCTTATTTCAATCTGAAGATTTCAAAACGGCACGTTTTGCAATAAACTAATCGCAAACTGATTGATTCATTCTATTGACAGGGGCTTATGATACCAAACTTGGATAGTTCTCCGAGTAAAGTATAAACTTAAAGTTTGTCAGAAAAGTCTGTTAAGACCGAAATATGAAAGTCATAGAAAATGGTATCAAAACTGATATCAAAATTTACAAATTTCTACAACTTTTATAGTTTGGTCCAAACAAACTTTTCTAGTACATTTTGAACTTGTACTTAATTTTTAACACTATTCGTCACTTAATCGTATACTCTCACGTGTATTTGAATGAGTTCATGAGATTTGAGAAGTTTATTGCAAAATGGGATTTTATTGCGAAACGGGTCATACAATTTTCAGATAGCAATACGACAACCAAACCCGTTTTACAATATACGGGTTTTATAGCACACCAGGTTGTTACAGTTCTGAGTGAGAGCACATACTTTCTGGGGCCTGAGACGGTCGGACAAGCTCCATGGTGAAAGAGTAACGTACTCAGGGTGAAGTGTATCACACATACACATGTCTTACGAAAACAAGTCGCTAAAACTAAGTTTGAACGCAATGTAGATGCCCACTTGATGTGGGCTATTGGTGTCATCATGTGATCTCGGTTTAGGTCGATTGCCATAAACAATGTGAACATGCTATCTATCAAATCTCTTTGATCATCTCAACGCTCGAAATACCGAAACCATCGATATCAATGATCGTTCAATAGGTTGTTAATAAGCTGGTATATTCAGTATGTCTCTTTAAAACATATGACATACTCCGAGCAGACGAACATCATCATGGAAATGGTATTCAGTATATCTCTTTAAAACATATGACGTAATCCGAGCAGACGAACATCATCATGGATATGATATTCAGTATGTCTCAGAGCATATGACGTACTCCGAACAGACGAACATCATCATGGAAATGGTATTCAGTATGTCTCTTTAAAACATATGACATAATCCGAGCAGACGAACATCATCATGGAAATGGTATTCAGTATATCTCTTTAAAACATATGACGTAATCCGAGCAGACGAACATCATCATGGAAATGGTATTCAGTATATCTCTTTAAAACATATGACATAATCCGAGCAGAAAAACATCATCATGGAAATGGTATTCAGTATGTCTCTTTAAAACATATGACATAATCCGAGCAGACGAACATCATCATGGAAATGGTATTCAGTATGTCTCTTTAAAACATATGACATAATCCGAGCAGAAAAACATCATCAGGGAAATGGTATTCAGTATGTCTCTTTAACACATATGACGTAATCCGAGCAGACGAACATCATCATGGAAATGATATTCAGTATGTCTCTTTAAAAAATATGACATACTCCGAGCAGACGAACATCATCATGAAAATGGTTTTCAGTATATCTCTTTAAAACATTTGACATAAACCGAGCAGACGAACATCATCATGAATATGGTTATCCAGAATGAAATCTGTAGAAGTTTTTATTTATTAGCTTTTATTCATGGTTTAATTTATAATAACACAGATACATATAATGGTAATCAAACGCGTTAATAATAAAGCATACGAAGACAGTTTCATGTCGGTTCTAAACAAAGGATCATATAATTTGTACTGGACACTATACGATATTCGTTCGTATCTCAATCTAAATAACTGTGCCAACATATCTCTAATTCATGTCATGACCCCTCCCCTCTCCTCTCATTCCCCCTTTTCCCTCCCTCCCCCTCCCTCCTCTCTCTCTCTCTCTCTCTCTCTCTCTCTCTCTCTCTCTCTCTCTCTCTCTCTCTCTCTCTCTCTCTCTCTCTCTCTCTCTCTCTCTCTCTCTCTCTCTCTCTCTCTCTCTCTCTCTCTCTCTCTCTCTCTCTCTCTCTCTCTCTCTCTCTCTCTCTCTCTCTCTCTCTCTCTCTCTCTTTCTCTCTCTCTCTCGCTCTTCTTTCCCTTTCCCTTTTAAAATGTAAGAAATACAACATTGTTATGGCTTTATGTCACTTATACAAATAAAATGTTCCTTGTTTTCCGAAATCCTCTTGTGCAGAAAACAACTTCGCCGTCTCCTTGAACATACAGCACCAATTCTGTAAAATAAAAACACACGTCTAGTAGAATGTGTACCGATAAGGCAGTCCTTATTATGGTACAGAAAGGGCGTGTCTGTTGACTCCATGGTTTATCTGCAGCCGAGTGAATAACGCGCTGGAAAGCGTTTTTCTAAACGACTTAAGTAAATAATTTGAATCAGTCAAAACTGATATACATAGAAAGTATCGTGTGCAATATTGCCACGTTCCAATGGTCAGGTGCAAAATTGGGGTTTCTCAAAATGTTGAATGCAAAGCTGCTTACTCGAAGAGAAAAACGTGTATCTTACTGAGCTAGGCAACGAAACGTTTTGTTAAGTGAATTAGCCGTTCGACCTGTTACTTAGTGAGTTAGGCACAAAACGTGTTACTTTCTTAGATAAATGATGAATGTTTCATTTAATGAGTAAGGCACAAAACGTGTTACTTTCTTAGATAAATGATGAATGTTTTATTTAATGAGTAAGGCATAAAACGTGTTACTTTCTTAGATAAATGGTGAATGTTTCATTTAATGAGTAAGGCACAAAACGTGTTACTTTCTTAGATAAATGATGAACGTTTCATTTAATGAGTAAGGCACAAAACGTGTAACTTTCTTAGATAAGTGGTGAAGGTTTCATTTGATGAGTAAGGCACAAAATGTGTTACTTTCTTCGATAAAGGATAAATGTTTCATTTAATGAGTAAGGCACAAAATTTGTTACTTTCTTAGATAAGTGGTGAATGTTTCATTTAATGTTTTAGGCACAAAATGTGTTACTTTCTTAGATAAATGATGAATGTTTTATTTAATGAGTTAGGCTTAAATGAAAACGTGTTACTTTCTTAGATAATGATGAACGTTTCATTTAATGAGTAAGGCACAAAACGTGTTACTTTCTTCGATAAAAGATGAATGTTTCATTTAATGAGTAAGGCACAAAATGTGTTACTTTCTTAGATAAGTGGTGAATGTTTCATTTAATGTTTTAGGCACAAAACGTGTTACTTTCTTAGATAAGTGATGAATATTTCATTTAATGTTTTAGGCACAAAACGCGTTACTTTCTTAGATAAATGATGAATGTTTCATTTGATGAGTAAGGCACAAAACGTGTTACTTTTTTAGATAAATGATGAATGTTTCATTTAATGAGTTAGGTACAAAACGTGTTACTTACTTAGTTAAATGGTGAATGTTTTATTTAATGAGTTAAGCGCAAAACGTGTTACTTTCTTAGATAAATGATGAATGATTTATTTAATGAGTTTGGCTTAAATGAAAACGTGTTACTTTCTTAGATAATGATGAACGTTTCATTTAATGAGTAAGGCACAAAACGTGTAACGTTTTTAGATAAATGATGAATGTTTCATTTGCTGAGTAAGGCACAAAACGTGTTACTTTCTTCGATAAAGGATGAATGTTTCATTAAATGAGTAAGGCACAAAATGTGTTACTTTCTTAGATAAGTGGTGAATGTTTCATTTAATGTTTTAGGCACAAAACGTGTTACTTTCTTAGATAAATGATGAATGTTTCATTTGATGAGTAAGGCACAAAACGTGTTACTTTTTTAGATAAATGATGAATGTTTCATTTAATGAGTTAGGTACAAAACGTGTTACTTACTTAGTTAAATGGTGAATGTTTTATTTAATGAGTTAAGTGCAAAACGTGTTACTTTCTTAGATAAATGATGAATGTTTTATTTAATGAGTTTGGCTTAAATGAAAACGTGTTAATTTCTTAGATAATGATGAACGTTTCATTTAATGAGTAAGGCACAAAACGTGTAACGTTCTTAGATAAATGATGAATGTTTCATTTGATGAGTAATGCACAAAACGTGTTACTTTTTTAGATAAATGATGAATGTTTCATTTAATGTTTTAGGCACAAAACGTGTTACTTTCTTAGATAAATGATGAATGTTTCACTTAATGAGTAAGGCACAAAATGTGTTACTTTCTTAGATAAATGATGAATGTTTTATTTAATGAGTTAGGCTTAAATGAAAACGTGTTACTTTCTTAGATAAGTGGTGAATGTTTCATTTAATGAGTAAGGCACAAAACGTGTTACTTTCTTAGATAAATGATGAATGTTTTATTTAATGAGTTAGGCTTAAATGAAAACGTGTTACTTTCTTAGATAAATGATGAATGTTTCATTTAATGAGTAAGGCACAAAATGTGATACTTTCTTAGATAAATAATGAATGTTTCATTTAATGAGTTAGGTACAAAACGTGTTACTTACTTAGTTAAATGATGAATGTTTTATTTAATGAGTTAAGCGCAAAACGTGTTACTTATTTATTTGATAAAAATGTTTTATTAAATGAGTAAGGCGCAAAACATGGTCCTTGCTTAATTAAATGATAAATGTTTTATTTCCTTAGCCGAAAAATGTGTTACTTACTAAGTCATATGATGAAAGTTTCATTTAATGAGATAGTCGCAAAACGGATTCCTCAAAGAGTCAGAGTGTGTAATATTTATTTCATATGTGTGATGGTTAGCAGCTATTGATCTGGAAAACATAACTTACTGACTGTAATGTTAACTTAACCACTGTAGAAAACGACGAAAGCTATGAAAAATAACAGATTCAAACTCACACATACGCGCACACTGCAGATGATAATACCATCTAGTGTTAGTTCTTGAATCAAGAAAAAATAGAAATTGAATTTGATTGTGACTGACTTTTGAGACCTAGTAACAACCTGTGGTCAATAGTAATGCATTCCAAATACCACAGTGTTAAAGTCTACATTTATTTCAACAAAGACCATCCTTGCATATTTCATTTTAGAGTTTCCCCCACTTATGATTTCACAAATAATAGGCAGCTTCAGAAGTTGATAGATCTACACATTTAAATAGGTAAATGGAATTGAATAAAAACAACTCACAGTTTATAAAATAATGAACACAAGTGGGTATATTGACATCATTGTAACTTGAGAAAGTCTTTAAGGGTATTCTCTTCTACCGCATCTTCAAAGGCATCAAAATTCTGCAAAGAGAATACAGCAGAGATATAGTGTAGACAATGTTTTATTGCTATACAAACAGTAAAGGGCGATTAATGAGGTAAACGTGTTGATACAACTTTATTGTTTTGTTCCCGTATATAACTGTATAAGTTGTTTGTTTTGTAACTACCTTTTGGTGAGGGCCTTTGAAACTCAGGTGCTACATCTATAGCAGTGATTGGATTCGACTCGTAACCAATCACCAAAAGGGGACGGGTCTCAAATACTCTACGCTCCAAATTCACCATCATGGATGGTTGTCTTAATTAGGACGTGTGTGTCTCAAATTGACCAAGCAGAAGAGAATGCAGGATGCTTTGCATTTGAATGGCGCATATTTTCATTATCCAACGTAGACAATACAACTGTAGCTCATTTATTGATTTGGATGACGTTCATATAAATAACATACCCCACAATATGTATCTCCGTTGAACAAGGCGGGTGGAAGGAGACTTGGATTTCCCGCTTTCTCTCTCATTTCTTCGCGTCCATTTTGATTTTGACATAGATCGATTTCTTCGTATTGTATTCCTTTTGCTTCGAGAACATGTTTAATTCGGTTTTGTTTGTTGAATATCTAAAAAAGCAAACCAAATGACTGTGAGTAGGTGGATTACATGAACTCTGAAGACTAATGATGGATGCATTTCAAATTATCTAGGGGTATCAACTGTCGAGGATTAAACAGAAGAAATGCTCACACAAATAATCTAAAGATGTAATTTTAGGACCTAGCCAAGCTTGCCGGATCGCCCATGGTTTTATCCATTAATATAATACTTTTCTAGATGGGTTCACAGCTTTAAAGAAAACCATGAATTATGCTTCTAAAGATTTGATCTATGGTTTCGTATATGCTGACTCACTGTTTTAGGCGTAGTTTCAAAAACGATAGTAAACAGAATGAAAAAGCCCATCGTAACACTGGCAACTCTAGAGTAAATAACACGGGTAGATCGATAGTCTATAACAACAGGGATGTAGATAGCAGTAAGTTTGGATTAAAGTCTAATTAGTCATATGGTAAAGTATCACTACGTTCCAGAAGTTAACAATTATCCCCATAGTTCCTACCATATGATGTAGACAAAACTGCTATTTGTGCCTACATGTGTTTGAGATAACCACAGACAATAAATTACTACCATACATTATTTAACTATGGTATCGTGATATTTGATGTGTGCATCTGATTCTTTGCTATACAACCGGTACATGTGTCATATTTTCATAAACTAAAACTCACTTTTGACGTAACTGACGATTTTCACATACCCAGAGTTTAACATATAGTAATGCATATATGTATCCGTCTGTATCGATTTAGAATTACATGTCTACAGTTGAATAAGACGATCAAGATCATTGAATTCCGTAGAAAGTCGATCGTTTATAGAGGACTCCATGTAATCAGGGCTACGGATGGACTACATTCGTGCGCCCCGGCCTTAAATCCTCGACAATCACAATCTTACACGGCCTCAACATAGGGCACAATATAGGGCACAACATAGGGCACAACGTAGGGAACAACATATGGCACAACATAGGGCACAACACAGGGCACAACACAGGGGAGGAATAAGGGCACAACATATGGCACAACATAGGGCACAACATAGGGCACAACGTAGGGAACAACATATGGCACAACATAGGGCACAACACAGGGCACAACACAGGGGAGGAATAAGGGCACAACATATGGCACAACATAGGGCACAACATAGGGCACAACGTAGGGAACAACATATGGCACAACATAGGACACAACATAGGGGAGTAAAGGGCACAACATATGCCACAACATAGGGCACAGCATAGGGAACAACATAGGGCACAACATAGGGGACAACGTAGGGAACAACATAGGGCACAATATAGGGCACAACATAGGGCACAACATAGGGAACAACATAAGGCAAAACAAAGGGGATACATAGGGCACAACATAGGGCACAAAAAAAGGGCACAACATAGGGCATCATGTTCCCTGACAGGCTCAAACAACAGAATCCATTGTTTCGGAGCTTTTGTATGATTTACTTTCGTTCGAGAAAAACAACAGTATCTAGTTTATCTAACACAACAGCACATGACACAAACCGTCGGAAATACACATTGCAGGTAACCGTTTCGGCATATCTGCTGTAACATGATACATACATGGGAGTCTAATGAGCGAGCGAGCTGTATTCATTAATACAGAAAATGAACCCCACACATATAATAACCAAACACCTGCTCCATACAATGGTAAATTAACCGTACTCACCTCTCTACTTGTCGTCACGGACGTACAGTATAGTTTAATAGACATGACTTATAAATGTAAACACAATTCCGGAAGGCACATCGAATAGGCACTGAATGGTGTCTGCAGTAGAATCGTGTTATCGATTCTCGGTGAATCATGGGAGGCAATCAATGGGGGAATGAAGACACCTTATAGACGGATAAGATCATTCTGTCTATTGAATCCATTCTCGATTACCAAACCTAATTTAACACTTAAACAATGTCACATTTGTTAATAAATCGGTTTCAAAGAAGACTATAAAAATCTCGGATTTTGAAAATTCCCCATTTGGTGCCTCTCCAAGACATATGATAGCTGACAAGAACTAACCATTTCATTAAAAGGGGTGCTAATCTATGGTGATAACATGTGTTATTTATCAACGAAGGCTTATCAGCAGATCTGTTATAAGAGTTAAGGGTCGCTTACTTTACGGAAACGTATCTATGGTAATATCATGAGTACACTTTGTATAGCCATTCATAATCGTACTTGTTGGTTAAGAAACAAACACAAAGAAGTTGGTGTTTAAAGAAAATGGATCTGTCCACACTATGCTTGAAATCATTCTCTTCAATAGGTACCATAGGTATCATATGTAATATTACTGAAGACATCGGGAATAAATATGAATGTATTATCAACAAGGTAAAAATGTCAAAGTGTTCTATAAGACCATTGCGACAGTGAGTACATTATCATCTTCGGTGGCTCCCAAAAAAACAAAGTCTTAGTACATTTCCCTGCTGATAAGCCCGGCACGCCTAAACATGTAAGGGTTAATTCAGGAGGCCTGTTAAATTGTAGACTGGCTGCATACTCAACAAGAATAAATATGCAATTTTTAACATACACAGTAAGGAAGCAGCATAAACAGCTTAGTGATGATTTCGGTATTCTACAGGCCTTTGTTACTCTGGTTCACGAAATAGTGACCGCAAGATAGTTCTCCTACCTCAGCAGATAAAGGCACATGAAGGATATGAGTACCAAAAAATTACTGAAAAAATATATGGAGTTATTCTATTATGTTCATTAAAGTCATGAAAATCAATTTATGAATGAGGTAAGACCCTATTTAATAAACTCCTTTAACACAAACTTCTTTCTGCTTCAAATGTAGTTGTCCCCAATTCAATCGTGTTAATCAACAATCTGCTTGTTTACATATTACAAATAAAGACTTCTGATTGGTCGGTTCGAAAATATGTATATCACGTGATTAGGTCAGAGGTGAAGAATCAGGCTCTTTGAATGATCAAATTGACAAATCTGGGTTATTTCTCGTTGGCTTTCACGTTTAAAATGTGCTGATGGGTTTTTTGGTGAAAAACTATTTTAATCTGACCACCATTCTACCGAATGATATTAATTGATAAAGCATTTATCTTCTTTCATGAGCCTTTAATTAAGAAATTTGCATTGAGAGGGAGGACCCCAATCGGAACTACTCGGGTATTTCCGTGAGCTGTGAAATACACCTCGGATATAACTGTAAGGTTACAATTTTTCGGGTAAATCGGCATCCGGCAATTGACACATTTTCTAAGCGTGCAAGTTAAGTAGTTCAATATGTATGGAAGGGTTGGACATCCTTTTAAACAATCTTTTTATCAGTAACTCATACCAAATGGAAAAATTGTGGTTGTGACATGTAAAGTTGTTTCCTCAATCAAGTTTAACGACTTTTTAGATTTCACATGTAAGATCTATTTTTAAACACGAAAGTGATGTGACGTCATCCCGCTGGGAACCAATATGGAGTCATCCCTATTATTTCAGAGGTGTTTTCATTTGATAAACCCGATGTGTTCAGATTGGGAGGACCCAAGCCAGGCTACTCAGAATCACGAATTTGAGGCGAGAAGCGTTCAGTTATAGAATGGTTTACGGTTAGCCTGGATTCTGTGACCTGTCTTACATCGGGGCGTACTACAAGTTTTCTCGGGAACGAATTCATATAGAATTGAATAATGCACAAGAAAAGCAGTACCTTAGATGTGGACGGAACCTGAGTCCAACTTGAGAAAAAATTTATCGTACTCTTAAACGAATGTTTAGTATTCATTTACATAAACAAAGTTATTTTTGAGATTCGATAACTCTGTAAACGTAGACGTAAAGTAAAAAGTGATACATCTAGGCCCTGACCAGAGTGCATATCTACACTAGGTTAGTTAGGCCTAATGAGGGGTATACGCGCAGGCTAGGACCCAAGACTAGGCCTTAAACATAGTGATCCATTCATAAACCAAATTTATAAACATATTTTCAATGTCAGAACTTGTGATTGGTCTCAAATAGACCAACAGTAATCAACAATACATGTCATAAGCATGATATATTATCTTTGTGATAATGGGTAGTCGTTATTGTTATCATTAAGCAGAATTCATACTTTTGTCACAGTGCCTTCTTAAAAACTTTACAGCAGATTGGGTAAAATGATATTTCTGGAATAAGGGATTAAGTTACTGTTCCCATTGATTGCTTGACCACTGGGTTTTTTGTAAGACGATAACCCGTAGTAAAGTCCCACTTCAACGAATTGCCGAGCTATCATTTCCAGGAAACAAAGTATTCATGGTTATGAATCAAGTTATGTGATTTAACTGTACATAAACCAATGTAACAAATGGGACAATTTTACATTAAAATATGATTGGTTTTATCTTTTTTATTTAACATGGATACATAACCAGGCCGAATCTCAACAAAAGTCAAGTGGTGCACCCTGCTACTCACTGGAATAAACCCCGCAACCAATGTGTCCTGAAGTGTGTACATTAGCTACGAAGCAAGCGTATATAGGCCTATGTATGATTGTACGATCTATTCTATGGAACCTTTATCTACGATGCCTTCATCTTATGTTCTTGGTGTTCAATTCAATCAACGCCATGTTTTAAATACCTTTTTCTTTTAAACACCACATATATTTGTTGATTGTTTGTCGCACAAATCATATCAATAGCGTGTTTATTATTGCTATCCCTTGTGACAACTCAAATCTATCGGTCCCATGATCATGTTTCCCACTCCCAGAGAAACGTATTGTATTGAAAATCATCGTAAGTCCTGTTTCACTTGACAAACTATTTAGCTTTGTAGAAAAACTCCTATTTTGAGCATCATTTGCTGTGAAGAGTAGCAGCTATGTATTACACTAATGGTATAGTGCGTCGCCTGCACAAGTACATCTGCTACCCATGACGCGGCCATCTACGTTTCTTGTATACTATGTGATATACCCCGGAGGCGACTCATATGTTCTCAGATCGAAGCAGAATCGAGAGTGATTTATCTAAGTTGTAAGAACTTGTTTCACAATCGATGTAAAATCAATCGGTTTAAACTAATGTTCTCAGATCCTTCCCCACAAGGAACGGCTTTGTCTCGGCTCAGTGTGTGTACACATTAACTACGAAGCAAGCGTAGGCTATATAAATGAAAGATTGTACGATTTATTCTACGGAACCTTTATCTACGACACGTACACAATCTAAATCACATGACGATTTCGCAATATTGTTTAACATGCCACTAACCAATCAGCGTTATAGGTAGTATTATACGATTTTTGTATAGTCTATTTCACGACGCGATTAGCATGTGGTACCTGCGAAGTTCAGTCGCATTGAAAAACGACAATATGAACATATTCTGAACCGTCATACATGATAATAGCAAATAACTTTCTCTTTAAAACCGTTAGCATATGTATTTTCTCAATGGAATGACAAATAGAGAGATAGTGATACAGGGAGATAGTGATATATGAAAGATGACATAGAGGAAGAGATAGGGAGGTAAAAATAGAGAGGTAGAGCAAAGACCTAATAAACATTAGGTCTTTGGGTAGAGATAGAGAGGTAGAGACCAGTGAGAATTACAAAGCAGACGCCTCGTTTACATTATGTTTCATGTTATTGTAACCTCATATCTTCTGTAAAAGGAATTGAGTGAAATAAAGATTTTGTATTGTATTGTATTGTATTTCTCAAATAAATGGGATGATATAAGATATGAAAGAAAAAAGATGAAACTGTCGTTTAAGCAGACAATAGGGGCCTATCAAATCCGAAGATCATCTTAAAGTATGCATCTACCACTTATATATCCTAATGTATTTGTTGATACCTTAGGCCTACGTATTCATGATCATAGTTGGGACATAAAAGACCGGGTTCCCCAGCCTTGTACATGAATAGTTACGTGTAAGGGGTCTAACAAAAGAAATTCTTTTTGTCAGCAAGCATGATCATAGGATACACTTTCAGTGTGCATGTATTTGATACATTTGATAAACACGGATAACTCAAGCTGTATTTGCATCACAGAATGGCCTATCCACGCTCGGATCATCAAGACTTATATTTATTTTGTTCTGTTAGTTATATCACATAAAAGAAGATTAATGCTATATAAAACTATATTAATTGGTAAACTTTTGGTCAGATTGAAATAGTTATCACTAAAAAAACTCATCAGCACAACTTAAACGTGAAAGCCAACAAGAAATAACCCAGATTAACCAGTTAAATTGTGTGATTTTTCACCCCTGACCTTGACAGTTGATACACAAATGTATGAACCGACCAATCAGAATTCGTTGTTTTGAATATGTAAACAAACAGGTTGTTGATAAACAAGATTGAATTGGAGACTACTATATCTCAAACACAAAATAACTTATGTTAAAGGAGTTTATTTAATAGGGTCTCAATGCATTCGTAAATTAATTGTCATGACTTTTATGAAAATAATAAAATAACTCCATATACTTTTTTAGTAATTTATTTCTACTTATCTCCTTTTATGCGCCTTTAGAGATCTTTTGAGATCTATATGTTTCATACTTTTAGAAGGCAGCTTCTAGATTATAAGACAAAGGCGTAGCTTAAATGTAATGAACGTCATTCAAGGGGTCCGGGGCATTAAAAACGCAATCTGAAATCGCTCAGGTGCTTTCTGGCACCTAAAAATGTGGTTTGTAGAAGGGGACGTCCTGTAGTAGGAAATAGAGTCCCTTTTAATGCGTTTTAAACTTTTTGAGGATTTTTTTGTTTTTGTTTTGTTATTTAACTTCCTGAAATAAAAATGTAGGCATGTGCCTAAAAGGAAACTAGTCCAATGTATGGTATACTATTAAGGATTTGGCAACATTCCGAAAGATATCAAACAACCTTGACTCTAGACTAGAGATAGTGCATTTTGAAATAGACTTTTAGCATACAAGGGATGTAACTCCGTGTTAGTTCCGGAAAATTTCAAGATGGCCACCAAAACAGGAGAATCTGAAATTGATCCAAAACAACTTACTAATAATTTACAACTGGATGATGACAAACTACCACAAGAAGGGGAATTTGTCGGTGCGACTCTAGAGATAAATGAAACAACTGATCAAGGCAATCCAGATAACCCCGATGTGGAGTTTCGTGGTACCGGACTGACTCGGGACCGACCCGGATCTACGATCGGTCGACAGTCAGTGCGCAGTACAACAAGTCGGACCTCTATGAGGACAGGTGTTGTGAAAACCAATCAACAAGCAAACAAATTCTTTTCGTATAAGGTAACACTTGTTTCAATTGATTCGCTTTCTAATTCAAACGAATATGTATCCTGTAGGCGTCGTCAATTCCCTATTTTTATGCAAGTGTGAAGTTTCCGGGACCCGAAGTTTCCATTACTATATTTAAGATACATGGTAACGTTGATGTAGTTAGTCTTTGACAATCTTTTTAACTGTGAGATTAAGATTTAAATGAGAGATTAAGTTGACAAAGTACATTGGAAAAACTGTGTTTGAAGCCATCAGTTAATATTAAAGAGTAGGGCAAATATTTCTTTTCATGGGATGCTCTTGTTATTAAATGTGAACTTGTCATTTATTGATCAGGCTTGATGTCCAGAGGTTTCAATAAGGGCCAGGGAATTCTCTCAGGCTTCTTTGACTAAAACAGGGCCTCTGCCCCCGATCCCCAAAGTTGATAAAAGCGTTGTCAATTTATGACAGAACTAACAGTTTTGGGAAAGTGTTTGCAAATCATAGCAACCCAGAATAGCCATTTCCGGTATTGTGATTATCGAGGCATGTTTCAAGAAAAAGCCCTGAACTCCTCATGGAAACTTTGGTGCTCTGGGTCCTGGATTTGGGTCTGTAGTATAGGATTGGGCTAACATTAAAATGCATAAACAGAGTTTAATTTGCTTTATGTCGGCAAACAGGGCCTATCTTCCTCCACATGTTGTTTGTCATTGAGGCCACATAATTTACTGCTGGCGTTAATTTGATGGAATGTGGTTAAATCCGGCAATTGTCTAGATAATCCATTCTCTTATTGTAATGTATTTTTTTGTTGTCAAACCTGTGGCAATCAGCACTAAACTCAATACTGCACATTTTTTATGTATGAATTTCATAACATTGTTGAGCATCTTGGAAAGTACCTTTTAAATTGACAGCTCGAAGTAAATACATGTTGTTCTGAGACAAGGCCATCATAAGAGGGCTGTTCGAAAAAGTTATTTCATATAAAGTAATATGGGGGAATATCGGACACCTCTGGTCTGTACCGCTCATTGTATACCTGTAGGCAACTTATGGTATTTGGTTATCCACGGTTTTTATCGTTACTATAAAGCCTATGGGACATGTTTCTATCATTTTCTGTATTTTAATCCAAACTTCCCGCACATAGTTATAAATAAAAACAACGCCAGGTAGGCTTTGGTAGTATCGGACAACAATTGGGGTTAATCGGACATCAAATTGCGGTCTATCGGATACTATTTAAGGACACAGAGTTTAGCTGACAATTTGATTTTTAATGATAATCCTTTATTTGCATAAAAAGACACAAGGGAAAGGTGCTATACATCATAAATATGTCAAGTTCATAATTATTTGTAAACTAGAAAACGTCATTACTATTCACAGGAAGTTGAAAATTTGACCTTTCAAATTTACATGCGCCTTGTTTTCGTCTGAGGGTGGGAAGAGAGGTCAATTTTTATAGTGGTGTACTGTCCAATGAAAATATTCAAAACAAAAGTCGACCAATCACAATGTTTATATAAAATTCCTCAGCAGGGGTATCAATAGAGATAGCAATAATGACAAAAACAATGTGAGGCGATAGTAAAGTGTTGTTTTTAACCCGTTTTCATATCGTCCAATAAACCTCATGTGTCCGATATTCCCCAATATTACTCTATTAAGACACAGGAGGCTGATTATGTATATTTATAGCTGTAGATCATGATTTTCTGGGTAGCCATACCTTCATTATTAAGCGATACAACGAAAAGAAGAAAAAGATTGTAGCAATAAAAGAGAAATCAGATAACATTTATAATCTAAATAAGTTGAGCAACTTTGAGGATGGACTTGAGTGGCATTGTACAGGTGGGATGTTAAATAAGATTGTGTTTCTTGAAATGGTGTCGTTTCTCATGAAAATTTCAGAAAGTAGTCATGTTCATGATAAATTGTTTTTTAAACTATTTTTTCCCTGTTTAAATGCAAATGGTTAACTGATGTTCCTTGTTCCTTTCCTATCAGGAAACCGCCATAGACAGAGCTGTAGAAGATTGTATGAAGGAGAAGTATAAAGAAGACTTAGACGGGGAGTTGACCGGACACTGGCTGTTAACACAGTAAGTTGGTTTACCATATCAGGTAAATGATTGGGAGGAAATGAGGCAGGACTCCAGATATATTAAGATGGGGGATGTACTCAAGACAGTAACAAAGATATCAAGGACAGGAGTTGTGGGGGGTAACTTACAGATAGTATTGGTAATATTTATTTATTTTATACAAATTATGAAACAAGTTCTTACAACTTAGATCAATCACTCCGGATTCTGCTTCTGGATACATAACCAGTACTAACGTCAAATGCTGATTAATGAAAGGTCGCAAGGCAGATCCCGCTACTCACAGGATTCGAATCCATGACCCTTGTGTCCTAAAGCCTCCACAGATGTTACTTAAACTTATGCAGAATTCCAAATTATATTAACTTCCAAGACAGGACTCTTGGTAAAGTTGATTACTTAGTTATTTCTATGGAGAAGTAACAGAAAAAGAGAAATAATGCTTAGCAATTTCTGTAACAGGAACCCATTAAAGGATGATTACAAAGATGACTTAAGCCAACATGTCTGGTTTATGTTTTCTGATTAGGGTTAGTTTAGCTGTATTAATAGCGTATGGGTTGCATGTCTTGAATAATGTCACTAAACAAAGATTAAATTCAGCATTTGGCCAAAAGATTGAATATATTGTTTTTGTTTATTTCAGGATTGATCACTGGGACAATGAAAGAGAGAAGCTTGTCCTTTTAACAGAGAACAGTGTTCTTGTTTACCGATACAACTTTATCAACCAGAAAGTGGAGGAGTCTAAGAGGATCAGCCTACACATCATTAATGCAATCAAACTTGGGGACTTTAAATACCCAGAGTATTCCGTCATGCCGTAAGTATATAGTGTTATACTTGAACAGAACAATTACACCTAGTATTTTTTTTTCATCTATGAACACAGCAAGGTTTGATAAATGGCTTAATAATGATTCATTTAAAAGTCTTGAAGTGAATTATTGCACTTCTTAGAAATGGGAGCATGTCATACTATAAAAGATATGTTGAATTTGATTCCATTTTCGGAGCTTGTGAAATGATATAGGCTGTTTCCCTCAATTTGAATGAGGTAAAGATATACAAAAACAATCTATAATAAATCAAAACTACACATATACCTGTAAGGCTGTATATACCCTATTTGATATTATGAAAGTTTTACCTATTTCACCCTTGAATACCTCCAAAATGCTCAGGCCTGACTATTTATCAGGATGTTTTCAGTAGTATTTCAGTTATAGTATGGCAGCCGGGGCTAATGAACTTCAAGATATAGTCTTGCCAGCACTTTGAATAATTGCTTTTGATCAAATTACTGCTTTACCTCATAAACCATTCATTCAGTACTGAGAGAAGTTTAAATCATGCCATTTGATAATGATCAAATTAAAGCAAAATCGGACGAAGCAGAGTCTTGAACTCCTTTCTCCTTTTTTCAAAGTCAGACTGACTAATCCAAATAATACAATTGAGTAAGATTTCATGAGATGACTTAATCCTTTCTTTGACTATACATGTATTATGTCATGCCATTTGCCATTACATCTATTGATCAGTATAACTTGTATATGTTCTGGCAGAAAACCAAGTTTGTCATATCTGCATTGCCAATTACATTTGCATTTCTATTTAATATGTTCCCTTTATTTGAATTTACTGACACTTTGAAAGCATTGTCCTTTTTAAAAGGTGTAGCTCACTGATTTGAGATTTAAAGGGATTGACTCAGAGATTTGCACTATGTGAGTAATAAACATTGAAAATTTGATATGTACAATCACTGTCACTGAACCAAATATGCTTTTCAATTTCTTTTCTTCTAAGTCACTGAATTCCTGTTTTTTCGTTTAAAAATCTGAAATAAGCATTTGCGTCTAACAAGGCTTCAATGGGAAAGTCAGTTTATAAATGCATAGACAGAGGAATTCTTTACCGCCTAACTTACTAGTACTGTAACATGACAAGAGCTTATAAATGTGTCTAAAGACCCATATGACCTTTTTATCCAAACATATGACCTCTTATTTTAAGTTCGTTGTTAATAAAAGAACAACATTAAACACTTTGCATTATCAGCAATTTAAGTGTTCTATATCCTTTCTTTACGATTATGAAGGGAATTGGAAAACTGTCATTATCTAGTTTTATGTTATTTTAGAAAAAGACTATTTTATCGATACTCTTATCATCCCAATGGGTAAATGTGTGGTGGAGATAAAACATTTATGTTGCAGATATTGTTAATCTTGTAAACATTTTTTAGTTTGACCCATATTTAAGCAACGTTATTTTTTAGATACCATCACAGGGTTCTCTCTGGCTAAAATTTTCTTTGCACCAACACTTGCGCCAAATTGAAAAAAGTTGGAGCCAAATTAAAAAAATTGGAGCCAAATTCAATAAGTTGGAGCCAAAATAGTCTTTTGTAGAAGGGGAAATCCTTCATCAGGGTCACCTACGGTTCTAAAGAGGTTCTCAAGTGTATGTTTGTTCTATCTATTTCTATGTGCAGTTTTCATTAGGTTCTATGGATTAAATCCTCTCTCACACTCAACATTTGAAACAGGACATAGCAGAAAGATGACTTTCACCTTGGCGTCATATTATAACCAACTATTTCCTGTCTTCCAGGCCGCCTTGTCAGATGTTTATTTGATTTTTAGTGGGAGGCATATTCAACGACTAAGAAGATCGATTTATAGTCACTCTTGTGTTGGATCAGAATTAAGTGTCACTTAAAATCGCGGATTTTATGTACCAAAACTTCGGTGCATAAAAGAGTTTCATTTATTTGTCAATCAACACAACTGACTTCGTCGATGTTTGATGTCAACTTCTTTAAAAGGAGTGAGCGCGAGGGCAAATATTTTGATTGAAAAGCAATTAAAGTAATCAAAGTCATAATTTCCATATAATTGAAGTTGTAAAGGCTGGCGAATGACTAAATGGTGTACACAAGAAAGTGTCACCTTCAACAAACTTGACAATCAACAGTTAATAAACTGAACAAGTGTGAAAACAGGGTTATCCCGCATCGGAAATCGCATTTGATAAACAAGCTGGTTCCCGAGTTCTTATTCAAAGTACTGCAATTACGGGAACCATCGATACATGGTTCTCGGCTCTACAGAAAAAACAAATCGATATTGACTCGAGATCAGCAACCATGCGGTAAACAAACATCAAATTATCGCGGAAAATAGTCTGCGCCAGGCACTTTCGCCAAATTTGTTTTTCTTGCGCCAATTTCTTGATTTTGTAGCCAATGGCGCCATTTGCGAAGGCCAGCGTGAACCCTGCATCAAAATGTGGTTCTCAAACATTTGGCCATGCGTGTTTGTACCTTATTTATTCATGTGGAATCATTGAATGGGTATTGGTATTTCACATTGCTTCAACTGTTTTTTCAGTTACATAGAATGACTAGTTCATTAATGCCAAGCTAAAACACCTATATGGGCTGGTCAAACTAGGTAGTACCTTCAGTAATCAACAAGTTTGTTGGGAGACTGCCTTAAATGAAAATTAAACACAACTCATTAGTTGTTTGTTTAGAATGAACTTGAAGATATGGATGTATTTGGATGGAATCTGCAATGAACCCACATGACAAACATTCCAAATGAAATGTTCCAAAGTATTTATTCGGTTCTAAACAAGATGAAGGCTTCATTTCTTTGAAATGTTTGATGGTCAAACTTAACTCAGATGTAACTTTGTAGGTATATATACTTTTTTTTGTAATATCAAACTTACCTTATTGAGTTCACCAGATATGTTGCTAACTGGGCTTTTAAAACTTGTTTCTGATCATGCAAATTAACCATTTTTCAGTCTTGATATTTCTCAGGAAATATTAATTGTTCAACTTTGCTTACTTGTTTTTGTAGTTTAGGTCTAACCAAAAGAAAATGAATATTGTAGACTGATAATAATTGATATTACAGGATAGTGTCCAATGGAAGAGAGCATGGTGGAATACAGTTAGACTGGAGTAAGGGTGAGATCCCAACGTTCGGACAGCGCTGGAATCCTTGGTGTCAGTCTATCCCATGGATAACATTCAGCCACCATCCCCTCATCTACAACCCAAAGGAGAATGAGACAGCCACATTAAATGTGGACGAGTTCTATGAGTCGTTGGTCCAGGCGGTCAGCAAGGCCTACAAGCGTAAACGTCCAGGAGAGAAGGTTACTGTTATAGAGGGGCCTATAGAAATCCAAAGTTATGCCAACTTCTCCTCAATGGTCTTTAACCAGTCCAGTCTGGGTTTTTGTCAAGATAGGAATGGTGTCTCGTTCTAAAAGATGTTGAAAGCTGTCAAAAGAAACTTTTCATAAACAAACAATTTGTTTTAAACTGAAATGTTGAATCAACTAGTTGACATAAATTATTTCAACTTGGCTCAGTAAGGCATGTACTGACCTGTAAGTTTGTGTTAATGAGTAAAATGTACTGTTTCAGAACAATATGTGCTAATAGGATGTGTGATAAATGCTTGACTTATTTTGAATTTTTTAATGAACAAACTTAGTGTTGTTTTGCTGAATGACTTACAATCTGGTTATGTCATGATGTCACATTGACCTCTAAAAAAGGAATAGATACATTATTGTTAACCATAATGTGACGGCTTTTTATGAAAAAGGTTAAATAGTTTCATCATTAAGACACCTTGAAATGATCACTACCCTTAGGAGATTCAAATGGTCGATTGGTTTATGTTGAAAATATAAGCAGATGAATATTATAAACATTGGGCAACTGCATTTTCATTTTTAACCTTGTAAAAAAACATTTTGACATAAGGGAAATGCATGTTTTTTCTTCTGTCACAATGGTTTCTTGTCTTAAGGTGCAATGAAATGAAATGATGTTTGGATATGTATCAATCTGAGAGCTATATTACTCACCTGAGGGTTTGCGTCGCTGACACACCTATGTTTATTTTGCACATGCAAGTTTGTATCTTATGGACTTCTGTATGCAATGGGTTGATACTCCACACATGTGTTAATGATCATAATCTATCTTAGGGTCCTGACCAAGTTTCATATTTCTAGTTTCTCATAAACTACTATAGGGAGTGGACAATAACTTTATATATGGACTCAGGGTTGTACTGTCAGGTTACTGACCAAATGCAAGAACTCTACTATTGATTTGGAGCAAATTATAGCAGTTTCTGTTCTTAGAAAATCTTGATTTAATTGTTGTGTGCATCCTCATATTTTAGAAACAAAATAATATTTCACTGACATATACCTGTCTCCAACATTATCGAATAGTCAAGCATGCTGTCTTATGGACAACCCTTGTTATGTATTCTGTAACTGAGAAAAAAACTTTTTGTTCAGGGTCTGTTTGGGCTTGGATACCTTCTTGTTTGGTTTATATTTTCTCTATGAAAGGGACTTTCCAAGGTTAGTATCTTATGACCTGTGTGGAGTATTAAGGTTGATTCATGGTGTTCTTGCCAGGAAAACCCATAAATTCTAAACTGTTCTAGATATAGTGATTGTATTGTTACATTCCTTACTTGTTATTGGCACTTTGATTATATGAACTTTGTATTGTCTAACATTAACATTTTAGTGTTCCTGGTTTCTATTGAATTCCAATTGACCATATATAGAATGTTTTATATGTAGAGTGTCGCAGTGCTATGTTTTGTGAATTTCAGATCTTGCTAAGGATTACCTGCTAAAGGAAACGCGACAAAATGATTCACTTTTATATTATAATTTTTATGTTTCCAAATCTCCAATGCTGCAAAATCATGCAGTTTGATCTTTCTGATATGCTAAAGGCTTAAACAATGACCTATTTATTTTTCTTACATGGCTGAGCCTGAAAAGTTGTTGAATTAAAAAATAAAGTGGTTGGAAGGGTTTATGACCAGTCTTCTGAAATGTGCTTTGACTAAACATAAGTACATGTTACAAGTTTTTCTTGACCTATGGTTGATCAGTTTTACTTGGTAAAACATTGTATATACTTTGTAAGTTATGACAAGGGAAATATGTTTTTTGTTTACTTTTTTCTAAATCTGTGATAGCCATAAATTCTGAAGTAGTGTTTTTGTTTGTATCAAGAATTTTATTTAGTAATAGGCAATTGGTGATACAGATGACATTTTAGGTACCGGTACTTATCCTAAAGTAACATCTGCATTGGGAGGTAACGTACTGGTCCCTCAAGGTGTAAGGTACAGGCAGAGTGGGATTATCTCTCATCTGGAACTCAGTAAATGCTTCATTGTTTGGGGGGCGTAAAGTAGAAGCTTGTTAACTAATTGTCATATACAATGTATATGCCTTTATGTTATAATGCTTCTCTTCAAAGTATTGGGTTGTTAACTCTGTATCACTCTGTATAATCAATTGCTAAGAATTCATTCATAATGTTATAGTTTGTTATGAACCATATATGTGTGTATGTTATCACTTTCATTTTTCTTGTTTTGTTAAATCATTTTTTACAGATACATGACATGTATTTAGGTATTGTTGTAATTTATGTTCTTAGGCCCTGAAATTAACCTGGACATTGTTTTAGATGTGATGGAGGTTTAAAAAAGAATGTGAATGAAAAAGCTGTGCTCAAGATAAGTGAATTGTCAATAAGGTTTCTTCTCTTCACCTTGACTTAACGTAAAGCATGTTAAACACCAGACTCCACAATGCATGGCTTTCTACTAGCATACAATACTTAACTGTTGCTAAGGGACTGTCGAGATGAGTAGAACTCTGCATTCCATAAGGCAGCAGGAAGACCACCTCTCGTGAATGTCTGAACCTTAATGTCAACATGAGCCCTCACAGAGTTCGGATTTCATGCTCTGTAACTTAGTTTGTTGGGAAAAAAGGCCCCTTGAATGGTTAAGACCCTAAACTTGGATCTCCTATAGGTAACAAAGAACCAGAGAGTGGCCAGTGGTTTACTTTCTTTCATTTTTTGATTTCCTGTTTTATCTACTGTCCTCCCACAGACGGGACTTGGTTTTGTCTTATTCTTTTCTGCTTTTCTGAATACTCTATCTCTGTATGACTGTGGTTTTGCTACGCAATAGTTAAAGGGAATATGACCATTTGTCACTTTTAATGATGACCTGTCTAGAATAAGTAAATTCTATTCTGGTTGTAATACCATCAGGGGTCATTTAGCAACAAACACTTTGTAATTTTCTTTTATTGTAAATTCAGGATTCAAAGTCTTCACTAGCATCATCAATTAGTTGTAACGGGGAAACTCTGTTCCTTATTTATTAGTTAGGCGTCATGATAACATACCACAAAATCAACTAATTTGTCAAAATTGTACTTCTGGATTAGTGAAAGACAAGTATTATCTCTTGCTTATATGCTCAAAGTTTACAGAATTAAGAAAAAAATACATAAAATTTTATTAATCTTATGTCTTCAAATTCTCCTATCATATTGAATAATTTGGCAAAATTCATCTTCTTTGCATATAAACAAAACAACTAAAACTAGTCATTCAATTTCAAAGGAAGTTAATATCTTATGAAAATGAATCATTAGTAAAAATATACTTCCTAACTATGTTTGTTCTTCAGCTATCACCTATGCTTCTATATGTTCTCTTATATGTTCTTTGTCATGGAATGTTTGTATTATATGAAAATTGCTATAAACTGTAACTGTTTTTGCAATAAAGAATAATGTAATGTAATTATAAATCTCTACATCACAACAATGCTTAACTTGGGTTTTGTATGATATGTTAACTCTATACAAATACATATACCATGCAGCACCTTTTTGAGCAAAAACATGTTAAGAGGTTGGCTTAGAATAAATAATGAGCTGTTAAGAAATTTCTATCATTTGATGAAAAGAGAATAATTTTGCTCATTGGAGTGGATTGTGTGAATTTGAATGAAACTGAAAAAAAATGAAATTAGGAACTCACACCTTTTCAAACAAAACAATAAAAGCCATATATGAGAATGAGCACTTTTTTTCTCAATTCTCTAATTTGTAGTCCTTAAACCAGCTATTGTACAATATCATTTGAACAATATGGTACAGGAAATATGAATGATTTTCAATGAACACTTCAAAGTGGGTCCTCTGCTTTAACAGAAAGTCTGCTTCATACTAAGGCAGTATTTTGTCTTTACTAGCAGAATAGTCTATGACTTTCCTTTAGTGTGCCTATGTACTTCATGTGCATGTAAATCACTGAATAGATATAGTTGAAGATTCTATAATGATGAATGTTAGTAGTGAGTAATTGTATACTAATTATTCATTTCTAACATTGAATGCCACGGAAGCAGGTGGGGGATTTGTGTTTTTCTCAAAAGGAAGCTCTAAATTTGTATTTTATATCATTATTGTGTTGTGTAAACTTTATTCTTCATTTTATTAATGGAAGAGCGGATATTATTGTAATAATGATAAACAGAAGTTTTTGTTTTGTTGAAAGAATTGTTGATGATGGAAGACTGATACAATTTGGCCACTCCTCTCAAAACACCCTTATACGAATATAATTGCTCAGGTACTGATGGGGGTCATATACAATTCCACATAACCCTTGTCAACATATTCAAGAAGGTGCAATCTCCTAGTGTTGAAGCAGTTTTAAGGAATGATCTGTGTACTTGTAGATCTGTGTACTTGTAATTTAAGGGTTACACTTTCTGGTTTTTGATTTCTTCCTATATCATGTCTATAAATTTTACAGGTTTGGCCTTCTTATATTGTCTAGCTAAGATGCACTGTTGGTATAGACTTTATACATGTACTTTCATTTCTGTTCTTGAGAAATGTTGATTAACAGTTTCTATAAAATAAAATCTAGTGTTGTGAAAATTGATCTGTTATTTATTGCTCAACTGCCATATGACAAGTAGCAGTTTTTTGTTTGTTTTTTTTTATGGGTTTTACATCACATCAACATTATTTCAGTTATGTAGCGATGCCCGACTACTAATGATGGAGGAAGACCCCATACCCAACTGCCCATAAGGGCTGGTCAAGGCGGGTAGAACCATCGGCATTCCGTAAGTCAGTCGGGAGACAGTTTTGTTGTAGCTTTACCACACATAAACCATTTGGGTATATCTCATGTTACACACCCAAATCCTTCAAGGGTAGTTCTAGCTACCCATTTGTGGTGTTATGAAGGAGTTTTTAACTTGTTTGGACTATATCATTTGACTCAAATGTGACTGTAAGCGTACATGTATACTTAGATACAGGAATATAACCTCATACAAAACTTGAAATCACTTGGACCCTTTCTGCTTATTTTGATGGGTTCAAATCCTTTTGACTACATTTCGATTTCCATAAGAGGTACCGGTAGTCTCCCAGTTGACTTGAAGAATGCCGGAGGTTATATCTGGTTTAACAAGCCCTTCAGCTGTTGGGTAGTGAAGTTAATGTTTTGCCATTGTGATTATTAATTAGGTATAAAACATATCTGAAAAACTGTTGATGTGATGTGAAATGCAAATATAAATAGAACTACAACTTTTGAACCCAAACTTGGTATAAAAGCCTTGTTTTTGTATCAAGCAATGGGCAGACATATTCATTTACTCCTGTCTGTCACAAGTTCGTCTTAATTTATTTTTTTCTATTCTTGACAAAGTTTTAATGAAAGAGTTTGTGATCCTAAGATCTTCTCAAGTTTGATCCTCAGCAAGATCGTCCTATGATCATCATATTTAAACCAGTTTAATACATGTAACTGTTGTGTTTGTATAAGAAGTATCCTTATGGTATTGAGCCCATTATCTTATCTTACTCGTTAACCCAGGCTATCATACTGATCCTAATACATGTGTGTTCATACTGACCCATCATACATGTGTATATTTCGCCATCCAATCGTATGATTGGAAATCATAGCTGATGAGGACAACTATCTTCAAATCTGTCTGCCATAGCCTATCTATCACCTATTTACTTTTAAAGGGATACAATCTCATTATTCTTATATGTTTGGATAATAATGGATTGCCTCCCTTTCATATTATAGCTCAATGGCAAGATGAAAAATGTGGAACTGAGGTGGTACAAAAATTGTTTACATCTTAACCCTGTTTTACACATTTTCTCTTCAATGAACTCTTGGTTATGTGTTTTCTATGTTTAATGTTTTACGATTAGGGGACCAGAACAAAATATGCATATTTCTTCATCTAGTACAGTTCTTATTCTGTTTCATAAAGGTTTAAGTTTAAATTAGCTTGTATGATTGTACGATTTTTCATCAATTGTGAAACAAGTTTTTGCAAATGTCTCTTGATTTTCTTTCTGGATACATAGCCCGTACTTTCACTGAATGTGAATTAACGAACGGTATCAATACAGGCCCCGCAACTCACGGGATTCAAACCCACAAAACTTGTGTTCAGAGGCCAACGTTTTACCCCTGGACAACTGTCCCCCACTTAAGGTACAAGAGTTTAATTTCGTGTCAGGTAAGACTTAAACATCATTAATATTTATCAAACATGCATATGAAACTGATCCGAAGGTTGCACTTTTATGTCTTATGGATATAACACCAGACTATATTACAACAGACTTTGTTTGTATGTGAAAAGATGTAGATTGCCCAGGAAGGTTTATGTTGTAGGGGTTTTAGGCTGGTTTGTATGTGAGAAGATGTATATCGCCCAGGAAGGTTTATGTTGTAGGGGTTTAGGCTGGTTTGTATGTGAGAAGATGTAGATTGCCCAGAAAGGTTTATGTTGTATGGGTTTAGGCTGGTTTGTATATGAGAAGTTGTAGATTGCCCAGGAAGGTTTATGTTGTATGGGTTTAGGCTGGTTTGTATTTGAGAAAATCTATATTGCCCAGGAAGGTTTATGTTGTATGGGTTTAGGCTGGTTTGTATGTGAGAAGATCTAGATTGCACAGGAAGGTTCATGTTGTAGGATTTTAGGCTGGTTTGTATGTGAAAAAATCAAGATTGCCTTTGAAGGTTTATGTTGTAGGGGTTTTAGGCTGGTCTGTATGTGAGAAGATGATGATTAACCAGAAAGGTTTATGTTTGAGGGATTTTAGGCTGGTTTGTATGTGAGAAGATGTAGATTGCCCAGAAAGGTTTATGTTGGAGGGATTTTAGGCTGGTTTGTATGTGAGAATATGTACATTTCCCAGGAAGGTTTATGTAGTAACATTAAAACCCTTTTAAATGACTATGGATTTTCATATATGTTTGATAATATTCAAACTGTTAATGTTAAGGTATTTCTTGCAGAATTTAAACTACGACTAGTTGAAACGTTCAAACAAGGTTGGATCAATACATTAGAATCTAGCACCGTTTTATACATGTATAAGTCTGTTAAAACTTTTTTTGGATATGAGTCGTATTTAGATATACTTCCAAAAAGCTTTCGATTTTATTTTTGTAGAATTAGGTTATCATGTCATCCCTTGCACATACAAACAGGTAGATATTCTAGAAACCGATTACCAAGAGAAGAAAGAACTTGTTTATTATGCAATTCCACTGACGTCGAAGATGAATATCACTTAATATGTATTTGTCAATGTTTTGCAAGCATCAGACAAAAGTATATTAAGAAAAAGTACTACATTGGACCTTCATTTTATAAATTTACTATTCTATTGCAGACCTGTCAGAAAGATGAACTAATTAAGCTATGTTTGTTTATTAAAGAGACTCTTACAAAAAGGAATGCTCTTTTGAATACTGACTCATAATTATGTATATGTTTACCTCCAAAGATAACAAAGATAACAACTTAATATTTTCCTTTTTTCTTTTCATAACTATTTCTTGTAACTGTCAGGATATGTTTGTCACGTTGACATCAAATTGTACTTTATATATGTTGTAGATGTAGACTTTGTACAAGTCTAAATAAAAGTCTGTTCTGTTCTGTTCTGTTGTAGGGTTTCAGGCTGGTTTGTATGTGAGAAGATGTAGATTGCCCAGGAAGGTTTATGTTGTATGGGTTTAGGCTGGTTTGTATGTGAGAAGATGTAGATTGCCCAGGAAGGTTTATGTTGTAGGGGTTTTAGGCTTATTTGTATGGGAGAAGATGTAGATTGCCCGGGAAGGTTTATGCTGTAGGGGTTAGGCTGGTTTGTATGTGAGAGGATGTAGATTGCCCAGGAAGGTTTATGTTGTATGGGTTTAGGCTGGTTTGTATGTGAGAAGATGTAGATTGCCCAGGAAGGTTTATGTTGTAGGGGTTTTAGGCTTATTTGTTTGGGAGAAGATGTAGATTGCCCAGGAAGGTTTATGTTGTAGGGGTTTAGGCTGGTTTTATGTGAAAAGATGAAGATTGCCCAGGAAGGTTTATGTTGTATGGGTTTAGGCTGGTTTGTATGTGGGAAGATGTAGATTGCCCAGGAAGGTTTATGTTGTAGGGGATTTAGGCTTATTTGTATGTCAGAAGATGTAGATTGCCCAGGAAGGTTTATGTTGTATGGGTTTAGGCTGGTTTGTATGTGAGAAGATGTAGATTGCCCAGGAAGGTTTATGTTGTAGGGGTTTTAGGCTTATTTGTATGTGGGAAGATGTATATTGCCCAGGAATGTTTATGTTGTAGGGTTTTAGGCTGGTTTGTATGTGGGAAGATGAAGGTTGCCCAGAAAGGTTTATGTTGTAGGGTTTTAGGCTGGTTTGTATGTGGGAAGATGAAGGTTGCCCAGGAAGGTTTATGTTGTATGGGTTTAGGCTGGTTTGTATGTGGGAAGATGTAGATTGCCCAGGAAGGTTTATGTTGTAGGGTTTTAGGCTGGTTTGTATGTGGGAAGATGAAGGTTGCCCAGGAAGGTTTATGTTGTAGGGTTCTAGGCTGGTTTGTATGTGGGAAGATGTAGGTTGCCCAGGAAGGTTTATGCTGTTGGGGTTTAGGCTGGTTTGTATGTGAGAGGATGATGATTGCCCAGGAAGGTTTATGTTGTATGGGTTTAGGCTGGTTTGTATGTGAGAAGATGTATATAGCCCAGGAAGGTTTATGCTGTAGGACTTTAGGCTGGTTTGTATGTGAGAGGATGATGATTGCCCAGGAAGGTTTATGTTGTTGGACTTTAGGCTGGTTTGTATGTGAGAGGATGATGATTGCCCAGGAAGGTTTATGTTGTAGGACTTTAGGCTGGTTTGTATGTGAGAGGATGATGATTGCCCAGGAAGGTTTATGTTGTAGGACTTTAGGCTGGTTTGTATGTGAGAGGATGATGATTGCCCAGGAAGGTTTATGTTGTAGGACTTTAGGCTGGTTTGTATGTGAGAGGATGATGATTGCCCAGGAAGGTTTATGTTGTATGGGTTTAGGCTGGTTTGTATGTGAGAAGATGTATATAGCCCAGGAAGGTTTATGCTGTAGGACTTTAGGCTGGTTTGTATGTGAGAGGATGATGATTGCCCAGGAAGGTTTATGTTGTAGGACTTTAGGCTGGTTTGTATGTGAGAGGATGATGATTGCCCAGGAAGGTTAATGTAGGATTTTAGGCTGGTTTGTATGTGAGAAGATGTATATAGCCCAGGAAGGTTTATGCTGTAGGACTTTAGGCTGGTTTGTATGTGAGAGGATGATGATTGCCCAGGAAGGTTTATGTTGTAGGACTTTAGGCTGGTTTGTATGTGAGAGGATGATGATTGCCCAGGAAGGTTTATGTTGTATGGGTTTAGGCTGGTTTGTATGTGAGAAGATTAGATTGCTCAGGAAGGTTTATTTTTAGAGGATTTAGGCTGGTTTGTATGTGAGAAGATGTAGATTGCCCAGGAAGGTTTATTTTAAGAGGTTTTAGGCTGGTTTGTATGTGAGAATATGTACATTTCCCAGGAAGGTTTATGTTGTAGGGTTTTATGCTGGTTTGTATGTGAGAAGATGTAGATTACCCAGGAAGGTTTATGTTGTAGGGTTTTAGGCTGGTTTGTATGTGAGAATATGTACATTTCCCAGGAAGGTTTATGTTGTAGGGTTTTAGGTTGGTTTGAATGTGAGAAGATATAGATTGCCCTGGAAGATTTGTTTATGTTGTAGGGTTTAATGCTGGTTTTCAGTATGAACTTCTTCCTGTGTTACCTACCTGTACAAAAGTTGAGAAATAGTGACTTGCCCGTAGCCACTCCATTGTGAGAGGTGCATTCTCTCCAATCTCGAATCCTGGACCAAAACATATATGCTGCCACCATGGATCACACAGAAACTTTAGATACGAATGTTTGACTAGTAGTCATTGACAGGTAATTCCTGTAAATGTTTACTAGCAATTTCATGTGTCGTAACTTTTCTAAAACCGAGTATGTATACATGTATATATTAAATGCTTCTTGAACAGATTCTCTGAACGTTTTCATCCATTAATAAGTAGATATATCTTGAGATATTAATTTTTTCTGTACATCAGGAATATACCAATGACCGTACTGACTTTTGGTAGTAAGCAGTGTGTCCAAATGAGAAATATCATTTTGTTATCTGACCTGAACAGGCTGTACTAGTATTGGCATGCAAGTGTTAGGGGATACAAGTCTCAATTGTATAAACTTTATTTCGTATGTGTAGAAAATCATATGTTATGCACTAAAAGTCTGAAAACCATCTTTGTTTTGATCGTGCTGCTGAAGTGCTATGTTTGATCATCAAGCCACTGCTGATCCAAGGGTTTTGTCTGTAAGAACTGTTCTACAATCTGGGTGACCCAAGGGTTTTATCTGTAAGAACTGTTCTACAATCTGGGTGATCCAAGGGTTTTGCTTGTAAGAACAGTTCTACAATCTGGGTGACCCAAGGGTTTTGTTTGTAAGAACTGTTCTACAATCTGGGTTACCCATGGGTTTTATCTGTAAGAACTGTTCTTCAATCTGGGTGATCCAAGGGTTTTGTTTGTAAGAACTGTTCTACAATCTGGGTGATCCAAGGGTTTTGTTTGTAAGAACTGTTCTACAATCTTGGTGACCCAAGGGTTTTGTTTGTAAGAACTGTTCTACAATCTGGGTAAGGTAAGGAACACAAATAATTACAACACAATCTTAATTTTAAAACATCTTTTTATTTTATCATTCATTGTATTATGAAATGTTTCAACGATTGTTTTACATCCTATAAAACCTTTTTATATATATATATATTTGCACTTTTTTGTACACTAAGATACCAACTTAGTCATATATTTATACATACATATAAAACAAAAACACCCATACATTTCATCCTTTCAATAAAGCTTAAAATTACTTAAGTAATAGATCATTTTGATACTAGAATTTCAATTTGATGGGAGATATTATGAAAATTGGAGCTTCAATTAATGTTCGGTAATATTTCCCAATAAGTTTTTATTGCTGTAACGAAAGAAGAAAGAATCCTCTTAAACATGGTAATAAGACATTGCATTCTTATTAGGTACATTTTAACAGATGTTTCGGATTAGTCGAATTCCAACTTTGTACCAAAATCATAGCCAATCCATTGCTAAAATCAAAGCCTAAATCACATACCCGGTACATGTTATTGTAATTATTATTTGTCATCCATTTTTCATCTTAAGAGAACACTGTTTAAAAATGTTCACTGCTGAAAGTAAAGAAAACAATTTTTCCATTTTACAGCAATGATCATGTCAGTAACTAGAGAAGTACTGAGACGTTGTTAATAAAACCTATATGTTTATAGTTTCCCCTGCTACTTACAAAGTGGCTGGAGTACAAACCTTACATTCATCCTGTAACATCCTGTCACACTGGTGTCAGTATATATTTACACAAGTACCTACAAACATAGACTATTTACAAACTAACATCAGATAAAACACATAACAACCATCAAACTATCAAATCACATATGCAATACCACGGGAATCCTATCAGAAACTGGTGGATTACCACATTGGCACACTTATGTTTAAATTTCATCAATTTGATTCAGACAGCATAATTTAAGGGTTTAGTGTCATACTATAGAAGGTCATTCCTTTCTGTGGACAGTCTTACCATGATATTACACTGAACCCTCAATGAGATGAGAGATTTTTGTTTTGCTAAAATGTACGTAGATATGCACATACTTTAATGTAAAGTAATTTTTAACTTAAGTTTCACAACAAAAATGAAAATATTTCAATCATAATTCTGTTTGCACTTGTATTCCATTCTGAGGTAAAATGAATTTTAATCATAAAGATAAGAACCTATTTTTTTAAAAGACAAAGATTCTAAAATACAGTAAAACTTAATACTACAAGTTTCAGTACATAAAATTTCACTACAAACTAAATCTATCACAAACACACCATGAAAGGGAAGAACATAGAAGACAGAAGTCAAAACAATTTAAAAAGTTTCAATTTGTTACAACAGATGATTTATAAATAATTACAAACACGTCTAGGTATAAGACATAGGTTCCTGTAACTGTATGTTCATACAAATTCAAAATAAAACCATTACGAGTTCAGTATTTGAACATACCCCGTACATAAATATTTGAACATCTGTCTTGGTTTGTGAATAAGTAGAATATGCCTTGTCCGAGTTGGATTATCTGTTATTTTAAACTGTTGAACTTCATCATTAATACATTTCTTATTGGTTTTATGAACAATGTATATAATCTTGAAAACTATCAAAACATCCATGCTGAAAGTCTGAAAATGAAAGCATTCTAGATTATTTTGGTTCTTTTCCATTGAGAATTTTCAAGGCATTATTCATTTCTGCTTTTGTCACATTCTTTTAACCTCAACCAAATATATAAGTTTAAAAGAGCTTAATTGGTATTTAATGTAATGAACTAAATGAAGTAAAAGCTGAACAACCTAAAAAGTCACAACCACAGAAAACAATAATTTGTAAAGAAGAGTCTATTTGTTAGTTGTGTTAAAGTTACCATGACGACGGATTTATGACCCACCTACAATCAACACTGAAACATGTGTTTGCGCTATGAGTAACCATTCTTCAACACAACAGCAATATCATTATATTTCTATGGTAGACGTTTATCTTAAACAAATACTTAAACTGAATGAACAAATATTATTATGAAACTTAAAAAAAGAAAAAAGGGGGGGGGGGGGTCCATATCAATTGAATATGATTATGAAAGGCTTCCTTCATAATACCTTTATGTTAAATTTTTCAATGTACAATTGACAACCTCTGTGTGCATTAAAAAAGACCCAAAGATAAAGATAATTCATGTTTTATACAGATAACTTCATATTTCATTGCAAAGAATCTCTAGGATAAACATAAGAATAACCAACAGAGTTAACTAACACTCAAACATACCTGCAATGTATTCCTTTACTTTCAACAAAATAGAAATTCACAAATACAAATCAAACAATTTAGGTTACCTGACATAACCAGTTTTACTGGTAAAAGAAAAAAGTTATTCTAATTATATGGTTATATTTCTGTCATCACAAGTTTATTGTTGCCTATGGCAACAGTCTCCATGTCAAGGTCATATGATCAACATGTCATCCAAGGCAACACAGAATAAAAATGATTTGATTCATGTCAAATCGAGCATTTTGATACACTGATGGAAACCTTACAGTATAGCTTGTGCATTTACCAAACAACAATCCATTAAAAAAGCAAGTTTATGACCGACAGTTGCTGACTATTCTCGATTTTTCTAAATGAAATTTAACAATTGTTTAAATCATCTATTGATCATAAAATAAAACAATCCCTCAAACGCAGTTTGTTTCCCTATCTATGTTCCTTAGTTGTTTTAATAAGATACTTGTCACCATTCATTGTACGTGTCAAATCATGACATTCACCTTAGGGAGGGTGTAGTATGGATGGATTTCTGATAGAAATGTTTGGTTTCTGGTCATAAGCTGATATTTTGATGTGGAATCTTTTATCATTGTTCAACATTGGACAAAAGAAGTAAAACCTACATAAACTGTTTTATTATTGGTATGTTACCTCGGGTCATGTGATCATATTGTCATGAATAGTTAAATGAGATTTCTATGATCGCTGTGACATTATGCAACATATCTATCATCTACACAAAATTCTTTACACAAACACAATAGAATATTTTCATCAATGTTTACACACCCATACATATCCGCATAAACATTTATATTGCTTTCATTAGTTTCTAAATCATGTTCTCTGTCATGATTTTAATCAAAAATTGTGATCAAATAAAAGAAAACAAAAACAAAACATGAATGTTAAGTATTCACAAGGTAGTTGCATAGTTGCCATCTTTACCATATTCAATATTTTCATGAGATTTTCTCTTCTAAAACATAAAAAAGCTTTTAAAAAATATTGAAAACATTTAGTTTAAAGGAATTCAAATTTCACACACCCCTTTCTGGTGAATATAGTACCTGCACAGACTGTGTTTGAGAGAATGATCCATTTTGAAGCATCAAGTTAACCTCTTAGTTCCTAAACATACCTAGGATCTTTACACATCACCTTGGGCCCTAACAAACAAAAAGTAGGGGTCTTGCAGCAAACCCCTTGAAAATATTATGTCAAGAGAGCTATTTATGATGAGCAATTTGTTGCCAAAATGTTTCTTTGGCATAGAAAACTACAACAATTTGAAATTGGCTACTCCAGTTCTTGTTACTTTCTTACAATACCATGTTATGTGTGATACAAAATCATATGGATGTTTATTTTCAACATTTTGTCTCATAGAGTATCTCGTAAAACAACCATTTACAAATTGAGTGTTTGAGAACACTTAGTTATTATGAGTAGAAATGAGCTCAATTATTTTGCGTTGTCTAGGCTTTATGATTCCAACGAGCAGGGAGAACACTGCATACTTTCTAGTGAAGATGGCAACATGCAAATAAAGTTACTATATAACAAACTTATACAAATAAAACAAAAACACATGACAAATTATTTGCTGTAAAAATATCACAAAAGGCCTTCCAGGAAGTGTTTTGACTTGGTTTAAAACTGGACTATATTCAAACTCTCGGAATTTTCTATATCATATTGCTTCTTTGCAATCAAACTAAAACATTCAGTCTACCTTCATAAAAACACTCTTTCTACAGTCAATCCAATATATGATGGTATATGGTAAACTTAATAACCCCAACCTTATCTTCCATTTAGCAGCCCCATACCAGACCTAAATACTCACTGTATTCTCACCCTTAACATAATCTAGCAAATCATGAATCTGCTTGTCTTGGACAATTGGTCACATTAATTTTCATATAGTTTTATGAATAGGTTTAGAGAAATGAGAGTATATACATTGCAAGGTTTTAACAAAATGAGTATATATAGATTAATCCTTGGTTTTAACAAAGCATGACTTTCCAGAATTGATTGATTAACTAGCTTTCAAGCCATCTAATTAAGGGTTGGTTCGAAAAGCTTATTTAACGAAACTTATACCATGATAATTTCCAGTGATTTAACACAATAATGTAAATGAATGTTTTGCTACATATGTAATGGGAAGCGTAAATCCTTAGCATACAAACTGACTGTCATTTTGACAGTCGTCTCTTATAATGTACAATCTATGGTGTAGTTTTCTGTGTTGGTGGGATAGTATTTGCTGTAGGTGAATTAAATACATGTACATCTGAAATATGCAGGAACACACTTGGATTTTCTTGACCATTGCTATACATCTGTGTGTGTGTGTGTGTGTGTCTGTGTGTGTTTGTGTGTGGTTACACCAGAAACCCTTCAGACACCTGCATATGTGGAAGGTGGATTTGCGGCACTAGTAACTGAGCTCGTAGAGTTTGAACACTATTCATTATTTTCTTTTGATGACCGAGTAATGTAATTCCGAGGGTGTCCAAGTCTTTCACTGTGATACGCATCACCTGGTCCATGCTTGTAACTCCGGCGGACACGAAATTGTCACGGTATCTCTCCATTTTGATCACATTCAGCCATTCCTCTACTGACGCAAAATGGTTAACATCTGCTGGTGTGTTATCCATGAATACATGAGGCCTGGAAGTAAACATCACAAAAATCATCATCAAGAATGAGGGTGACATTCCAACTTAACATCATGGAAAAAAGACTTATTTCCAAAATTTCTGAAACATTTTCTGGAACTACGACAACATTATCTGGACTGGCTATGTTATCAGAGCATCAGCGGAGGGTGCTACGAGAGTGAAATCATTGATGTGCAGAGGAACATGGGATACATCTGGTGTGTATATTGGACAAGCTGTCTACATCAGATATACCCAAACTACAATAACAACACTCTAAACCTCTAGAGCACATTCTCATGTCCAACATTGAACAATTATGTAGGTGATTTCCTCAGTATAATAAATTCCAAAAACAAATACTTATTAAAAACTATTTTATTGATGAGACATTTTATAACAAGAGACGGCAGAGTTAGTTTCCTTTAAGATACATGCATGGTAGGTTGACTGTTAAAGATAGAGGAGCCATCTGCATGCATGGTAGGTTGGCTGTTAAAGACAGAGGAGCCATCTGCATGCATGGTAAGTTGGCTGTTAAAGACAGAGGAGCCATCTACATGCATGGTAGGTTGGCTGTTAAAGACAGAGGAGCCATCTACATGCATGGTAGGTTGGCTGTTAAAGACAGAGAAGCCATCTGCATGCATGGTAGGTTGGCTGTTAAAGACAGAAGAGCCATCTATAGACATGGTAGGTTGGCTGTTAAAGAGAGAGGAGCCATCTGTAGACATGGTTGGTTGCTGTTAAAGACAGAGGAGCCATCTGCATGCATGGTAGGTTGGCTGTTAAAGACAGAGGAGCCATCTGTATGCATGGTAGGTTGGCTGTTAAGACAGAGGAGCCATCTGCATGCATGGTAGGTTGGCTGTTAAAGACAGAGGAGCCATCTGCATGCAAGGTAGGTTGGCTGTTAAAGACAGAGGAGCCATCTATAGACATGGTAGGTTGGCTGTTAAAGAGAGAGGAGCCATCTGTAGACATGGTTGGTTGGCTGTTAAAGACAGAGGAGCCATCTGCATGCATGGTAGGTTGGCTGTTAAAGGCAGAGGAGCCATCTGTAGGTAAGAAGGAACTTCTGATAAGGAAGTAGGGGTGTCTGATACAATAATGAGCCCCTGATTGGCAGGAAGGTAGAGACATGGACCCCAGTCATGCTATCCTATAGGTAATATGTCCATCACATGGATGGCTGGATTATAGACCCCATATCTCCCATCATCATAAAAAATCTCCATATGATCTGGTAAACATTGGATGACAAACTTTTTAAAAAGAAAATCCCAGAGTGCATATTTTAAGAGAAAAATGCCTGTTTTTCAACATTCATGGGTCAAAAGTCTAAACCTCTTATGTCAATCTAGTTGGATATCTATCTTTACCAAGGCATTGTTGCAACAAACTAGTTTGTCAAGTGTGTTACATAGATAGGATCTATTTAACTAGAAAGCAAACATGCCCAATTTTTTTTCTTTCATTCAAAGGCTCCTACTTCAGAGATGTTGGGGTGAAGTCACTGGATGGCGATCTTGAGCAAAATGGTAGGGTGAAAACATATTCATGAAGTTTAAGTTTATTTTGGCTGTGAACTTTTGAGTTAGAGAGTGGACAAGCCAGCAATGACAAGTAACTTGAAGTTGGAGAGCTGATAAAATTTCATGGTTGATGTACAGATAGACATAAACCTCTAAGTCTCCCCTGATATTGATGAAATTCATAATGTGCATCTTAAAGGAGAGTTTCAACAGGATAGTTCAAGACAGTAAATAATTTCATTCTTTTGAGTGCAGTATCAATACTCCCTTAACCCTTTACCAAACAATAATGACAATTGACCACTTTGTTTCAGACGACTTTAGAAAACATGGTGGAAAAAAGGAGAAATTGGTCTTAAAGAGCAATTTCTCCTTTTCCCACAATGTTTTCTGCCCTATCTCAAGATTATTTGCCAATTTCATCACATTTTGAAATGTCGTCTGCAACCTCTTTCAATTTGGGACAGTAAAAAATTTGTTGTTTGGGAAAGGGTTAATAAAACCAGTTCCATACAGGGTGTACCCATTGTACATTATGTTGATTGATCCCTATTTTAAACTCCACATAATGGATGTTGGTAGAGGAAAGATCTCACATAAAACTCTCCCAGTTATTTATTCACAGTCTCCTACAAGTCCAGACATGAACATGGTCGACAATATCAATTCCATTAGGGCTTCCCAACATCAAGATAAAATGTTTATTTCATAGAACAACACCTAAATCATGTTTCCCTGCCAATCATTTACTTTTTATCTTGGGTAAGTAACTGGATAAATAACTTTCAGTCTGCTTCTCATTTTATGGGGCAAGCAACTTCAGTGATAAAAGTAACCCATAGTAAAAGATCACAAACAAGGCAGTTGGTTAGCTGTATTAATATATACATAACCTACATTGTGACAAATCTTGTCAAAAATCAACCTTTTATTCATTTATTTATTGAAATGATACTTGATTTGGCAAACATGTTTACACTAAGTGTGCATGTCTCAAACAAAAAGAACTTATAAAGAAGGAACTGAACATGTTGTATTCAGATTTTTGACATATATAGTTCCCTGTATTAAATGATCTCTTCAGGGGATAAACTTATCTTTAACACATTCCGTTATTTGAGTTTGTGTGATTTATTTGAATTGACCCCGACTACAGATGTTTACCATTAAATAAAAAATGATTTCTTTTGTTATATGAGAAAAAAACTTTGTGATGAAAGAAGGAATTTCTATCACATCAACTTCACGTCTTTGTAACAATGATTTTTAAGTTGTCTCCTGTAGGTGAATTGTATAATATGTTACAGCAAATCACCATCTTTCCTTACTTGATGTTCTGTAGGCATGTCACCAAACAGACCACCCCCAACCTCTGACAATCCAATAAGACATAATCTAATCATCTTAAGCTAGACATTACAGAGATTGATTGGAATGTTAGCCAGATATCGTAAGAATGAATGAGGCTGAACAGTGTGATATGGTTTTCAAAGACACAATAAAGTATACAGCCAAGAATGGAATTATTCAATAACCCGAACCATGCACACCTTTGTACTTATATACCTAGTGTGTCACTTTATACATTTAAAAAAACAATATAAATTTGCTTCCTTTTCCATCACATAATGAAATCGTCCAACACAACACATTTGAATATACAAGCAATACTTTTCATTTTATAAAAATCTTGTAATACTACACATTATATTGAGTATGAATAATATACACCAAGACACACGATGACCAATTCTTAAATCTAGCTTGCATCATTCACCTCTTGCATAAAAGCTAATACATGAAATTTGAAATAAAACCATGGTGCAAATAGATGAGCTTGAGTTTTTAGACCAAATAGAGCTTTTATGACTCAGCCTCACTTCCCATAAACAAATCCATTACATACAACAGCTATATCTATATATCCCTTACCTTGGTTTTGCCATTTTTCTGAGTAGTTCTGGTGCCCGTATCAATTTATCGAGAGTTTTTACTATCATTGCAAACTTGGGTCGCTGGTTCCTCTCCTTCTGCCACATGTCTAACATCAACTGGTGGATGGCTTCCGGACATTCCTACAGATATATAGGATTTAAGGCTACACTTACAGAAATATATGTGTGTGTTTAGATGAATCTATTGAGTCTACAGTTTGTCTGGCCAACTGCAAAACAGCCCTAGTTATTGAACTTTATTTCAAATGCAAAACAATACAAGAGAATACTCTTTAAAAAGTAACTATTAACCAAACCGAACCAGAAATGACTAGATTTGTCATATGATATCAGATTAGATTTTAACTCCATATTCAATAGTATGTAAGTTACATTCCTGTTGTCAAGTGTTCTTGGCCTTGCTCCCTGAATTTTACAATTAGAGCACAATTATTCGGTGGTAACACTGTTCTTTGATGATAGCAGAACACAAATATTTGAGGATTCCTTACCATTGGAGGTGGAAGTCTGTAACCTTTTTCGACAGCTTTCATGACATCTTGGTTGGACCAATTCCAATAAGGCCGCTCCCCATACGATATAACCTCCCAGAGTACAACCCCGAGGGACCAGACGTCAGATGCAGACGTGAACTTACGGAATGCAATAGCTTCTGGGGCTGTCCAACGCACTGGAATCTTACCTCCCTTAAAATACAAAGATAAATTGTGAAAACTTTAGATCTCTACACTGTTAATGTATACTTGTATATCAAGTCAATGTTGATCAACCTATAAAAATCTTCAAAGCAACCTTCAGGAACTAAACACTATGCCATGTTAGGCTGAATGTGATTTTCTATCTAAGATATCTTTATTCAGTCATGTAATTCCAGGACAACAAAGTGGACAATTAAGTGTGGCATGTTTAGTTTGAATTGTTAAGCACAGGCATGAATAACATTTTCAGAAAATATTTTTTTCACAATGATTTCTATATCAAACAATAAAAAAAGATATGTGCAAATTTTGTCATGAGCTGTTGGCTCCAATTGTGACAATTGTCCATAATGGAGAATGGCCTCAGCAGATTTATCTCTTGAAATACCTTAACCTTTAACTGATGTCAGCATGTATATCTTAAGATACTTTAGGCTTTCATCTACTACTCCCTATCTAGGAGGAGAAATTGTCCTGGCTAATGTTTATTGTGTGCAGACAACACATTAGTATCTATCTATAACTCTCAATTATCCGAGTGGTATGAACCCAATGTCAATACCCACAATGCCATTAAAGCTTACTTGTACTAATTCCTGTGAGTTCTCATAGGCAGCTTAATATCATTGTACTTCTCCAATCATTTAAACTCATAATCTTGTTATTTACATTATGTGTTTTGGAGTTCTAATACAATTGGAATTGAATTTCAAAATACTACAAATCCATTATTAACTGCCAAATCATTCTTTTAAGAGTGTTTTAATTTATAGTATTCATGTACAAAAGCAGTGAAACATGAAACAAGAGGGCCATAATGGCCCTTGAACCGCTCACCTGAGATTACCACCTATTTGAAGAATAGTAAGAAACATTGCTTTTAACTTTAACACAGTGCTTTTGCACTTCTATGCATTGACCTTTCTTTTTTTTCCCTTTTACAAGTTGGACACTGTATGCTTGATGTGGGACATCAAAATGGTACATAATTCTTACAATGCGGAAACTAATTATTTTACTTTACAGATTGTATGTACGAAGATCAGCCTGCACTTTTGTCCAGTATGATCTATTGTTGCCATTTTGTGGTTATCATTTTGGCATATTTGGACATCCAAATTGATATTGATGTATTTTGTTAAAAATTCTACCATACATGTATAAAGTTCAACGCAGCCTGGCAGCCATGTTTTTCGAGATATCAAAATTCTTTGAACAACTTTTGAAAATAGGTCCCCAAAGAACATTCCTGTGAAATTATTTTGAAATCTGACCAATGGTTTTTGACAAGAAGATTTGTTTAAGGTTTTTACCAAATATTGGCATGGCAGCCATTTTGGTCACATGACTATTTTTTTTTTGAATAATCTTTCTCCCCTCCAACTAGGGATGCTTCACATGATATCTCATTGAAATTGGCCCAGAGGTTTGGAAACAAGTCTGAAAGATGACTACCTGAGTATCATTTCTGTAAAATATTATTGAAATTTGACCAGTAGTTTTGAGAAGAAGATTTTTTAAATATTCATTGAATGAAATGCACCACGCCCCCTGGGGGCCATGTTTTTTGAGATATCGACACAATTTGAACAAATTTGAAAGATTACCACCTGAGGATTATTTCTGTAAAATATTTTTGAATTCTGACCAGTAGTTTTGGAGAAGAAGATTTTTTAAATATTCATTGAAAGAAACGTGCCACGCCCCCTGGTGGCCATGGTTTTTTAGATATCGACACAATTTGAACAAATCTGAAAGATTACCACCTGAGGATCATTTCTGTAAAATCTTATTGAAATCTGACCAGTAGTTTTGGAAAAGACGATTTTTTAATATTCATTGAACGGAACGCGCCACGTCCCCTGGCGGCCATGTTTTTTGAGATATCGACACAATTTGAATAAATCTGAAAGATGACCACCTGAGGATGATTTCTGTAAACTATTATTGAAATCTGACCAGTAGTTTTGGAGGAGAAGATGTTTTAGTGAAAATTTTGACGCCCAGACAACGAACGCCTGGATGACGGACGATGGACATAGGACGGTCCCAAAAGCTCACCTTGGCACTTTGTGCCAGGTGAGCTAAAAACAATAACCATATGAATATTCCATTTACACATCTTGATCATTGAAATAAAAGACATTGAGATATTTACTTATATACACAGCAGAGTATATGTATCAGGGGAACCAACTATCCCCCTCTTGTATTTGTCTGGTTCTTGTTTAAAATATAAACTTGGATGTAAACATAGTTGTTACATGTGGACTCAACAATATTTAAAGATATCAGATTGAAACTTGATAATTAAAAAACCAGTTTTTTTGAGAAATACTCATATTGTATTCGGTTTACAGATATCCATATACAATTTTGTTCTCCTTTTCCCCACAAGTTTATATGATAATGTTGTTACCTTTGTTGTGTAAGCCCCATCTGTAGTGTCTATATCTACCTCTCGTGACAAACCAAAATCAGCCACCTTACACACTAATGACTCTGTACACAAAATATTTCTTGCAGCTAAATCCTGAAATTATAAAATACACACAAGACTGAACTAAAGTCCACCTTTAAAATCATAAGCTCTTCAATAGTTTGTGCAAACAAACAGAAGAATTCATTGTCATTGCTCATAATTATGTGCCTGCCGGAGTTCTTCCAACATGTGACATAATATATTGAAACCATTGGAACTGTACAAGAAAATTGTATTCAAATAATTGAAAAAAGATTCCTTAAATGGCTACTGCATATCATCTACAAAATATTGTGATATTGTTTCTTTCTATGGCCGACACACAAAGAGGAGAGAGCAAACCATCAACTTAACTTGGGATATATTCAAATAAAATCTCTAATACACAATCTATATAGGGTTTAAGAAATAATTGTAACAAAAGGAGAAGTATAAGAAAGGTATCCATTCATGATTTCAGATCAAACGGCACAAACAGTATGAAGACATGAAAGAATATAATCCTTGAGAGAAATTAGTGAACTTTGATAATAGACTTTTTTTTTAACATCAACACATCCTATCTTTACCATTTCTCTCTTCTTCCACGTTTCCCTGCCTATTTTCTCTTTACATATGTTATTATCTAGAAATTATCAATGCCAATCAACTATTAAACAATGTAAATACAGAGCAAAACAAACACCAATGGATTTTTGACTTGATGACATGCAGAATTTGTTTCCCAACTTTACCAGAAATACAAGATGTGTTTTTGATGACCCTCCCCATAAATCTATGTCTCCCTCTAAAGAACATAAATTTTATAGTATTTGATGCATTTTACAGATTTCCTGGCAATTATTTATCTACAAACAATGCCCTTATAAACAGTATATACCGGTACCTATACAACCATGGCTAATACCTGGAAATGGAAAACTCCGTAAACTCGAATATTCGAAAGTCCCGAATTGTAAAATGTTGGAGCATATTCATTAGAAGCATAGGATGTAAAATGTAAAGATGACCACAAAACAAACCAAATTGATATGAATAGTGCAGTCTGACAGAGGTGGCAGTTTAACCAGCAAAGAAGCATGCTGCAATATCCTGCATAATCTTGCAGAAAAAATTTATACAATATTTACTCATTCTAAAGATTGAAGTTCTCCTGCCACGGTATAATTGATGAATTCCAACAACAAAACCTTGTAATGGCTTTATCTAATCATTATGAATTGGAATATAATGTCCTCACATCTGACAGATGAAAGTGGTCAGTCTTTAGGACCTTTCTTAAACCTTTACTGGCCAATAGAGCGAGCATTTTACCACTTTACATTAGATGTGATACACATACTAATGCAAAATCTCACATTGAATATTTTACAGTACTAACAAAGATTAAAGCTTAAATAGTTTGACAAAAGCATGAATAAGGTATGATACAGGTATCTGGTTCTTATTAAGTTGACAAAATGTTCTTTTAGCAAATTGATAATTATCATGGAAAACATCAAGAATGAAAAATCTGGCTGTAAAGTATGTTCTATTTGTCAAAGAAAAATTTGAGAAATTTGAAAATGAAAAAAATAATGTTTCAACTTAATCTTAATATTACAAAGAACTTTTATTCATACTGTATTAGCTTTGAAAAGTCATGAATTCCACATTAATAGAGTAAGAGATGAAGTTGCTCAGTTGTGGGTTAATATGTCATTTAATGATGTTAATGCAAGGTGTAAAATACAAAAGTTGGATATACCAGGGGCTGGACACGTTTTCATGTGACAAGTCCATACATCACAAATGATGACAAATCAATTAATCAAATTGCAAACAAATGATTTGTTTTTCAGTGTTTGTTTGGATGGATTATTTTTTGTCCTTTTTTGCCTTGACACTGCATGTTGGCTGTCAATTCCATTCCCCTTCCTAATGATGAGATCAAGTGTGTTTAAACAAATTAATCAGAATTCCAACAGATTATTTCTGGGCAGCTCGTAAATCATCAGATGTCAGCTGAAAACCGTTTATTTGGAAACCCTTGGTGGTTGTGGTTCAACCAAGAAGTACACACACAGAACTTCCAATTTCTATAATGTAAACTCCATTTAGCCTTTATGAACATTTAGCAGTTTGTCAAGTGTCAAAAATTCAAGTATCAAATAATACAGAAACCTCAACTTTCATTTTAATTTATTGAAACAGTATCACAAAACAGGAATTTGTTTTAAATTCTTCTGTAGAATTTGTTACAATAAATAAATATCTCAAATTAGCAACTCAATTCTTTTCCAACATTACATCAGTTCAATCACAACATGAAAACTTACAACAGCAGTGTTATTCAATTCATTTTCTTCAACCACAGAATCCCCTTTCTTTTTTATGATTCTTTTTCATGATGTTTAAACTCTTAAAGTCTACAAATTGCACTTGAAGGACCTGCATAAATGATCCCCAACACATTAGGTGGTAGGGGTACAGGGTAATTGAAACAATTAGAACAGAAGATTTGTCGGTCAATCACACATGTCAGCTGACTGGACTGACTGACTGGCATCTCGTAATTGGACTTGTCTGACCAATCACTACTAAAACATGCTACCCCAAACTTGCCCCCATGTAACCCCCTCCATGTTAGAGAATATTGTATGAAATGTGTTCAATAAAGGATTAACTATGTTCCAGTTAGCGTCCAAATCACACTGCAAGCTTTTTGCTTTAATGATTGGCCCATTTGCTCTTAGTCTAGTTCATACAATAGTCAAAGAAAACCTGATCTCCCTAATCAGTCTGAAACACAACCATTCAACTGTGCCCATGTAATAAGGCATTATTGCTACCATCACATATTTTCCTTGATTAAAAAACTTAACCATAGTACATGTATAAGTATAGACATAATATATTTCTTTTGCCATTGATGAATATTTAAGACTATTATAAAGGTGTGAAAGAAGCAGTCATTGCTTGAAACAGACCAATTTTTAAAACATCACATCTACTCAATATAGAATATACAATTTTCAATGGTTACACAAACTGTAGAAGACTTAACTTATAAATTATTACGAATAAAAGTACACTTGAGAAATATATCTAAAAAAAAAAAGGGGAGGAAAAATTAGGACATAGTGTTATAGAGGTTGAAACTGCCTAACAAAATGGGTTTATTACTAGCAATAAAACGTGTTTAATATGCCATTTTTCTCTTTAAAGTTGTCTTTATTGCAGTAAATATGGTGCATTATTTTGTCAATCAATTTTTTTTTAATGTTTTATAAATGGTGAGATTTACTGAAGTATTGGAAATATATCACAAACTGAACCATAATCATAATTCCTAGACGAGTTTTATTTACCTTGTTTCATATATTTTGATACAAGCGTAAGACTTAATGGTTCAAAATGTTCTCCAATAGCACTCAATATGAGATCATCTATCAAAATGATGACATATGTAATTGTCCACAAGCCCTAGTAAGTTAACCCATCTGAATGATCTTGTCTCATAAAACCGTAAAAAAGAACTTATTTTAGACGCTTATTCTCATTCAAACATACATATCCTTATTCACGGTTGACCATAAATATGTCTGTTTTGTGATAGGAAACCCAGAATTTGAAGCTTTTCCCATGAGTGAGGCCACCCTCCTCGCAGTATCACAAAGTTAACATACATGTACATGATTGTATTGATGGACATCACTCCATACATTTTCATTCATCCCACTTGAATTACTAAACAAACTAGTACAGTTAAAGCAGAGATCAATCATTACAAACAGTATCTTTTTTTTTCTTTGTCATGATGACCTTAATCTTAAAAAAAAAAATAGAAATAGGAGAATTGACATTCACAGAATGGTCTCATTTCAAACAGGATTTATCAACCACCACTGCTACCTACTCCTCTATAGAAAAGACTAATGACATAGAGACTAATGACATAGCAGATTGAAGGTAAAGGACATAAAATGCTAATCTTAAAGCTTTCTAAGACAGATATTGCCAATCTTAAAAGAATGATGGAGACAGGGCATTGAGAGGCAATGGGTTAGGAGCTGTTCTGTTCAACAGCAAAATCCCTTCATCAAGTTACATTGTTTGTATGGTGTTTAACATCATATCAACAATTCTTCAATTATGTTACAGCTTTCCTGGATCCACCAGTACTAGGCTAGGGCTCTGAAGTGACTTGCTAAAGGTCACTCCCATGAAACCAAAGGTGTCGGCCGGGGCTCGAACCCGGGACTCCGGAATTCTAAGTCTGCCACCTTAACCACTCGGCTACACAGAACCCTTCTCAAGTTACAAGATATAGACAAATGGACTGGTTTCTTTGACCTATAAGCACAGTCTACCAAAGTGTCTAGTGATAAAAAAATTACCAATACATCCATGAAAGTATTACATTTTCAACAAGTCAGGATTTATAAATAACCATAGTCCTTTATTCCAAGTGAGTAACGATAAAGCAGACATCAACTATTGAATGAAAATTCATAGGTATAATAATGCTTTTATTAAATCAAGATGCTATAACCTAGAATAAAAGAATACTTGGTAAGATCTTTTAGGGAATAAGGTTGTAATTTAACAATGAAACGTTGTAAACGTAGCTTAATATTAAATTGGGATTGAAATAAACTCATGAAGTTGTCATCTGGGACCCACAGAAAAACTGTCCAGACTGACTGAATGGTGAACATGGGTGACCAACATAATAGGAACTGCCAGTGTACTACACTGCTATCCAATTTGTATTAGATAATCATCAATGTTTATGGAGTTACAATACCATGGTTGGCAATAAATCTCTTTCCATCATATGGGCTTTTAGTCAGAACTAGCAAAATGTGAGTTTCCTGAGTTTTTCTTGGTTCTGATCTTCACTCAGATAAGATGGGCCCCATATAGAGACATTACCACTCAAAATATCGATCCATATTCAATAAAATACATCTAGCTTCTTCCACATGCCTAAAACTATTCTATGAAGATGTAGAAATACTTAAGGTATTTCTGTTGAAGATGTAGAAATACTTAGGTATTTCTGTTGAAGATGTAGAAATACTTAGGTATTTCTGTTGAAGATGTAGAAACACTTAGGTATTTTTGTTGAAGATGTAGAAATACTTAGGTATTTTTGTTGAAGATGTTGAAATACTTAGGTATTTCTGTTGAAGATGTAGAAATACTTAGGTATTTCTGTTTTATACTTGATTTATCAATATCCACTATCAGTAAAGCAAACAAAAAAGAAAATAATGAAGGCAAATAAAACAGTATTTATTAATGATTATGATAATCACAAAGAGCATTGTATTTTGTGTCATCTGTATAAAAAAAGGATTAACACTTCTTAAATAATGAGTCAATTAACAATAAAGAGAGCAACGATTGCACTCAAAATAACAACCATGGTCTAATTCTACTGAATAGGTATGAGACAGAAGAGATGGCAGTTTAATGAGCAAATATTGCACTAAAGTGACCCCTCTCCAGCAGTTATAAATATAAATCATTGAACACTCAATATGTTCAAAGAGCTAAATAACTTTCATAATGTCACCTCTGAGGGTATGAGGAACTTTTTTCAAACAAACAAGTAATCAAGCAAATGGATGACTCCATCTATAGTATCCTTCACAACAAAGGGGGGGGGGGGCACTCCTTTTAATCATCATTTATCTAAGCCAGAAACCAGGAAGATATGTAATTGCAAAAACTTGCTAAAAAAAGTTAATATCTTAAAGTTTTCAAGTTCACCATTTGCAATATCTCTTCCTCAAAAAAATCAAAAATATAAAAAAGAACTGATTGTATATAGATATATATAAAATAAATAAAACAGATGTTCGCTATACAGTTTGAAAGTGTTGCATTTAAAAATAAAACAAACATTTTGTACAGAAAAATTATCAATATCTCAATATCTTATTAAGGAGGCATTCAATAAAGAAAGAACCAAACTATAATCCTCTATATCTTTGTTCACATTTAAAAAATAATTCAGAATTTCCTTCTTTTTTTCCAAATAATTGCATTCTTATTACAAAGTATGAAAGTTTTATTGATTTCAGGAGAACGTTAGTTGTTGTTAATGCATAATTAAAATTAACAGACGTTCATAGTAAAATGCTGTGAAACTTGTCTTATTTTCAATATGAGTTTAAATGTGATTCACCTTACATAACTCTTGGTTATTTATCTGACAAGCAGATTTATATGACAGGCTCAAGTAGAATTCAAACTTTCCATTGCAGATAATCGTAAATTTTGATCAATGAGCATCACATTTTAAGAAGCTGCACACAACATTTGTATTTATAACTTGAATGCAATTTCAATAAATCAAATGAAGTCAAAAATTGCATTTCCCTTTCAAATCGAAACAGTTTTATTCATTTTGTAATTTCCTCTCAAGATCAATCAGACCAAAACGACAGAACAGCAAAGAAGAATGGAAAAGACTTCAACAAGAGAAAGAAATTGATCTATCCCACAAGAGTCTCTCGGGAAATAAACAGAAATATGTTAACCATTTCTACATAGACATTCATTTAAAAGCAACAGCAGCTGACAAATTAAGAAACCATGGTGTCCACAAGAAAGTCATCCTATGAAGGTGTTCACCCATTGGCTGAAAAACTTCCAGCTGATAAGAAGCAAAATGTCTACATAATCAGGATAAATAGTTGTCATTAATGTCCTGATTCACCAAGACCTGACACTCAAATTCAATTATAAATGACCTGTCACTAAAATTCAATTATAAATCATCAAAACCCCTTACTCCAATCTTCCTTGATTCATCTGTGGAGAATTTTCTAGGAACCTCTATGGTAAAGGATGAGTTGCTAAAACGGTTTTTCATTGAAAATGAATAACATCCATCTATATCAGAATTTACCTTCTCTACAATTGTTTACCGATATACAATAAATGGGCGAGTCGATTTTGGAGCAAAAGTATGTAGGTATAGGTAGTGTACAAATCATTATCATTATAGCAAAACGTATTTTGCACAACAAGCAAAAATAGCACTTTGAAACATAGATAATAAATAGTGCAGGAACTTTATTGTCGTGATCCTGTGTTACGTTATGTTTCAACATAATCTATCATGACAAATTTTCGTTTTTGTCACAATAATTTCTTTGACCACCAGTATAAAATGCATGCACAAACATACCGATGTACATAAAGGATAAGATTGAATATAAAGACAGTAGAGAGACTCACTCTATGGACGTATCCCATCTCGGAGAGGTATTTCATCCCTGATGCTATCCCTCGCATCATGCCAACCAGCTGAATCACAGTTAACTGGCCATCATTTTGCTGAAAATACAGAAGGGGGATAATTTCACAAATCAACAACTTATCACTGGCCTCTTTTACCAATTCAAGAATTTTTTTATCACTATTAGCATACTATAAGTGATATAGTTTGACTTTGATCAACATTATCAGGAATAAGGTATCAAGCACAAGGATAGTCCATAACAACTTACTACTACCATAGACAACTTAAACATTCACGTCATTGTCAGAGATGCGTCATTGTCAGAGATGCGAGGACTTTTTCATGAAATTAGGTACTAACTACTGAGACAAAAGTAGAAAGTTTCTTTCCAATTATTACCCCAATGTTTTTTTGGCATCAGAAGTTAAAGGAAGTAAATTATGCAGCTGTAGAATCTATATAGCGGACAGTCCTCACTAAAACCCTCTAAATCATTACTCTGTAGGGTTTGGTGGCTAGTAATTTTTCAATGGAGTAATTTGTTCCCCTAGTAAGGGAGGTCCACTAACTGCCAATTTAGGATGTACATATTTAGGTGTATCAGACACACGTCTATTGTAGACTTCCAGGATAATGGCAAGTAGTCATACACCCCCTCTAACCTTTAGGCAGTATGAACTGGCAACTTAACAGTCTTCAAAATAATTGCTTCAAAAGGAAAATTTGTTTCAATGAGTATAACCCCACCATTTGTTATGTTTATTGGTTTTTTTCGAAATAGCAAATCCCATATACTATTAATATTGCTGTTTTGATTAATGTTTTAAATTTGTCCACTAAAATATTCCTTATGGGGCAATGGGATTCTTATTTGCCTTTTCTTCCCATCTCGACTTCTGAAATGGCAAATGCCTATTCCCCAATGTGCGAGCTCCAGGACATAAATAATGTTGTGGACCATATTTATGTGCTTTGGTATATGACCTTTGAGAGGGTTCCTATGTAGTAAGCACACAAGATGTTACAATGGCCACTTACATCAGGGTGTTTTGTCAAGATTTATTCCTGATCCCGAACTCTTTAAATCAATACTAGTGTTTTGTGATTTCCTGCTATATTTGGTACACTTTATTCAATCCAGCATGGGTTTAAAGCACCCAACCATTACAGTTCCTATAACATATTGGTTATAAAATAAGTGGAATTATCTGGAAGAAAATGGTTCCCAGTTTGAGAGTTTAGAAGAGTCATGTTATGTCATCCCATCCAACATGATGGATAAACCACAGCCTGGCATACAAGGAGGCTCACATACAACACATTGATGATAGGACTTTACAAAGTGTAACTTGGTGTTAATACCAAACCTTAATCTGTAAATCTACACTGAGAGATATTCTAAGTTGTTTTTCTAATCATTTAAATCTTGCCAGAGAGAGTATGTGCTGTACATAACAATTTGTCTGTAGAAGGAAATCGACCCATAGATCCTATAGGCCCTTCAATCAGTATGAGGAATATAACTTTAAATCCACAATTATGTTCTGTAAATGTGTTCCCTTTATTTCCTATCTTTAAGAGAAACAATCCCATATTTTACAAATTTTGACAAGAATTATTATAGGGGTCTAATGTCATGTTCAAGAATTTCCCCTCTAAAATGGCTCATGACTCCTTATTTGGATAGCCCTGCAGCAACAGGTTCTAGAAATCAGAGTGACAAACGATACAGTAGACACTGGTGAAAAAGAATTTTATTTTTTTTTATCGCAATAGCTTTAATAACTTAATCTACGAACAAAATGGGTCAATTTTAAGTGTATTTGACACAACTTTATAATCTTGAGAATATCAATTCTATCCTTTTAGATAAAGTTCTCTATTCACTATTAGTTATCTGTATGAGTGTAACATACCATCAACATTATTTCAGTTATGTAGTGATGCCCTACGAACAATAAGTTCTTACCCTTAAGAATGTGTCTAAAGAGCCATTCGCCATATACTCTGTTACTATCATTATGGGATTACCTGAAAATAATAATAAAAACAGAGCAAGGTTAAACAAATAAACCCTTATAGTGCTGCTAGAGTGGTTAAAAGATTATACTACAATTTGACCTACCAGTAGGACCGATAGCCGACTGGTTATATTGAACAACTTTTTAACAGTATCAACTAAGAACATATCCTCTTTGAGATCTGATAATATTTAGCACACTCATCAATGTTCACAAGTGAGCAAAAACAGCTAGAATCTATCAACCTCAAGGTGACATTCACTCACTGCCATTTCTCCTGCATCAATAGATATAATATGGTACAATTAATCTCTGAGATAGGATGTTGCATATAATTCATTTTGTATTTAAACACAATACACAAGATTGAAATTATTCTCTCTTCAAGGTTAATGCTAAATATTGTGACCAAAAAATATTTACTGAAATACTGCTTGTCATAGTTTTTTAAAACTTAATTTAGGTACACTTAAATAATGAAGTATTAGCAGTATTTAATTTGCACAACATTGTAAAATGGGAGCTACCAAGCAAGAAACTAAATTCTTATCAATAATCAAATTAACTTAATACCAACAATCCTTGCATGTTACATGTCTCAAGGTTTGGAAACGCTTGTGTTAGGAGATGAAAATGCTAGCCCATATAAGTGCCTTTTTCAAATATTTCAATGGTTTTATTGTTCAAGGGGATCATCTTCCATCAACTCTTTTTTGATATCCATCATCAGCTGCTATTAACCTTCTTTAATTTTGGATGATGGAATATTTTTTGATAAGAGTTAATAAGGAGATAATAAAAGCAAGAACTCAAAACACTATCATCCTAGGGTAAAGAGTTTAAACTTGAACAGCGTAACAATCCAAAATGACTGCGAGGCCGATCATGAGAGGGTAGAATTAAAACAAATGAGATATTGTGGAGAGAGCCGAGTTACATAACCTCCGAGAGACTCTCTAAATTGTCATGTGGCACGCACAGTTCTGGGAAAATAGATTTCCTCAGCATAGGCCATCAACAGAAAACAAAATATTTGCATATAAAATCGCTTAAAGCAAGTTTTAATAAGAAAAGCTACTTATCATTGAGATCTTTAATCATATCCAACATACTTTACTAATCCCTAACAGTTAGATATGAGCTTGAATGATGTGATATGAATTTTGGCTTAGTCTTACAATATACATTATGGCAAACCTAAAACCTACATCTTTCCTGTTGAGTTAACCTTCCTATCATGCATGTTTTCCTTTTTAAATATATTTGTATTTTTTAAAGATTAAGCCGATACATGCAATGAAATCAAGATTTTGCATCTTTATTAATCATGTCATGTACTCATTGTGCATGAAGGTATAAATTTCAATCTAATAACAATTTTAGCACATCTTACCGATGAAACCATTAATATAAGGAGCATTTCAAACAGTTTCTGACAATACTTACTTTTAGTAACAACCCCTTCCAGGAATATAACATTGGGGTCGTCAAACTGGCCCATAATGCTAGCCTCCGTTAAAAAGTCTAATCTATTTTTGTCTGTGGCACCAGACTTGAGTGTTTTTATCGCCACTGTCATCTCAGGGCGACTTGGGATTCGTAACTTTCCTTTACACACATCTCCAAATTCACCTAAAATAAAATTAAGTGAATTCTATGAACTGACAGCAACAAAAGAAATGGATCCGTATCATAAAATGCCCATTGTTCAGGCATAAAACATCCACGGTTTCCTCTAACACCCTTTCTGCACATTTCCAATATGATGCAATCCAGATTTCTATTAAGTTTGTTGGAATAAGAACAATCTACTCAACAATTCTGGATATCTTATCAAACACTAAGAAAAGGATAGAAACGAACAACTTATTAATAACTTATTTCCTCCATATTGCTAAAGCAAGCCCTATATTGTTATATATATCAGAATAACCCCACATGTCATATCAACAAATGTTAATAGTTTCATAGGGTGAGAATTGGTCCCTTTGGCTCCAAGATTTTATGGATCTTACCATGAGACCTGATATAAAATATGTAAAACAAATAATAACAATTTTACTAAAAAGTCCAGTGCTCTTTCTGGTAACCTAGCATGAGAGAATGTGAAGCAAATTGGAACTGTAAAATTGGTTAACCCACTACCATACAATATCGACATTTTACCAGTTTGTTGCAGACAACTCTAAAAAAGTTTGTGGAAAAAAGAGAAATTGCTTGTAAATGTTGTCTGAAAAATCCAGTGCTTTTTCTGGTAACCTAGCATGAGAGAATGTGAAGCAAATTGGAACTGTAAATTTGGTTAACCCATTACCAAACAATATCGACACTTGACCAGTTTGTTGCAGACAACTCTAAAAAAGTTTGTGGAAAAATGAGAAGTTGGTTGTAGATGTTGTCTGCAAACTCTTTCAATTTGGGACAGTCAAACATTTGGCGTTTGGTAAAGGGTAAAAGTTCAGAATCAAAGCCTACATACCCCCACCAATCACAGACTCAATGGTGATGTGAGATGCGTCTATTTCTCGTGTAAACTCTCGAACTGCTTGCTGAGGGTCTTCGTAGGTGTGTGGATCAACGTAGGATTTGATTGTACCAGACGGGGTGAACAGGGGTACTGTCACTGGAATACAGACACTCATACATTAGGGAAACACAGAAACCAACACAGTAAGGCTAGTCATCCGTCAGCATCAGTAGTTCTGTCATAGAGGGCACATGACAACATCCCTGCCAATAACTGTGATGTCCAAATGAAATAATTCATGTTCAATAATAATGTAATGGGCAATACATTTATCAGAGGCTGTTATTATTCTTGAAGAACTATTTTTCATTGATATTCAAAAAAAAAAATCATAAGCTATATATTTATGAGCTTAAAATCTAGTCAACATTATTTCAGATATGTTGCTATACACAGCTAATAATGATGGAAGATCGCCAAACTGCCCATAAGGACTTGTTAAGCCGGCTAATGCCATTGACATTCCATAAGTCATGAAACTGTCTCTCATGAAAATCCAAAAGCTGACTTCAGGATTTGAGCCCTCACAAAGAGTTTAATGCCGTGTGATTTGAGCCCTCACAAAGAGTTTAATGCCGTGTGATTTGAGCCCTCACAAAGAGTTTAATGCTGTGTGATTTGAGCCCTCACAAAGAGTTTAATGCCGTGTGATTTGAGCCCTCACAAAGAGTTTACTGCCGTGTGATTTGAGCCCTTACAAAGAGTTTAATGCCGTGTGATTTGAGCCCTCACAAAGAGTTTAATGCTGTGTGATTTCAGACGACATCTAATGAAACATTTAATGCCAACATTGGGATTTGAACCCATGCAGATGTGCTATGTGCTATCAAGTTCTGTTCTCTAACAACTAGGCCATGTGGGTCCCTTTTACCATATTAAGAAATCATCTAATTATCTAGTTCTCAATGATTCCAATATTATGATAAGAACCTGTCTAGCCTTTGATAAAAGGAGACTAGATGACAAAACTACAGAAATATAATAAAATAACCCATGCAAACTCTACCAGTATTTCTAAGTGTAAGAAGAATATATATATAAAAAAAAAAAAAAAAACCCGCTAAACACTATTATAGAATTTTTATTGAAAGCCATACATTAAACAATCCCTGTGAGTTGTGTGTGTTGTTATCCTGACATGTCCTTATGAAAGTGAATTATAACATTATGAGAGTGAGTCTAATTTGCTGATTTTCTTCATTGAATCTCTTCCTATAATCAGTCTATATATATGTAAAAACTTTCCTAAAAGCACAAACACACCAGTGCAGGTAATTTGGAAAGAATAAACAATACCATATTTTGTAACTTGAGTTGCCACATTTTAAGAAATTTCATAAACAATAATCAAGGATAAAACTACGTTTCTCAACTTTTGCAAAATTATCATTGTCACTTAGAAAACCCTTATACAAAAGTATATCCTTCAAATTATAATTTACTTCAAACACATTTATCTTCCATTGATTGTGAAACTTCGAGTTCTGACAACTTAGATGAATGATGTGCACTCTCGATTCTGGTTCCTGGATAAATAACCAGTACTTACACCAATTTGTGGGTTAATATTCCTGGATAAATAACCAGTACTTACACCAATTTGTGGGTTAATATGTTAAATAAGAGACTGAGTGAAACTCTAAAATAATATTCTAAAAGACTAAATTAGATAACAAGAAAATATTTCAAATCTAAGGTGCTCTTTAAATAATAGCTTTGGAAAAAGATCTTCTAAGATGAGACTATCTCTACCGAATATATATATATTCGGTAGAGATAGTCTCTCTATATATATATATATATATGTCAATTAAAAGTAAAAGAAGAAATGATAAAACACACAATTTATCTAAACAAAGAAGACACTCAAACTTAGTCATCATTTTTTGCTCACTAAAGACGATGTTAATCTGCTTGAAGCATACAGCATATTGAAAACATTGCGACAAAGTTTGCATGAACTCATAGCATTTAATTCATATAAAATGTTTTGCAAGGAATATCCTTAAAAAAGAAAACCTTTCATATCAATGTAAATCCTTCCATTTTTACAGATGTTAAGCCATTGTTTGTTAAAATGTGAAGGAATCAAAGAGTGCGGTATTCGGGGTCTCCGTTTCTTATATGATAAAGGCACAATACAACATAACAAGCAGTTACATGGTAGCCGCCCTTTGCATTTGGTAGTAGCATTCCTTTGATCAGGTAAACTGCACTGAGTTCCCTCATTAAAAACCCATTCATAAGTATGATTTACAAGTGCTTGGCCCATTAAACTTGAGACATAAACTCTCATTACAACATCATCAAATAATACATACTCATCTATGGCGACTTATTGCATTAACATATCCATTTCGGCTCGAATACAAACAAAGGCATATTCCTCTCTCAACAATCTATTAATATGCTGGTGTATATGATTCTATCCTATAGAGCTTAAGTTATCTAAATAGGTCAATAAGTTACACCTACTTTATAACAATGCTTTCCATGCCTGGATTTGCTTACATGTATGGCAATAGTTAATCATTTATCCTCTTTTGTCACAGTGCTCTCCAATGTTGTAAACAGGAGACATTTTCAAACAAATTATGTTTGAGAGAAAAGTTCAAAAATGGGTGTGATAAAAACTAGCCACTGCCTGTGCATGGGTATGCTGCCACTAAGTAATGTAGAATCTAGACAAAAATGTACCTCTGCTACCACTTGGCATATACATTACAGAACTTAAATGTTATTCTGCACAGACTTATCTTGATAAAATGTCATCTTTGATAAACCTGTGTAATGGGCACAGAACCACTACAGAATGACGTTTTACTGTTATAGAAGTGATACAGGAGACATTTACAGCTCATTTACAGACATCATGCATGAACAAACAAGAGTTCAAACAGATATAACATAGACTACTATCCTAGCTAACATCTCATCTCACTATGAACAATTATAGCCAGATGATAGCCCTACAATCATCTTGCTATGGTAATACAATATGATTGGATGGGATGTCAATACTGCAAAATAACTGATTTCAGCTTAAAGTCAAAGCCATATTAAGTCTAAACTAAACTCATTTTCAGTTAAAATTTCAGAATTGACAAAAAACATCCACCTTTGACTGTTTTTTTCATGTTTTCATGGCATCATTCAACAACTAAATCATGGCCCTTGATTGTTACAAATTACTTATTCAGGAAAGATCTGTGACCTATCCGGTTATAAATATAATACTCCCTATAAGGTTTATAACCTGATCTAAAATTCTCGGGACTGTGAGCCAAACAAAGAAGCAAGCATCCCAAAACAAAAAGGTCTTGAGAGTATTTGGTTGTCTAAATTAGAAGTCAATTAGTCATCATCAAAAAAGTGAAATAAATCATATCAATATCAAATCAAACACTTTGTTATTACTAAAAATATGCCAATTGTAAGGCATGAAAGCTACAAAATGAATTAAAATCTAATATTCAGCCTTTACTTTTAGAACAATATTTCATAAACCAAAAATATTCTGACTCACAATTTGGTTTGGGAAACATACATGATTATTGCAGAAATAGAGAAAGTGCAAGCAAATAATAAAGCTAAACTATAAGGCAATGTTAGAAGTTAGTAAGATTTGTACATGGGTGTTCATATTGGTTGGAACTGAATCTTCCATAAAAATGCAAGAGAATTTAGCAATGCATCATAGTGCACAAAAAGTCATGACCTATATTTTATTAAATGATAGAAAACGCTTAAAAATTCATTACAAATGTCTTAAGTTTTCACTACATGCATTCAAATTGCAAAGCATTGTAAGCAAGAACATGGCAGTTTGAAATGAAGAGTTACTGTTCCTCCAATAAATCTTTCTATGGTATAAATGTCAACTTCTCATTTTACGGCAGTGATAGGTATACAAGCCATGTTGTATAAATTAGGTCAAAGTTAGAAGGTAAGCAATTCATTCATAAATTCTACTTAAGATTAAAGGTCAATTTCCATTACAGAACCAAATTGAGATTGTATTTCATACTTGGTGAGATGATACAACTAATCTCAAGTTTCGCTTTCCAGAAATATTCAATTCTATATTCAGAATTGGCAATTAACGAGAAGATCCCAAAGAAGTAGAATATATAATTTGATGTATTGACCTTTGGATGGTTAGAAATCAGTTTCAAAATACATGTAGTTTAAAGCAAGTTAGTTTTCACCTGATTACATCAAATTGATGAAAATGCTTCGAGTATGCAGAGACGCACCTATACTAATATTGCTTACAAAATGAAACTATCTTAGTATAATTTGTGAGTGTTCTGACAGTTCTGGAAGATTTATTCCAACCAAACATGCTACACACAAGGTGTTTACTCACTGGATCCATTTATATGAGGTTCTATAGAGGGGCAGTGCACTAAAGGGAGAGAATTCACATGTTTCACACAAACTTATCGATAACACCCCTTTATAATAGAAATAATTAACTTGAATCAACACATATATCTAGTTGTGCTGATGGCAATGTTATAACATATTAACTATACAATGGTTACTTTCTTTATATGGGTGCCGCCTGGATAAAAAGCTATACAACCACTGTTTCATAGGGGACTCCTTCAGGGATATATTCAACAATAAAGACAGCATAACAGTCTTTTACAGCTTGAACATAGTTCTGATAAAATAATAAACACAATATTTATATTCAATCAAAACTTCAATCTGACAGACATCAGATCAAGGGTTCAGTGCAAGACTATAGTAAGTGCTTCATAAACATGAAGCACTTACTATAGTATTGCACTGAACCCTTGAGATGTCAAATGTTAAATAACTAACCAAAATTTAGTCTTTAACCTACATTTTCATCCAATGAGAATGCGTCAATTTGAATTTTTTTGTTGGTTTATTTTCCATAAACTACTATTCGAGTGTTCTATCTGGGCTCTATGAGACTATTACTCTGGTATCACGCATGCGCATAAATGTGTAGTTTTAGGCTCCACCTCCAAATCAATGACACTTGTAAGCCTAGCCTACGGTAGCGATTGAAAGATCGCTGTGACGTCGCGGGGGAGAAATAAACACAGAAATAAATAAAAAGGAATTACAATTAACTGGGTATCCTAACATCGTTGAGAAAAAAAGAAACTGAACTATATTAACCTTTTATCCCATTAGGAATAATGTGACGGGTACAAATTGAAAGCATCAACAGACAAAAGAAGACAATTTCTTCTTTTGTCACAAGGGCTTCTCAAGTTTTCTGCTGTAGGTGAAGAATAAATTATGGAGTAACGGGTTAAACTCAAAACTACATTGCAATCTACATCACTGGGTAGTGCAGTTTTCTTCTTCCAAATATGGTATGGCAGATTCTTGGCATGCAATTGACAGCCGCGGAAGGCGTGGTTTATGTCGATTTTCAAAATACTGAGCAGCAGTTTTATGCCATTCGCAGATCATACCCGTAGAGGCGTGGTTTGCCAGCGTCAAATAGAGCGCTCTATGGAAATGTAGGTTAAACACTAAATTGTTTAGAGGCTATATAGTGAAATTTAAACGACATAGAAACCCCGTCAGTCGCTATCGCTCCTTCCTTAGGGTTTCTATATCGTTTAAATTTCACTATCTAGCCTCTAACCTATATATATCCCATTTCACATTGAAGCCCTAGGATTGGAGTATTTATCTATCCTGTGCTTGATGGCGGAGACTATGCAGATGAAGAATAAGGAGAAAAGAGAGCAATATATCCCATCATAAAGAAAGGATGTCATTTTGATCATATTAGAAAGCTGCACGATAGCCAAACTGAATGTAGTCAGAAGCAAAAACTGATAGAGATAAAAGCCATCCATTCCATCCATCCATTCCAAGGAACAAAATTCACACCTTCTGATGGTATAAACAAAAAGGTGTCACAAAAGCTTCAACAGATCATCATAAATAATTTCCTTTAATCAGGACAGTTTTGATAGTTTCACTGTTAGTTTAGTAGTCATTGAAAAAATTCTAGAGTAAGGTGTCCCTTTCCATGAGAATGTGTGAATTTCCTCTAAATGATGGTAAAGGAAGAGCCCCAAACTGGGCCAAACTCTAGCATAAAGACAAACTAGGCATCCCGAAATAAACTCCATCACAGCAACACATAGTCGTTTTAAAACATTGCCAGATAATAATCAATTGCTTTTAAATGCTTTTTGGGATAAATTCCTTAATTGCTTCAGAAAAGGCCATATAGCACAGATCTAATTGACAAAAGGAAACATTGCAAACAAATAATTACTTCCTTATTCATGTATCACAAGATTATATTTTTGGACCTGTTAGTTGGGTATATAAATGGATGGAATTAACCAACTGTTCTTGATAAATATGTAAATACAAGTCACTTTTAACTTAAACTATAAATATGCAACAATACATTTGCAAAACATATCAAAGGAGAAATTACACAAACATTTCACAGGTATATCTAATTTCTTACAATATTTTTTTCTCTTCCTCAAACTTACACTATTAAAGGTCATATATTGCACTTGGCTTATATTGATTGTAGACCAGTTACAAAATCCCAGTCCAGTATGAGCAGGTACAACTGTTGAACTGAGTAACAGGAAATATACATATTGTGCTGTCTACTGTCATGTCACTGGGTGCTCAAATGATGTATTATGATATAGTGTCTGTGCAAAAAATTGTATTTTGCCATGCAATTTATGCATATGATATAAAGATATGATGGATAGTTTGACTATAAATTGTGTTTCACTCATAACTACACCAATTCATCTTTCTTCAAATTAAACACTTAAATACTGGCAAAACTTAAAAAATAAATTCTATCTGTTTGCTTGAATCAAAAATGGTTTGTCACAGTTGTTTTCAGAATCTCTAGAAAATGTAAGATAATCCTCAGAAGAAATTGTTTGGAAGTAATTTGTGTACCTTCACCATGTTCTATCAGAAAACATTGTTTGGAAGTAATTGGTCCACATTCACACAGCTCTATCAGAAACTATTGTTTGGAAGTAATTGGTGCACATTCTCACAGCTCTATCAGAAACTATTGTTTGGAAGTAATGGGTGTACCTTCACCATATTCTATTACAGATTATTGTATGGAAGTACTGGGTGCATCTTGACCATATTTTATCAGAGAATATTGTTTGGAATTATTGGGTGCATCTTGACCATGTTCTACCAGAGAATATTGTTTGGAATTAATGGGTGCATCTTAACCATGTTCTATCAGAGAATATTGTTTGGAAGTAATTGGTGCATCTTGACCATGTTCTATCAGAGAATATTGTTTGGAAGTAATTGGTGTACCTTCACCATGTTCTATCAGAGATTATTGTATGGAAGTAATGGGTGCATCTTGACCATTTTTTATTAGAGATTATTGTTTGGAATTAATGGGTGCATCTTGACCATGTTCTACCAGAGAATATTGTTTGGAATTAATGGGTGCATCTTGACCATTTTTTTATCAGAGATTATGGTTTGAAATTAATGGTGCATCTTGACCATGTTCTACCAGAGAATATTGTTTGGAATTAATGGGTGCATCTTGACCATGTTCTACCAGAGAATATTGTTTGGAATCAGTGGGTGCATCTTGACCATGTTCTACCAGAGAATATTGTTTGGAATTAATGGGTGCATCTTGACCATGTTCTATCAGAGAATATTGTTTGGAAGTAATGGATGCATCTTGACCATGTTCTACCAGAGAATATTGTTTGGAATTAATGGGTGCATCTTGAACATGTTCTATCAGAGAACATTGTTTGGAATTAATGGATGCATCTTGACCATCTTCTTTCAGAGAATTTTGTGTGGAAGAAATGGGTGCATCTTGACCATGTTGTATCATTATACTATTGTTTGTAAGTGTTTTATCAGAGAATATAGATTGGAAGTAATGGGTGCATCAAGTGAACATGAGTGGACATTTATCAAATCTTTAACTTGTGTGACCATTACGTATTTTGATAGCTTAAACAGTAAGCAGCAGACAACTAGTAACATTTGTTTATTCTTTTGTTATAATACTTCCTTTAAAATTATCCTTATTCCTTTTTAAGTCAAGGGCTATGCAGTGAGGGCTTAAAAGCAAACTAATAGACATCAAATCAGTATCACTGTATGTTATATAAAATGTCATCTGCATTATGACCCAGAATGCACCATTACTTTTGTTCCATTGAGCGCCATGTTTCTGGAGTTGTCCATTGTAGGTTTAATGTAATACGAAATGGTGACCATGTTCTGTGTGTAAACATTGAGCTATAAATAGTACAGGTGAAGGACACGACTTACCATGGTGATAGGGACCATCTATATCCGGATTCTTTCCATCATTACGGCGGTTCCTGAAACAGTGAAATATGTTACATGGTATACGATTACCAATTTAATGGTTCTTTCAAAAGATCATCAATCAGTTAAAAATCAAGGCATTAAAATAGATAAGCCTTTGAAATATGAATTTAGACCTTTTCCCTTCTGTAAGTTTCACAAAGCGGTAACTATAATTGTATCCCTCTATTGTACAGATATAAAATAGAGGTTTTCCAACATTCGTAATTTATTTGCTATTTCTTATGGAACATTCAAAGTAATATAATGTTCTCATTTCAATGTAGAAAATGATGATTTTGCTTTATAGTATATTCAAGTTTATTATTTCAAAATGATTTGCCATTTATGAAGACTTTTGAAAACATTGACGGCATCTCAAAACTCACAACCTTTTATATCACAGATAGAGTGAAGGGTGGGGTAAGACACATGGAATAAACAAGCTGTAGCCTTACAAATGCAAGCCTCCAGCAGTAAGTTATCATCTATGGGATAAGTAACCTTATTAGGGGCAGTTAGAAGACTTGAGCAGGATACATACAGTTCCTAATGCTATTAAAGTGATGGATGAACACTCGTTTTTAATCCATTATCACACAACTACACCCACTGAAGGGAAATCTGAGAAAACACAAATTTATGGAAGGTAGTCTTTAACACATTTCCTGGAGCAGAAAACATTTGCAATAGGCTTCTCTAGAGATCATTTAAAATGTAGAATGCTATTTATTATTAATCAAGCTCTCTAAACATTGATTCTTCTATTTATCAAATATGCCACAAGAAAGCATAAGTGAATCTCTATTCTGTAACAGTGGTTAACCCATTACCAAACAATTACCACATTTGACAGGTTTGTTGCAGAGGACTTTGGAAAACTTTGAGGGAAAAGGAAAAATTGATCTTAACAAGTCATTTCCCCTTTTCCCACAATGTTTTCTGCCCTATCAGAGGGTTATTTCATCACAATTTTAAAATGTCATCTGGAAACTCTTTCAAATTGGGACAGTCGAAAATATGGCAATTGGTAAAGGGTTTCACGACACTTGACATTTCCTGCATGTTACATAGAGCATGAAGTACAATAGTTATCTAACAAGAACAAAAGACTCTTGCATTCGTGGAGTCGCCCGTTGTGAGAGCTGATTAAATGCCCACCTTCTCATGAGTATGAAGATCATGATGCCAGCAATCAACATACACAACATGACAGCAATGATGGCCCCAACAATGATCACCACTGAGGGACCTGTCTCTATCTCACTCTTTGTGTCTGTAATATAGGGAAAGCATTAACAAACAACGAAAATAACACATTCATCTTAATATGCATATATTGCTACATTACTGCGCTGGATCCGACTTCATGCTTATGCAAACAGGTAAGATCCAGGTCAGCCGCCAAGTAAATTGGCCTGTGATCTAACTTGTTTGCTGGGTATCTTTCCTCAACAAAATTATGCAATATCTAAGGATTAGGGAAGCAGATGACACAAAACCCTATTTTTAGAAAATTACCCAGGATTCTAGGGGTTAAGATAGTCACTGTCTTGATTTTCATCGTAGTAAAACACCTACCAGAATCATAAGTGCACACTCACATTGTGAATTACACATAAGCAATTTAAATCTACACATATCAGTTTTCTAATCTGTAGTACCATATTTACATGAAACCGGAGAAATTGACACTAGAAATCATTTTGTCACTGGTCAATCCCACCATAGCAGCAATATTTCCTTATAGCTAAATAACAGAATATTATGAGAGCTAAGAAAGATAAGTCGCAGGCTAGAAGAATGTTGCAGTAGAATTTCCAAAGAAAACTCTGAAAATCATTCGAAAATGCCTATTGCATAAAATGTATGAAAACAAGGTCCAATTTTTTTGGAAGCAAAACTTCTCACTTCATCAATACCAACATATTCAATGGGGTAACTCTTTCAGCTCAGTTCTGTCTTAAAGATGCATTGTAATAAAAGAAGAAACTTTTGATTTTCAGAAATTAATGATATCAAGGAAGTATGAGTACTATGTTCCATTAAACCTGAAGGTCCCTTTCATTAACAGGCCGTAAAGATTGGCCTTGTCTGGAGGTTAGAACATACCATAAGGCTTGCCTGTTAAAGTGCTGATTATTTCACTGTATTTCCCTACACCTTGACTTGTATTCCCTCGAACCTACAAAAGAAGAAAGATTTGTTTCAGTACATATAAAATGTATATCAAACATATGTCAGTAACTCCCCCCTAATGGATTTTATAATCATAACTTCTAACAACAATCAACAATCATTTATGTTTAAAAGCAGGGATCAGGAAAACGTCATTTTTCCCGTTCTGGACCTATTTTACCTGTTATATACCAATTGCAACTCAGGATTTCACGATTAATCTGGTTTGGTCCTTTCAGACCAAATTTGCGTAACTGAACTTAAACGTTATGACTGGAATCCCAAAATAATTTTGTAAACAACAAAGTGTTAATCCATGACACAATGCCAGACATGTGATGAAGCTTGTTGTTTGCAATGTACTCTTACATTTTATTTGATTCACTTGGTGACCAAATCAATTGAGTGCACAAAGCAAAAGAAGCAAGCTGTAAATTTTTCGCATTATAGAAAACCGTAATTTCCCACACTGTCAATTAATTTTTTCCCTTTTTGTCAACTTCTGAATTATAGCATTTGCCATAGTTCTGTTTGTTTAAGGTTAAGTGGAATGTCAGTTTTTTATTCAATAACAAATCAATCAATGGCGGAGTATTGAAATTTTTCTTGTGATACGATATTTTAATGAAAACTCGTCACAGATTATAAAATACCAAGGATAGGGTAGTTCTTATCTACTAAACACATTGAATAGAGGAATCCATGCTTTCATAGAACATGTTAACCTTCCACAATATCTATCCTAAAATGATAAAGGAAAATTAGATTAGAATTTGGTAACCCGGGCACAATGCCCACCTGGGGATGGTTATGGAGAAAAGCTGAATGAAATCTCCAGCATCTAAATTAAGAAAAGCTGTAAATCTAAGAAATGTTTGTAATTTCCTCAGCATAATGACACTGTTCAATTTAAATAATGCAGTTTTGGCTTTTTGGGATTATTCTAAACCAAATTATGGACAAATTTAAATCCCGAACTGCAAAACATCACAGTTTATTGTGTAGCCGTAATTTCTAGTTAAGCTATAAATGGTAAAATTCACAAAATTGTTACCAGGGGGCCAGTTTTTGCAAGCTTTTAGTGTATCCATTTAGAGCATAGACAGCCAAATAAATTCATAAAATGTGGCAATAAAAGTGAAAATCAGATTCTTTAGGTAGTAGTCAGTCTGTAATTAACTCAATTATTCACAATGAATTGAGAGCCTCATATAGAGTGAAAAGTTGGACAGAAATGCCAATCCTAGTATACACAAACTTAACCCTTTCCCAAACAGACACAACATTTGACCAATTTGTTGCAGACGACTTTGGAAAACATTGTGGGAAAAGGAAAAATTGCTCGTAACGAGCAATTTCTCCTTTTCCCACAATATTTTCTGTCCTATCAGTAGATTAATTTGCAATTTCATCACATTTTGAAATGCCGTCTGCAAACTCTTTCAATTTGGGACAGTCGAGAATTTGGTGTTTGGGAAAGGGTTAATAAGCCTTCTTTTTTAACGGAAATAATCAAATTAACTAACCATTGAAATAGAAGAAGAAATAAGTACTTCCTTTTTAATCAAAATTGACTTACTTTACCAAAATATTTGCCCCTACTTTTTTTTTATTATGGAACCAGTTCAAGAAAAACATATGAAAAACATGTGAAAGCTTATGAAAACAAGACTTAAGAATAGAACCTTCATTTAAGTATAATTAATGCATAAACACGGTGTGGTGATTCCTTTCTTTAAGCTTGGGTGAGTGAAGAATTGGTATAAAATAATCAAATTCAATGCCACAACAGAGATGGGATTAAAATCTCAACCTTCACAATATTGAGCTATGAATGTCCGATACTAACCCCAGCCCAAAAACAGAAGACTTACAAGAACTGTCCATAAGACAGTATGCTTCACTATTCAGTAAAACATACAAGAGCAATATCAAGTTAGAGACCAAATATTTAAAATTGAAATATGAAGTTCCACACTAAAGTTTAACCAAATTTTACATATAAACAAAATAGATATAAGGCTTGGTAAATTAAAGGACCCAAAATAACAACTCAAAATATATTTGTTAAGTCTAAATCCATTCCCTTCAGTAGAGAGTGCTGCATAAACCCACGGCAAGATCTTATACAGTCATATTTCACACAAAAGGAATATAATTCCTCAAAATCTAGCCCAGAGTTATGGTGCTTGTAAGTGATATGTGAAGTTTCAACCCACCTCTGACAGCTGTTAAGAGACATTACCATGCACTCAGAAACAATCGTCGAAAGTCCAAGCCATAGAAAAGTGCTTCAAATGGTCAATAACCTTACATAGAGACCCTATGTATGAAGTTTAGTCCATTCCATTTAGTTGTTAATTAAGACTTCAAACAGTTAACCTAAAAATGCCTTTGTTCAAAATAAAATCTGAAAACTTTGTGAAAATGCCAAAAAAATGCTAATGACCAGCAAATTGTCCTTTTGCCTATACCTGTGTATGCAATTTACTGTATATAAATGCATGAGTTTGATTGTTACAATACCTACAAGCATTAACAGAAAGATATAATAATGTTTCAAATTGACAAGTACATTTTCATTGAAAAACTATGACAAAAGAAATAATTGCTTGTTGTTTGTGGAACAAATTCCTCTGAAACATAGATAATTGATGGCATATTACATCTTTTGTTTCAAACATACATTTTGCACTTGGAAGATGTTTCTGTAGAAAAGACTTGATTCTGAGAAACACAATTGGTGAGAGTTGGTTCCGAGAAATACAACTGGTAAGAGTTGATTCCAGGAAATACAAATGGTAAGAGTTTAGGATCAAATTCCACTCTTATTGCTGCAGTGTGGTGAATAATTAAACTGGTATCAGCAGACATATCCGTCTTTGTTCTTTAAACTCGCTAAATGAAGAGGGAACAATGAGAAACATGAAATTTAAATATGTATGAAAGAGCCGTGACTACAAAAGAATACATGAATACTGGAACATTGCAATGCAGTGCCCTGTTTGATGCCAATTTTCACTCATTTGAATGCATGTTTTTTATTCCCTTTACTGTGTTTGAAGTTGTAGGGAGTGAGTAATTAAACAGTTCATTTTCTACAAATTATGCACTAAATGTGCTGACAATCAGTCAGCAATTCCAATCTGTCTGTTTGGAAGCCAATCTCCTTAGAGAGATGTCTCCCTACAAAGACCATTAAAATAACTTTATTTGTAGGATACCACTGGCATAAAGGTGCTTTTGTTTTAGATTAGTTAAGTTTTATGTAACTATATAATTATCCATTCCTTCAAAGGGTAGCTTGTGAAAGCTGTCCAAATTTAAAACAAACCAGACAAATGGTTTAAAAAACAAGAGGGCCATAATGGCCCTTTATCGCTCACCTGAGTTCTGTTTGAAAAAGAGGTATATTTAAGACAGAGTGGTTGGTATGTTTCAAACTCTTCTAAGTGCTAATTGCATTGAATACTCTAAGCCAATGCTCTTGCTTGTTAACATTTTTTTATGTGTATTGTATTTGTCTTCTTGAGTTAATGTTCACCAAGACAAAGAGAATTAAGATGAAGGAAATTTAGGTTTGTGAAAGCAGGGACAGTAACAATTGGTTGGGCAAATTAAAATAATAACAATTGGAAAATGTATCTCAAAGTCGTTTATTGGTTTTCAACAGTAAATAAATTTGGAAAATTTTAAGACAGTCAAGCTTATGGTAAATAATCCAATCATTCTGGCCAACTTTCATCAAAATGGGACCATAAATGTGGCCTCTAGAGTGTTCACAAGCTTTTTAAATTATTTGACCTAGTGACCTAGTTTTTGACCCCACATGACCCACTTTCAAACATGGCCAAGATTTCATTTTGGCAATCCTTCTGACCAACTTTCATCAAAATTGGACCATAAATATAGCTGCTAGAGTGTTCACAAGGTTTTTTTTTAAATATTTGACCTAGTGACCTAGTTTTTGACCTCACATGACCTGGTTTCAAACTTGGCCAAGATTTCAATTGAGACAATCATTCTGACCAATTTTCATCAAATTTGGACCATAAATGTGGCCTCTAGAGTGTTCACAAACTTTTTAAATCATTTGACCTAGTGACCTAGTTTTTGACCCCACATGACCCAGTTTCGAACTTGGCCAAGATTTTATTGAGACAATCATTCTGACCAATTTTGATAAAAATTGGATCATAAATGTGGTCTCTAGAGTGTTCACAAGCTTTTTAAATTATTTGACCTAGTGACCTAGTTTTTTACCCCACATGACTGAGTCTTGAACTTGGCCAAGATTTCATTAAGACAATCATTCTGACCAACTTTGATAAAAATTGGACCATAATTGTGGTCTCTAGAGTGTTCACAAGCTTTTTAAATTATATGACCTAGTGACCTAGTTATTGACCCCACATGACCCAGTTTCAAATTTGGCCAACATTTTTATTGAGACAATCATTCTGACTAACTTTCATCAAAATTGGACCATAAATGTGGCCTCTAGAGTGTTCACAAGCTTTTTAAATTATTTGACCTAGTGACCTAGTTTTTGACCCCACGGGAACCAGTTTCAAACTTGGCCAAGATTTCATTAAGACCATCATTCTGATGAACTTTCATCAAAATTGGAACATAAATGTGGCCTCTAGAGTGTTCACAAACTTTTTAAATTATTTGACCTAGTGACCTAGTTTTTGACCCCACATGACCCAGTTTCAAATTTGGCCAACATTTTTATTGAGACAATCATTCTGACTAACTTTCATCAAAATTGGACCATAAATGTGGCCTCTAGAGTGTTCACAAGCTTTTTAAATTATTTGACCTAGTGACCTAGTTTTTGACCCCACGTGAACCAGTTTCAAACTTGGCCAAGATTTCATTAAGACCATCATTCTGATGAACTTTCATCAAAATTGGAACATAAATGTGGCCTCTAGAGTGTTCACAAACTTTTTGAATTATTTGACCTAGTGACCTAGTTTTTGACCCCACATGACCCAGTTTCGAACCTGGCCAAGATTTTATTGAGACAATCATTCTGACCAATTTTGATAAAAATTGGACCATAATTGTGGTCTCTAGAGTGTTCACAAGCTTTTTAAATTATTTGACCTAGTGACCTAGTTATTGACCCCACATGACCCAGTTTCAAACTTGGCCAAGATTTTTATTGAGACAATCATTCTGACCAACTTTCATCAAAATTGGACCATAAATGTGGCCTCTAGAGTGTTCACAAACTTCTTAAATTATTTGACCTAGTGACCTAGTTTTTGACCCCAAATGACCCAGTTTCGAACTTGGCCAAGATTTTATTGAGACAATCATTCTGACCAACTTTCATCAAAATTGGACCAAAAATGTGGCCTCTAGAGTGTTCACAAACTTTTTAAATTATTTGACCTAGTGACCTAGTTTTTGACCCCACATGACCCAGTTTCGAACTTGGCCAAGATTTTATTGAGACAATCATTCTGACCAATTTTGATAAAAATTGGATCATAAATGTAGCCTCTAGAGTGTTCACAAGCAATTGTTGACACATGCACGGACACACGGACGCACGGACGCACGGACACACGGACGACGGACATGTCGGTATCACAAAAGCTCACCTTGAGCACTACGTGCTCAGGTGAGCTAAAAAGTATATACTTAGTGATTTGGGGAAGGTACCATTTTCACTAAAGGAGAATTTCATTTAATAGGCCATTCCAGCTTAAGTTTAAAATAGAAAATGACTATGAGCATGGATTATTATGAATTTCTTATTCCATATGATTGTTTAAATCTGTCCATTTCAAAAGGTAAATAGCCATAATTTACTCTTAACATTTATTTTCCAAAAAACTATTGAACTAAATTGGATCAAAAAAATCTCTTCATACATAATAATTTCTTGAATATTTGACTTACAGCACATATCACATAAGATCATTGACACAACAACAACTTAGCTTTTTTCATTTAAGAATTAACATACAATAATGGGTACATCAAAATTTGAGAAAAGTTAATTCTAGTCAAATATGTTATGGATATTCTTTAAATAAATGTTAGCTATCTTACGTAATGATAGCTTTACATTCTTGACAAATCCTGATTGAATTGGAAGTGACAATAACCCTAGCAGATGGTCCTGGGAGGGAGATCAGCATTACGAGTCCGCGGAGACATCCTATACAGACACAACAATCTCACTTCTGTCTTCATTCTACAGACGTCAGGGAGATCTTTAGTAGACATTTTGATTCAACTACATGGGGCATTTCAATTTCATTCATTGGACTTGGACCCAATCATTTGAATGTTCAATTAATATCATCCATATCATACTATTCAGTCCTTTTTGCTATGTTTTTTGTTTGTTTTATATTTACTCAATCAAAAGCAAATGTGTCAAATGGGCAAACGGATTTGTTGAAAGGCATTTCAGTTATTTCCCATACAACCCCTAGTATAGTAGAAAAAGAGCCTAAGAGACTCCCTATGGAATACTGCATAACTCATAAGTGCTAAATCTTACATTTTGGGGAAATCTATTTAGCTCTAGAAGAGTAAAAGTGATAGAAAGGCAAATATGCCATTTCAATGCGAGTTGAGCTAGTATTGGAGATTAGATTACAATTTGTGACCATAATTTGAATAATAAGGGTAATGATCTCTCATCTCTCATTAAGATTATGACACATACTGTGGCATTGGACCTTTCTATGGCTTAGGAAGAGATGGATACTACAATTCATCCTATTTTTTTTTCAATTTCATCTGCATGGCAGCCCCTTTTCATTTATTATTACTTTTACTATCATCATATATACTTATAATTTCATTATAAATTATTTACTACAATTTATCCAATTTTGTTCAATTCTGTTTAAATCAGAAGGTTATATTTTATCATTTCTTCTAGCTGCCTACCAACAATCTTTATTATCACTGTGTATTGAATAATCTAAAGGGCTCTTTTTACCTGCTTTATATTTATTCTTTGGTCTCATGCAAAGTCACAAAATGGATGCAACCATGTGGTTAATTCCCACTACAAAACCTCAAAGGGATTTCAAATCCCAAGTCGTGCTCTTTTTCAATCATACAGACCCTCAAAGAAGGAGGATTTCATGGAAATAACTTCCACATGGCCGGTAATTTTACGCCTGATTACAGATATAATACAATTTATCATATAGATACTGATTGATGAAAGTTAAAAAATTAATAAAAAAACCTCTTATAATGTCTAATAGGTTAGGTAATCCATTCATTTTATGTGTGAACCTTTTCCTTTACCCTTTCTCAAAGTGCTTAACTTTATACTTTCTTACCATAGGGATTTACCTTTTAAATGAATTAAACCTGATATAATAAAGCCATTTGGAGAATAAAACTATAGAATAAATTCAAATATTATTCTGTACTGATATTTTGTATCCTTCATGTTATAAGCATACAGAAAGGTATTTTGTTCCCTTATATATAACACACTATAGATCCCCATTAGAACCCTAGGGAAGGTCACAAGTCGCAACAAAAAAAATCAGACAAAACACAGTCAAACTTGTGTTAGGGGGCCAGCCTATGGGACAGAGTAAATTGGCTGTTTAAGACAGGTTGGCTGCTTAACATAAATTGATTTACACTATAAATCTAACAATGGGACTTTCTGTAGTGGTTGTTTAAGGCAGGTTGGCTGCTTAAAAGGGTGGTTGCTTAACACAAGTTAGACTGTAACATGAATAAAGATATTTGGTAAGAACCATTGTACGAAATAGAAACTTTTCTCCTTTTTCTTCACTGGTTTACACGTCTTTTAATATAGGTCCACTGCATTGAGTCATCATTAACCAATGAGTTAAACTGATCTGTGATGATTTTGTTCAACATTTCTTTTGGTACAGACCTTATTGGCTGACATCTGGTTGTAAATGCCTTTTTTCCTATCAACCTCCTCATTATACAATCACTTGAATTCTTTATTCTGTCTCATTGTCAACTTAGATATACAGATAGTGCAATTGAGTATATTGAGTTAATTTACTTAAAACCACTCCCGTAATATTCATCATGTAAATCTGTCGTTTCCAATGGTCTCTCATTTTATTCCATGACACCTTCAGAGGGTCTAGTGTAAAGGAATTTTTATCCAATTAACCGTCTTGGCTTTTCTTTGCAAATACCATCCAGGGGAACACCCTTGCAGCAAGCTGTCACACTTTAATCCAATCAACATTTCCACTAGAGTATTTCCTTCCATTATCAACTAGAAGAGTGATGATATTACAGCATATGAAAATAACTGAAGCTAGAGAACAAGCTTGCTTTCTTTTGAGCAATGTAAAAGTAATGCAAGGAATTTGACGGGATTTTCTTCATATGTTTATGGCATTTATTCTCACCTGAAACATTTACTAATAATCTGACAGAAGAAAAGTTTGTAAGCCTGCTGTGCTTGATTAAATCTGTGCTGAAAAGTGAAGAGCAAGATCAGACCGTAACTCTAGTTTAGTCAAGTCCATTGCAATTTTGAACTTAGTCCACAGTTAAAAGAAAGGCAGGCAAATTTTAACAATCAAACGAATGGATGTCTTTGAATCGGATGGCAGAGGTCACAAAGAGGACCAGCTAATTAAGCTAGTTATAAACACTGTAACCATATAAACCACACTTAAACTCAGTCACTCTTGTCAATGATTGGTAATTTTGAGATTTTGTTAAAAATTAACCATAATGTATAATGATTGATAAAAGAACGTCGGTTACCAGTAGGCTGAGACCTCTCCAACAAAGAAAGCATCTTTATTTTCAAGTTTATCTGTTAGATTATTATAGAACTTTTTCTCATTTGTTTCTCTCAATGACTGTTGTAGCAATTTTGAAATGGCAACTAATTCTCTTCTTTTAATACCATCTCATTGGTAACTTAAATATTGTGATAAAACACTGTCCCTCCTCATGAGCCTTTAAAATATCCCTGCAGGTAAAAGTTAGACATATTTTTTTCCAAAACAATTACAAACTTAAGATTGTAGGAAGAATTTGCTCTTGAAGTAATGAATGATTCAAGTCACAGCTTGTATTTGCAACTCTTCTAAAATAAAAATTCAACGTATGCTAATATGAAATTAAATGTTTTCATGTTTACGATACTTTTTACAGTTTTTTTCCCAAGGACATATTTTGATCTATGTTGACATGAAAACTTGTTGTTGAATTTTTTTAAACACGCTTAAGGAGTCTACACCATTCACAGAAACAACCATCAGTAAACAAGTGCAATTCCTTAGACAGTGGCTAAATCCAGGCATATCCTTCCAAAGGAAACTTGTCTTTATTCCTACAGAACCTTGAGTCAGTCAAGATGAGAGTCTGCAGGAAAAAGCAAGGACCTTTTTTAACATTCCCTTCATCATAATGTTTTAGTGAGCATTGACACATAGTTTAGGAAATTAACCATACCAATGTATCAGGGATATATCAACCAATTCTGAATGAAGTTATAAGAGACAGAAAAGTTCTCCAATATTAGATTAATTAATCTGTTTAAGCTCTCTATGATGATAGATTGAAAGTGTCTACCTTAACCCTTAGAATACTGGGTAATTTTCTAAAAATAGATTATTGTGTCATTTGCTTTCCAAAACCTTTTTATCTGCTTAATTTTGATGAGGTAAGATACTCAGAGTAGCAAACAGGTTAGATCACAGGTGAGCCACCAAGTAAATTGGCGGCTGGCCTGGATCCAACCTGTTTGCATAAGCATGAAGTGGGTTCCAGCACTATAAGGGTTAAACCACACATGGTGGACAGATAGAGAGTAGGGTGACATACACATCACATCAGTCAATCAAATATGGTTCCCAGTCCCCTGAGAAACACAAGTGTTTTCCAAACCTGGTCTATACAGACAGCATCACTGCATCGGCCTTAAATAATGTTACACTCATCATACACTTCACACACATAATACAGATTTTTGGAAACTTTGAAGACATCTAACATAGAAGAGGAATTGAATGTAGTCGGATCTGATTATTTCTTCTTTTGTCCCTAGAACTCATAAGGTATATTATCTTTTTAATGACAATAGGAACGCCACTTCTCCCTTGCAAATGAAGCACAATTTGTCAGCAAGAGATGGAGGACAAGATCTTGTTCATGTGACAGGTATATGAGCACCACAGGTTTCATGATTCTCACAAACTGTCAATAGTTCCTGTATTGACGGGTCCTGTATTGGTTCTCAGGGAAACATAATGACGAGAAAAGGGGTGATATGAAACATTCTTGAGACAGATTACCTGTAGTTGAATTCCTACATCTATGTTTGGGATAAAAAATAGGGATGGGAACGAATAGTGAAATCACTATTCGAATATTCGACTAGAACTATTCGAATATATTCGAATATTCGATATAAGATTTCGTTTTGATGTCCGAATGTCTGCATGTCCGAATACTAGTACACTAGTCCTCTGTTCAAACCTTTTGTGTATAGCCGATGGGAGCCGATATCTGTATACATGTACGTGCATTCAATATCAAAGTAGTAATAACCATTATTTCGTTTTTTATCAACATACAACTTTTCCAGACGGATGGATGCTTGCCATTCAAGTGATTCAGTAGGTTGGATGTTTTATTCTTGAATACAAAGTCCTGGTTACACAGGTTATAGGTCGCCTTCGACTTGTCGGCAGAACGAGTAAAGTAATTCCAGACACACGATGGAGACATTGTGATGTTTATCGAATAGATGTAGAAATTAGAATGAAGATAAGTTTGACAAATTATTCTGAAGAAAAATATACTTTCTAACACATCATTTGATTGGTCTTCGTGCATAAGCAATCATGATTACGATTGGTTATTGAAAGAGTAATTGTTTAATTTCACGACAAACAAGTTACGTGATTGGTTGACACTGACAATTGTCAATTAGCTTGATTGACTTGTTTTGGATAATAAGGAGCAAGTCCAGATCATTAAGGTGTTAGATTTAGCGGCTTAAAATCGACTATTTTCACACTTAGGAATTAATCGTTTTGCAAACTGTCAAAAGATGTGGTAATTTGTCACAGGTGTTTTACTGTGTGACATACGTTGTAAAAACATCGTAACTGCACCTGGGAGCTAGGCACGTTCTTCGATATTTGGGATCGGATTAGAGGAAGAAAATGAAAATAAAACAACATTATTTTTGAATAAAATTTATGGTAAACATACAGTAAAATGGGTTCATTAAAATCGAATATTCGAATACTATTTTGCTATTCGAATATTCGACCCGCTATTCGAATATTCGAATATTCGTTCCCATCCCTAATAAAAAACCTTCTTTTTGAAAAGTTGGCCGCATAATCATTGTAAGTATGTCATAAAACAAGAGGGCCATAATGGCCCTTTATCGCTCACCTGAGTTCTGTTTGAAAAAGAGGTATATTTAAGACAGAGTGGTTGGTATGTTTCAAACTCTTCTAAGTGCTAATTGCATTGAATACTCTAAGCCAATGCTCTTGCTTGTTAACATTTTTTTATGTGTATTGTATTTGTCTTCTTGAGTTAATGTTCACCAAGACAAAGAGAAATAAGATGAAGGAAATTTAGGTTTGTGAAAGCAGGGACAGTAACAATTGGTTGGGCAAATTAAAATAATAACAATTGGAAAATGTATCTCAAAGTCATTTATTGGTTTTCAACAGTAAATAAATTTGGAAAATTTTAAGACAGTCAAGCTTATGGTAAATAATCCAATCATTCTGGCCAACTTTCATCAAAATTGGACCATAAATGTGGCCTCTAGAATGTTCACAAGCTTTTTAAATTATTTGACCTAGTGACCTAGTTTTTGACCCCACATGACCCACTTTCAAACATGGCCAAGATTTCATTTTGGCAATCCTTCTGACCAACTTCCATCAAAATTGGACCATAAATATAGCTGCTAGAGTGTTCACAAGGTTTTTCAAATATTTGACCTAGTGACCTAGTTTTTGACCTCACATGACCCGGTTTCAAACTGGGCCAAGATTTCAATTGAGACAATCATTCTGACCAACTTTCATCAAATTTGGACCATTAATGTGGCCTCTAGAGTGTTCACAAGCTTTTTAAATTATTTGACCTAGTGACCTAGTTTTTTACCCCACATGACCGAGTCTTGAACTTGGCCAAGATTTCATTGAGACAATCATTCTGACCAACTTTGATAAAATTGGACCATAATTGTGGTCTCTAGAGTGTTCACAAGCTTTTTAAATTATATGACCTAGTGACCTAGTTATTGACCTCACATGACCCAGTTTCAAACTTGGCCAACATTTTTATTGAGACAATCATTCTGACCAACTTTCATCAAAATTGGACCATAAATGTGGCCTCTAGAGTGTTCACAAGCTTTTTAAATTATTTGACCTAGTGACCTAGTTTTTGACCCCACATAAACCAGTTTCAAACTTGGCCAAGATTTCATTAAGACCATCATTCTGATGAACTTTCATCAAAATTGGAACATAAATGTGGCCTCTAGAGTGTTCACAAACTTTTTAAATTATTTGACCTAGTGACCTAGTTTTTCACCCCACATGACCCAGTTTCGAACTTGGCCAAGATTTTATTCAGACAATCATTCTGACCAATTTTGATAAAAATTGGACCATAATTGTGGTCTCTAGAGTGTTCACAAGCTTTTTAAATTATTTGACCTAGTGACCTAGTTATTGACCCACATGACCCAGTTTCGAACTTGGCCAAGATTTTATTGAGACAATCATTCTGACCAACTTTCATCAAAATTGGACCATAAATGTGGCCTCTAGGGTGTTCACAAACTTCTTAAATTATTTGACCTAGTGACCTAGTTTTTGACCCCAAATGACCCAGTTTCGAACTTGGCCAAGATTTTATTGAGACAATCATTCTGACCAACTTTCATCAAAATTGGACCAAAATGTGGCCTCTAGAGTGTTCACAAACTTTTTAAATTATTTGACCTAGTGACCTAGTTTTTGACCCCACATGACCCAGTTTCGAACTTGGCCAAGATTTTATTAAGACAATCATTCTGACCAATTTTGATAAAAATTGGATCATAAATGTAGCCTCTAGAGTGTTCACAAGCAATTGTTGACACACGCACGGACGCACGGACGCACAGACACACGGACGCACGGACGCACGGACGCACGCACGGACGACGGACATCTCGGTATCACAAAAGCTCACCTTGAGCACTACGTGCTCAGGTGAGCTAAAAAACAGCATTGTAAGAGAAGAACAAATAACATTTGTCAGTGATTTAAACCTTGTCTGTTGTAAGCCAACCTGTGAAATCTTGCATTTACCTTCATATTCATCATAAACAAAGTATACAGCTCAAAGAAGTTTAAACAAAAGCAATTTTATGACCTTTAAATCTGTTATGTAATTACCTGGCAGTATTCACATCCAAAGTATACACAAGTTCCATTTTCATCTCAAAATTATGAGGTAATCATTTGTTTGTACTGTAGACACTTATACCATATTTACCTTGAACTCGTATCTTGTTTTAGTGAGAAGGTTGTTAAAGGTGATGGAGGTATACCATAATTACCTTGAAGTTGTATCTTGTTTTAGTGAGAAGGTTGTTAAAGGTGATGGAGGTATACCATAATTACCTTGAACTTGTATCTTGTTTTAGTGAGAAGGTTTTTAAAGGTGATGGAGGTATACCATATTTACCTTGAACTCGTATCTTATTTTAGTGAGAAGGTTAAAGGTGATGGAGGTATACCATAATTGCCTTGAACTCGTATCTTGTTTTAGTGAGAAGGTTAAAGGTGATGGAGGTATACCATAATTGCCTTGAACTCGTATCTTGTTTTAGTGAGAAGGTTAAAGGTGATGGAGGTATACCATAATTACATTGAACTCGTATCTTATTTTAGTGAGAAGGTTGTTAAAGGTGATGGAGGTATACCATATTTACCTTGAACTCGTATCTTATTTTAGTGAGAAGGTTGTTAAAGGTGATGGAGGTATACCATAGTTACCTTGAACTCGTATCTCATTTTAGTGAGAAGGTTGTTAAAGGTGATGGAGGTATACCATAATTACCTTGAACTCGTATCTTATTTTAGTGAGAAGGTTAAAGGTGATGGAGGTATACCATAATTACCTTGAACTCGTATCTTGTTTTAGTGAGAAGGTTGTTAAAGGTGATGGAGGTATACCATATTTACCTTGAACTCGTATCTTATTTTAGTGAGAAAGTTGTTAAAGGTGATGGAGGTATACCATAATTACCTTGAACTCGTATCTTATTTTAGTGAGAAGGTTGTTAAAGGTGATGGAGGTATACCATATTTACCTTGAACTCGTATCTTATTTTAGTGAGAAGGTTGTTAAAGGTGATGGAGGTATACCATAATTACCTTGAACTCGTATCTTGTTTTAGTGAGAAGGTTGTTAAAGGTGATGGAGGTATACCATAATTACATTGAACTCGTATCTTATTTTAGTGAGAAGGTTGTTAAAGGTGATGGAGGTATACCATATTTACCTTGAACTCGTATCTTATTTTAGTGAGAAGGTTGTTAAAGGTGATGGAGGTATACCATAATTACCTTGAACTCGTATCTTGTTTTAGTGAGAAGGTTGTTAAAGGTGATGGAGGTATACCATAATTACCTTGAACTCGTATCTTGTTTTAGTGAAAAGGTTGTTAAAGGTGATGGAGGTATACCATATTTACATTGAACTCGTATCTTGTTTTAGTGAAAAGGTTGTTAAAGGTGATGGAGGTATACCATATTTACATTGAACTCGTATCTTGTTTTAGTGAGAAGGTTGTTAAAGGTGATGGAGGTATACCATTTTAACATTGAACTCGTATCTTGTTTTAGTGAGAAGGTTGTTAAAGGTGATGGAGGTATACCATATTTACCTTGAACTCGTATCTTGTTTTAGTGAGAAGGTTGTTAAAGGTGATGGAAGTGTCCCTGGTGTGATTGACCACCTCTGTATCACTCTTATCTTTAACATAATGGACAACCTCATACCATTGAACTGTCTCCTCCTCGGCAACCTGTAACAACAACATAGTCATCTCAGTACAGTACAACACTGACAACATAGTCTTATCATTACAGTACAACACTGACAACATAGTCTTATCATTACAGTATAACACTGACAACATGGTCTTATCATTACAGTATAACACTGACAACATAGTCAAAACATAGTCTTATCATTACAGTATAACACTGACAACATAGTCTTATCATTACAGTATAACACTGACAACAAAGTCTTATCATTACATTTTAACACTGACAACATATGCTTAACATTACAGTATAACACTGACAACATAGTCTTATCATTACAGTATAACACTGACAACATAGTCTTATCATTACAGTATAACACTGACAACATAGTCTTATCATTACAGTATAACACTGACAACATAGTCTTATCATTACAGTATAACACTGACAACATGGTCTTATCATTACAGTATAACACTGACAACATAGTCTTACCATTACAGTATAACACTGACAACATAGTCTTATCATTACAGTATAACACTGACAACAAAGTCTTATCATTACAGTATAACACTGACAACATAGTCTTTTCATTACAGTATAACACTGACAACATAGTCTTATCATTACAGTATAACACTGACAACATAGTCTTATCATTACAGTATAACACTGACAACATAGTCTTATCATTACAGTATAACACTGACAACATAGTCTTATCATTACAGTATAACACTGACAATAGTCTTATCATTACAGTATAACACTGACAACATAGTCTTATCATTACAGTATAACACTGACAACATAGTCTTATCATTACAGTATAACACTGACAACATAGTCTTATCATTACAGTATAACACTGACAACATAGTCTTATCATTACAGTATAACACTGACAACATAGTCTTATCATTACAGTATATCACTGACAACATAGTCTTATCATTACAGTATAACACTGAGAACATAGTCTTTTCATTACAGTATAACACTGACAACATAGTCTTATCATTACAGTATAACACTGACAACATAGTCTTATCATTACAGTATAACACTGACAACATAGTCTTTTCATTACAGTATAACACTGACAACATAGTCTTATCATTACAGTATAACACTGACAACATAGTCTTATCACAGTATAACACTGACAACATAGTCTTATCATTACAGTATAACACTGACAACATAGTCTTATCATTACAGTATAACACTGACAACATAGTCTTATCATTACAGTATAACACTGACAACATAGTCTTTTCATTACAGTATAACACTGACAACATAGTCTTATCATTACAGTATAACACTGACAACATAGTCTTATCATTACAGTATAACACTGACAACATAGTCTTATCATTACAGTATATCACTGACAACATAGTCTTATCATTACAGTATAACACTGAGAACATAGTCTTTTCATTACAGTATAACACTGACAACATAGTCTTATCATTACAGTATAACACTGACAACATAGTCTTATCATTACAGTATAACACTGACAACATAGTCTTTTCATTACAGTATAACACTCTTGTTGTTTGGTTCTTTAACCCATCACAAAACAATAATGAATTTAACCACTGTGTTGCAGACGACTATGGAAAACATTGTGGGAAAAGGAGAAATTGCTCATAACGAGCAATTTTTTCCTTTTGCCACAAATGTTTTCTGCCCTATCAGAAGAGCATTTTCCAATTTCATCCCATTTTGAAATGTCATCTGCAAACTCTTTCACTTTGGGACAGTCGAAAATTTGGCGTTTGGTAAAGGGTTAATTGTTTTTCTTTTAAATTGGGTCACCATTGTTTCAGTTGCTTAGCAATGTTCAGCTAAATGTGGATTAAGAAAGACCCCTAACTAAACTGCCCATAGGAATTGATCAAGCTGAGTAGAACCATCAGAAATCATGCTAAAAAGTCGCCATGCTAGGCTAATAAAAAGTTAATTCTACCACAATTGTGATTTGAACCCACACTGAGAGGGGCTTCAAGAACTACAGATCAATATTCTACCCACCAAGCCTTGGAGGCCCCCCTCAGGTGTAAAATATCTAAAGCACTATATATAGTGATATACTAAAGGGTTTCTTCCTCAAACGTTAACTCATAAAGTATTGGGAACTCTGAAATAAGTCATGCAGGAATGTGTGGGGATATCATAATGATTTATAGATTTACACTTGGCTTGCCTTTATACTCATTCATATAGAAATATGTTACAGGATACTTATACTGTTGTGACACACTGTGAAAGCCTCTAATCCTATTTCAACCTACAGTGTTGTTGATAGTTTTAACGCTATCCTTCAGGGGTTCAAAAGTAGCCTAACATGCACAAATATTCTCCATTCACCTTCCTCAGACGCAAGACACAAATACACCTTAATAAATAAACACATCAGTAAATTTTAACACATTGGCGAGTGATTTAAAAAACATTGAGACAAAGGAGAAGATTTGCTTTCTTGATGTTTCAATAAGTAACCAATTTCACAAATGTCATGTAAATGTCAAACAATGACATCATCAGCTAATACTCATAATTCTGGTCACCAGTAAGCTTAGTATGAGATAAATAGGTGATCATGGGTTAATATATTTGTCTAATAACATCTTTCTAATATTTATCTTGACAATTAGAAGAAACTGATTCATAAAAGACATACTTATAAGATGAATTAGTGACTTCTGTTTTCATGTCTAAATGATCCTCTACAACTAGAGAGATTAAGGATAGACAATAATAAGGCTTTCACAAAAGTCAGGGAGTTCTCCATAACAGGCTGTATTTCATTTTGGGTATTCATGTTTCCTTTAGTTAAGGACGTTCTCTGTAGCTTTTTCTGCGCATTTCATATGCGCATCCAAGGGAGATAATAATCTGTTACCTAAGAGGTACTTGCATAGTAGTCGGATAAGCTTTTGTATTCGGATGAAAATTACTGTATGCATTTTTTTTCAAAGAATAATCATATTATCCATACAACTTAAAAAATGTTATAAACATTGTAATATTTTTCTCTATTTTTCAAGTTTAAAGTTATTTTAATCATTTGTTATAAATGTTTTTTCAAATACGGTTATTATGGAAACTGTCATTTTACAGAAAAACTAACTTGTCAACATATTTACTTTTTTTTGTATTTTGTATTTCAAGATTAAATTTTACTTCACATACTGAGAAAAAAGAAAATTCTATGAAAGGGATTTTTAAACATCTTCATTTATTTGTAATATACAGATCAATTTTCATTGTTTTTTGCAGATTACAAAAATTTGAAAAATGATTTGGATTACAAAAATTGTTCAGATTGTAATAATTTGAATAAACATTGAGTTATAAAGTATTTACTATATGAATTCATTTTTGTGTTAATAAACCTTCCCGAAATTATTTTATTGCCTTTGAAGATGGTATGGTCATTTTGACATTTTTGCCCCAAACGGTTACCATGGAAACTGCCATTTTACGAAAAAAAATAACTCGTCAACCTGCAGTTTTCTTTTCATTTCTGAATTCTCAATGGAATTCTAAATAACATATTAAAAATTCAGAAAATTCTATGAAAGGATTATTTTCTTATAAAACTGTAGAACATGTCCTTATTTATTGTAGGGTACGCCTTACCTCCCAGGCAATGGTTACATGGTTCTCGCCCACATCAGTAAACTCTATCTGGAGTATCTGTGCCAGGGAGCTCTCTGTTTTAAATGAGACTGTTGAACACTTGGGCTCGGTTAGGCTGCTAGACGACACCCCATTCTCTGAACACACTCTCACCGAGTAGGCCGTGCTTGCTCGCAGGCGCGATAACTGTGCACTGAAATCAAATAGAGAACGCTCTTACAATAAAATATATAGAAAAGTATATAATTTTATGATACTATATGTTGAATAAGCCAATAAAGTCAAAGAACATTTAAATAGAACTAAAATGAAAAAAAAAAGAAATTCAATAGGCAAATTTGGGAGAGACTTTCTCTTTTATTAATATGTTTTAGTTTGAATAAGATTTTAACAATAATTTTATGAGAATACCTTTTGTTGTATTTTTATGTGCGTGACATCTTTAACTAAATAGGTATATCTAGCTTGGTTGAAATTGAATAATAAAAAAAATCTTGATTAAAATTGTATCCTCATTTGCACCAACCAATTTCAAAAGTAACAAACTGCTTATAGATATGACCTTGACTAACCTTGTAGAGTTAAATCCCTTTGATTTTGGACTAACCATCACCTCGGATGAGCAGCTATCACATTCAATCCTGTAGGTGGTGTCTGTACGTCCACCATTATCCTGTGGAGACTGCCAATCTAGCTGGACTGTCGTGTCTGTTAACCCCATCACTTGTAGGAGATAGGGCTTGGAAGGTGGTTCTGTAATACAATAGAAGGTCTATCAACCACCCTTTATTACATGATCAAGCTAGTAACCATTCCCAGATATCTAGAACTAGCTCAAATGAGACTTTGTATACTAATAGCAACTTATCTTTATGGCAAAATGTCTTCATGAACTTTTCTACATCTCACACTTATCCAAACTTATCTTAAAATAATCATCTGCTACATTGCTAAGACGTTCTTCAGGATATGATAGACTGAATGGATTGATATATCAATAGACATATAGTATATCAAAGGTCTAGTGCAATACTTAAGTTAGTCATTCACATAATTATGAGAATTTATTTTCAGACTACTTTATTTATGTTACAAAGCCTAGCCCAAAATGAAAGAGGAAGACCCCAAACTTGAGTGCCCATAAGGACTGGGTTATGGGTTGGGTCAAGTCAGTTACAACCATCAGCATTCTTTCAGTCAACAGGGAAACTAGCTCTCATGAAAATTAAAATGCCATAGCTTGGACTTAAACCAATGTCGAGAGGAGCCATGATTTGAAATTCTGAACTCGAAACCATAAGAGAAATAATGTGAAGGAATTACTTGAGATGTGCATAGACGCTTCAATACAAACTATAAACTGTCTAAATCAGGATCAGTATTTGATTGATTGAATGGATTGATAAATCAATATACCGGTATTGAGTTATAAACTGTCTAAATCAGGACCAGTATTTGATTGATTGAATGGATTGATACATCAATATACAGGTATAAACTGTCTAAATCAGGACCAGTATTTGATAGATTGAATGGATTGATACAGGTATAAACTGTCTAAATCAGGACCAGTATTTAATTGATTGAATGGATTGATACATCAATATACAGGTATAAACTGTCTAAATGAGGACCAGTATATGATAGATTGAATGGATTGATACATCAATATACAGGTATTGAGGAATAAACAACAACTCTAATGCCTGACAACCCAAAACTCCATTTAATCTCAAATGGTTAAAATACAAACCAAAAACTCATAAAGCTTGGCAGTTGAACCGTTTTTATTGCCCAGTGTTTATATCCCAATGTCATTTTCTGCTGTTGGTTAAACAGGAAAATGTGTGCACAATATTACCTGCAGGTGTACTCAGGCAATAAATATGGGTATTTATGGTATTAAAGATGGTTATTATAGAACAAGTTTTTTTTCTATATGTGCCTGATTTTCCTTTCCTAAATTTACGCCATCTACAGCAGACAACTTGTGGGTATAAAATATTCTTTACATTTGTTAAGTACCAGAGTAAATATCCTAAGAAAAATACACTAAAGTCTTTCGTTTTTTTTTTTTTATTCTAATTCGCTTAAACAGTATTTCAGTTATGTTGCAATGCCCGGCTAATCAATGGACACTCAGTGTCATGAATATCCAAATCATCAATATACAAACCCATCCAGAGAGAGGCTGCGTGATATTAACCACTAGGCCACAGACGTCTATATACAAAGAGTGACCATGGAGGAAATATTTAAACATCTCTTTAACATTTCAATAAACATACAGAAAAAAAATTCAACCATAAGTATGGCTAGGGAGTTGCATCCTAATCGCACTTTAAATCATTGGATTAGTTTGTCCATTTCGAGATCATTAGACTCTACATTTGGTAAACTTAGGATTTATTTTCCTTTTACAACTCATTTATGCTCAACTCATGCATTTTGTCACATGAGTTTTTTTCACTCTTCATCATCCCACTTAAAGTTAACCCAGACAATTGTCACAGATCACAGTAAATGAGACTTGAAACTAAAAAAAAATATTTTTATTGTCATATAAATACAACAGGTTTCATTTCCCATCATAAAACATTATCCTCCAAGTTTCATCTATCATACGAAGATCTTGGAGGTGATAAAGTAATAAATGTTTCGTTTATGACCACTAAAATATAAAGATATCTTAATCAAGACAATTTGTATGCTTTTGAATGATTCTGCCAATTCCTAAAGCTTCATGATGACTATTTCACTTTTCAATTAACAAACCACATCTTCTAAAGTTGAATCTTTAATTTAGTTAATTGAAAAATATGCAAATTTCTTACTTATAAAAGAGTCATAAAACTCTTATTACCAAATCAGTCACTCTTTGTTATACAAGATTTTAGACATCACTGGGATGGAAAAGAAAAAATATTTAAAAAGTCTTTGTTCATTAACACATATACAACTTACTATAAGATCAAAAGAAAATTATCAAAAATTTGAGATTTATAGATAGATAAACTCCCATCAAGAAGTTTATAGTTCTGCAAAAGAAGAAATTTGAGAAATGTATGTGTGCCTCTACGGCATTAATTACTCTTTCTACATTCAGGAGCTCCAAAATGATAAATACACAGCCATCTTCTTAGTAGTGAAAGATCAACTCAGGTTTAATACTTCCTTCCTACAAAATAGGTTTTAGAGATCATCTTGATTGTATAGAACCCTTCAAGATTAATGATTAATTCATAAGGAGAGTAGGTAAAGCGTTATCATTTCATCATAATGGCCCAACACTGCCAGACCAATTTTACAAATTACCCCAAGTCTGTGTCTTTCAATATAATACGCTAAACTGAACACACAAAGACTACATACAATGACATTCTGACGTATCCTTTCAGAAAATCGGGCAGAATTTTAAATGCATTCATCTTCAAATAAGTCAAGTTTGTGATGCTTATCTAATGATAGAGGTAAAAGCAATTATTCATTCATTTGTTTGGGTACACATTTTCACCCGGTTTGGAATATATTATATGTTATCAGTGTAATACTAAACCATGCATGATGATTTATAGCTCTATTTTGAGTCTCTCTACCAAAGCTACTGTGATGAACAGCTTTAACACAGTAATATCCCTCTACCTAAATGACATGTGGCCACCCAAATGTTTCAACAATGTTTAAGGTAAAGGCATTCAATAATATAAAGCACATTCTATATCAGGAAAAAATCCAAAAATATTTCTTTTTTCTTTCTAAAAGAATTACTTTCTCCCCTCCACACACAATAGTCCCATGGCCGTCTTAAGTTAAAATAGCCATGTTTCATACAGCTTGATAAACTTTATAACACCTTTTTAAGGAAAGATGAAAGCAGTTAAATTCAAACAGTAATATTTTTACAAAACCAAACAACATGGTAACCCCTTCTGGCCTTAATGTTCTTTATTCCAATGAAGGCTTGGGCAATCTGTGTTTAGGCAAAGGCAATCATTTCTCCATTATCAATTTACTGAGAAATACCCAAATGCTCTGTAATATTCAATCAGGCAATTTACTCTTAAGATTGAAAGATCTCTTACAAAGCCTTAAACAATCTTATTTACAATTCAAATACTATTTATTCCTGTTATCTCATACTTGGACAACCTCTTACCTTCAGTCAAGCAATGAGAGAATTTCCTTTAAACATTCTTTAAAACCTGTTTTCTACAACTCTTTGATAGGAAAACATTTAAGCTGTTAAAACTTGAAAACCTTGTGAATCAATAACAGGATTTCTTCATTAAGAGATTGCATTTAACCACAATAACTGGCCAGACAGATTGAGTCAAAAATAAAGATCAGGGATAACATGAAAGTAACAATTCACCTATCATTTATATAGTTTATAAAGATATTACAATCATTAAATATAACACCCAATATTTTTGAAAAAAACAGTTTGGTCTAGATAAAGGTATAAGGATAATAATGTGTTACAAGCTGTAATTGATGTTTATGAAATGTTATAAAGATTTTGATATGTATGAAAAGATTAAGCATATTTGGACGTAAAATTTGCCTGATAAAGCCAATAATAACTTAATGGTGAACATTAATCAATAACTTTGTGCTTGAATATAGTAAGTGATTCACAAAAGAGAGACTTACTTTTATAAAGTCTTACGTAACAAGCCCTTAAAGGCCCATTAAAGGAGATTAATGCTATATCAAACTATATTATTTGGTAAACTTTTGGACAGATTAAAATAGTAATCACCAGAAAACGCCGTCAGCACAACTTAAATGTGAAAGTAAACCAGAAATAACCCAGATTAGCAAGTTTTATAATTCGGATTTCCTGTGTCTTCACATCTGACCATGATAGTTGATAAACACATTTTAACACATATGAACTGACCAATCAAAATTCGTTATTTTGAATATGTATACAAACAGGTTGTTGATAAACATAATTGAATTGGAAACAACTATATTTCAAGCACAAAATAACTTATTTTAAATGAGTCTCATTAATAGGGTTTCAATGCATTCCTAAACTAATTCTCATGACTTTTATGAACATAATAAAAGAACTCCAAACATTTTTTCAGTAATTTATTTGTATTCCTCTCCTTTGATGTGCCTTTAATGTGACTTACTGTGAGATTTGGTCTCTGACAGTCATAAATGTTAAAGACTTGAAATTTACAAAAATTGTCACTAAACCAAAAATCATTATCAATTTATATACTTCTAAGTTGCTGCCACCCTGTGATTTTGTTGAATAATGTGAAGTGAACCTTACATAAAGCGCCTGGCAGTATTTCTATGGGAAAGCCAGTTTTTAAATCAACATAAATATTCCTTCTGACTCTCCTTTATGTTTATGTCACATGACAGGAACAATTAAAGGTTTCCTATGATCAACTTTACTAAAAAATATCACCCCTTATTCCAAGTTTAGCTTGTATATGAAACAAACCTGTTTAAATGGTTTGAAGTATCTGCAATGCAAATGATCAAGGTCTTTTCTTAACGTTTATAATTGATTGGAAAGCTGTCAGTAATTAAGTGTTATGATACTAATGAAATCAATGTAGTCATTTTATTGGTAGAAAACAATAAATTTCAAAAAGTTAAAATCAAAAACTGTAAGATATATCTTTTAAAAATGTTCTTTGGCAAACTGCCCTGGACTGGTGATGTTTTACAAAAGGAGAAAAACCCAAAGCAGACATGCGATTAAATCTTGATACTTGAGGCTCATTGTGAAGACATCATTGATGTGATTTAGAAATGACAATTTAGCACAATCATACCTAATACAATTAAACAGTGAAGCATCCCATTTAACTAAAATGATGGATAAAATGTCCGGAGTGTGCTTCATGTTATTTGCTGAATACCTTTTTGTAAAGAAAGTAAATAGAAGGCATTAATTAAGACAGATCCCTTTAAGGTCATTGAAATGCAACAAAGTAGGTGACTTAATCGCCACAAGTACTTTTTCTTGCATCAAAATGCTTTTAAGATTTGGTGAAGATATGTTTTAGTAATAACAGGGTCTCTCTTTTTAGCTTAGAGCTTTCATAACCTGCTTCTATTGATTTCATTTATATGTGGTTGTAATAGAGTTCATTCAGAGTCATCTACTTTTCAGTTATATTGCAGCTTTCCGCGAAATTTACAAGTACTAATAAGTTTAGGCTCCTAGGTGTCTTGCCAAAGGACACTCCAGCGCAACGATCAGTGTGATCAGGGCATGTAATCTGGGACCATGCAGTTTACAAGTTCACCACCTTAACCATTGGGCAAGTCAGGCCCCTTCACCGATATTCTACATTCAGATCTATTTCAAAAAAGTGTGTTGGGATAATGTGATTTGTTGGTTAATATCTTCATTTTTGTTCTGTTGAGATGCTTGAACGTTAAAGTAGGTATTGATAATTCCTTAAGCTGTGTTCCAAATCATACATTGATATTTGTACCAGCATCAAACTTAGAGTTAATATACAGTAAAGAGAGGGAAATTATACCAGAACATACAGTACTGTAAGAGTTCATAGACAAGGGTAAAACCCATTATGATTATAAATATTATATTCTAAGCCTGACAGAACTTTGTTATTTAATATATTTTCTCTGTGCAAGGCAGATAACCTAATACAATTCAAACAGTCTAAAGTTTCCCTGCAAATATCAGCCATCAATATTTGTCAGTCAGTGATGTTAGTGGGATCATTGTGCAATACAACCACAGATTGATGCATGAAAACTTCATCAACCTTCTCAATAGAAAAACTTAATGTCAAAAATGGAAGATAGGACCAGATACAGGCACAGAGAGAAAGAATAAAACTAGGGAATTATCAAATGGGTTCATAATGCTACAAAAAACCTGACAAATATTTCAAACTAAAAGTGGAAGCTTTTTGGCCAATTACAATAAAGGCTTTTACTTAGATCCAAAGATAATGAGTATTATCAAAAAGCTTCTTATTTATACAATAAAACACAAAGTCATATAAAAGGTCTGCCACATTCAGAAAAAAAAATGTCAATGAAAATAACAGAACTTACTAATGTACTTATTATCATTTGTTTGAGAATTAAACAAAGGGCAGCTGTTTCTTTTGAATTCCTATAATGAAAATGTCATATTCTTATGAAATCCTTTAGGTTAACCAACGACCAAATACTTACAATCACTACAAAAAGTGCCATTGTATTAAATGCAAGCCAATTATCAGCATTACAACCACACCATCTCTTGATGATTTCTTCACAAAGGATTACTGATACCCTGATTAACCAACCACTGATGCAATCATACAATCAACAATTCTATGTAAATTCTACTTGGCCTTTCCTGGCATTAATCAGATTTGCATTTGACACTTTCTAAAGCATAATATAAACAAACATCAAATAGATCTATTATTAATATTGTAAGATGAGAAAGAAAAAAGATCCCTTATGTGAACTATTTGATTTGTTAGGGTACATCATAAAATACATGTATGATGTTATTTAAACGCAGTTTAGCAGTTTTTAAAAAACCAAATTTTATTCTTTCCTCAAAATACATCGCCATGGGGCCATAATAAAGACAGAGAGATGAAATCTTAATGTATCTTTCACTTTGTTTGGTCAGGTGCTGTCTTCCTTCAAGCAAAGTATAAATGTGTTTTTTTTGTATTCTTAAGATAGACATGAATAATCACCATAATCGAAATGGCCATTCAACTCATTGCGCTTACCCTCATACACAGAAACAACCAACACATACTCTCTATGATCAAAAATAACAATTACTAAATAAAATAAGTTCTTCTGTAATGGGTTCTAAATCAGATATAAACCGAGCGGCTAAACCATTACCGGGGTAATATACTATTGCTAATATATTAATAACCAATCAAAATTGATGTTTTAGCGAAAGAATTTTTTTAGATAGATAATGAAGTTGGTGATCGAAAGCTATCTCTCCTTTTTTCAAGTTGATTCCCAAGCTTTGTTTAAATACACAATAAAGCGAGTATCTAAGGGACAGCTATAATTTGAACCATCTGAACCAAACTGTTTCTGCACAAAGCCTTTGTTTTGTTTTTTAATGAAACAGAAAACTGCTGCATTATCGTGACCAACAATAAACTTAGAACAATAAAACCAGTCTCAATTAAACATTTAGGAGTGGGGAGAACGCATGTGAATTGATATCACACTTGGGAACTTTTTAACAATTACTACAGAAAACTATTCTCCATGAGCTTGTTTGTGTGAGGAAAGAAGAAAAGAAAAAAAAAAAAGATTTTCTGATAGGATGTCAAAATATACTAAAAGTATATTTAAAATCTCCTCTTTATTGTGAGGATTTCCATGAAATTCAGTTTTTGACAACCCTTTATATATCTGTATTATAGTCTGATCCATGGGTTGCTATAGTCACTGCAATGCACAGCAGAGCTTATTTGGATAGAATGAAATATGTGCAATTGGGAAAAGTATTAAAATAATTATTGTGTCCCTAAGTTCATGATTTTTATAACCTTAGTTCCTAAACACCTTAATTGTCCGAACAAAAAGTACAAACCAAAAGAAAACTTAGTTTGAATGAGGAAATCTTTTTTTTGTAGTGCTTTCAATTGGTTTCGATGAAGCCCCCCACCTCCCCACACCCCTCCTTTGTTACCTTCAAGTAAGAGGGTTATATTGGTTTGAGTCCCTGAAATGTGAATGCCTTCTGATGAATATTATTCTTCTCTGATTCAAAGAAACCATCAAGAAAAAGAATTTCTCTTGCTTCTTATCCCCCATTTAAATAAGACCAGACCCTTTGAACAGAGTAATGACTTAGTGAATAGAGGTAACTTTTTCAACAGTCTACAAAAAACTTATCAATAAATGAGTAATTTTTTTTAAAAACAATAAGCAAACTTATAATCATTACACTTTCGTGCACAAAATCATGACAGCCTTTATCCTGCAAACACGGAACGTATTGAAGTATTGAATAAAATAAAAAGATCAGTTCTGAATATTGCTTCCCATTTTATGATATCAAAGCTGAAATAAATCAACACTTTTCTTTGTGAATTTCTGCCTCATCGCGTCAACATCTTTTGCTCAGTGAGCGTGCATTATTTTTCCACAATCAGTAAATATGTTACATGGGACATTATTTCTCTGGTCGTCCTTTGATCTTTCTAGCTTTATTGCAATAACCACTTAATACTTTCTCCTGTGTTTTAACCTCCTCTTCCTCATACAGCCCACTCAACAAGAATTTTATATCAATTAATAAAATATACCATTTACAAAAAATTTCATAACTATAGAAATAATTAGAATATAAAATGCTTATCATTTTTACCTAACTACGTTTCTCTTACTAGTATTATTTGAAAAAAAAGGCAAAGAAAGGGAGCCATTATTCTTGTGGAAAGCAAGTTATCAATTGGCAACAGTGTTGTCAGGTTAATTGATTAGAGGAGAAGGCATATCAATTGAATACTTAGCGAAGTATGCAAGTCAATAGCAAGACTATTATCATGTCTTTTTGGAAGAGGAATACAATAAAGCATGTAAAATTTATAGGTTGTGCATAAAGTCCCCTCACTATGGTAGGTATTGACCATTGCCATTTGTATGATTTTCTGTTTTATTTGTCAGGCAATGTTTGAACTTACTTGTGCAAGCCATATCCTTTGGGTCAGTCTGGGCCCGAAAATAGTCGTTCAGACAACGACACTCGACGGACCCTTGAACATCCGTGAAACTGTTGGCGGGACACTGCCGGCAAATGTTGGGACCTGCTTGCCACTTATAGTAACCCTTTTGGCATGCTGTAAATAAATAATACAAACAATGAGAGTGGACATACAATAATGACAAACCTATGTACCTTTTAGTGATGAAAAGTGTTTTCCAAGAAAGGTATTGAATCATAATTAATCCATTGTTAGATATAACCTTGTTATTAAGTACCTGCAGGAGAATATTTCAGAAACCATCATTTGTCACAAGCAATATACTCTGCTTCTTCAGAAGTTTATAACTAAAAGCCAAAGGAGAACATCCTTTTTCATACGTTATAAGTCATTATGATGGAATTTTAATATTTTGGTTGAAGTGAATATTAGCACAATTAGTAATTCATCCATTGTAGCATTATGCAATCAGAGTTTTAGCAGAAATGCAGGATTCACCAGACACTGCATGCATCTCATACATTTCAACACTTGCTCTAAAACAGATCATGAGTAACTTAAAGGTTCCAGTTTTGATGTTTGGTGAATATATGACATTTCTTTGGTTTCCTTACAAAATAACTACATAATGATCTATTGACTGATAAATCAGTAATATCATCAACAGAATTAAGGATATATTACAGTCAGCAACAATGCTCTTCCTGCATAAGTCAGAGTTGTAATATACTCCCCTTACAAGTACAGTTATGATATTTTAGAGGGTATTTGTTAAATAGTCAGAAGGTTGTTGTAGCATTGGTGGCAAACTGTGATAAATAGAGATCTTTCAAAAGGTGCACACAAACCAATTACAAGACATAAGGTTGGCAATTCAGAGTAATTGGTCTTCCAAGTGTCCCTTTGATTTTCTTATTCTTGCCATTTAATATCGACATCAATATAACCACAATCAAAATGTAGGAGGTAATTTCAAATAATTTTGTCATAATTACAACAAATTATAACTCTTTAAAAAGAAGATTAAGTCATTTTAAATTTATCTCTGGTGTACTCTAGAAATTGACCTTAATCAAGTAAGACTTTCTTTAGTTTCTTTAACAATATCTTCCTAATCCTAAAATAAAATCTCTTTCCTTACCGAACAAACTCACAATGACAAATCCAAGAACCAAATGTAGTACTATCTGTTTATCAGTGAAAGTGCCATTCCATAGGTCATACCCAACAAATTTGCATCAAATGTCAACCTCTTGGGGCAATTAAATCTGATCTAGACCGGGTGTGACATTAACATTTCATTTAAGACAGCACAAAGCTATTCTACATCTTAAATAACATTAGACTGCAAACCTTTTGACATTATTTCTCCAGGTATCAATGATAGCAATAAAACAAATCAGAAACATCACATCAAAAACACCAGTACATCCCGTGTTGTTTAAAGCAACGTGAGCATGGGGAAAGAGACAGTGGATGAAAGGGTTACATTATACCATGGAAAACCCATTCAAATAGACAATTGGCATTACGTTGAGCCAACTAAAAACTTTAAGCACACATATCTGGATGTTAGAATACGGAATGGTATGTGTAACTACCATTACAAGTATGACAAACATCAGCCATGTACAAGATCATGTCTGGAACCAATTATATACCCAATAAAACTGGAGTCAGGAATATTGGAATGGTATTCTAGAATCCAATAAAGAACATCTACAAACAATAATGTAAAATATCACTTTCCTCATGATTCCAACAAGATTTTACAAGTGTGCCAATTATTGGCTTGCAAAATGAACTGCTTAATAATAAAAATGTGCAGATGATGGATGTAACGTTTATCGGCCAAAATTACTTTTGACTTGTATAATTATCTATATGAATATCCAAACCTTATCAAAATGAATAAATTAAATCCTTTGATGAAAACTTATAGAAAGGATCAAGCCCTCAAATATTGACCATCGAGTAAGCACTATAAAACTTATACTCATATAACATTAAAACAACATGTCTAAAATCAATATATAAGTATCTAGAGCAGCTATGAATTCTGGATGAAACAGTGTTTTGAGTAAGACACTAGAAATATTGTGTTAATAAGGCAAACATCCTAGTAAGGTACCAGTTCATCACATTATAGACAGGTTGGTTAATTTTCTATTTCACTATATTGAACACAACTCATCCTAGTTGGTCCAATATTGTTAGATCATTAGAGGTATTGAATCCAAACACCTGAGTACAGTGTGCTTGTTAGGGTTTTACATTACATCAACAATGTTTTCCTTATATTGCAATGTCTGTGTCATAATCTATTGATGTTACCCCACGAGAGTTGGTCAAGCCAGGTAAAACCATTGACACTCCATAAGGTAGCCAGGCATCTTATTATTACCTCCAATGAAAGTTCAAACCTATTTCTACCATTGTTTCATCCCATATTTAAAATGCATACAAATAGAGGCCACGAGTTTTCAAGCTCTGAATTCTAACTACTAGTACAGTCTCAGGCCCCTTGCAGAAAGATAAACAATAGCATCACAAGAACAGAAGGAAATAAACTGATATACAAATGCAAGCAATTGTGTCAGTCAAAATCAAAAACAGGAGTAAAAATAATGTCAAATGACCATCTTAAATTTTTTTTAACAACTTTGCACATACATAATAAGTCACAATTGGTGTGACAAATGGTATATAAAGGGTATCACGAAGAACAATGACATTTGTAGAGAGACCCATAATGAGATTTGAGTTGCCCGCAGTTGAAGACTGACCCCTGTAGTTGAAGGACCATTGAGGCCTGTAACCCTGGGGTAATGACGGACTGGCTGGAGCGTTACATCACACCAGCTGACACCTTATAAGGCACAATGACCATTCACATATCGACTGGACACTCAATGGTCACTCAAACTGTGTCATAGCTAATACCTCAAGTGGTCATTTCTATCACTTTGGGTCTCAAGTTGAAATGGTCATTGTTTAGTATTGATGGGTGCAGACAATGAGTGTGCACTGGTTATTCAAGATTAAAGGAGACTGCTTAATGATATGAAATGCAGTCATATAAGGTATCCTTTACATGGCCTTTATAGCTTAGTTATAAAATACAGATTTTTAAATACATGAAATATAGATAAAAATAAGGTAATTTGCCTAACATTCAAGGAACAAGAGATTTCGGATGGTATGCCCTTATGATGACCATAATCAATTAAAATCTTGTGATGGTTTGTCCCATCTTTCAATCATCTTTTCTAATCTTATCTACCATATGTTAAACATCATAGTAAGGACTGTCTAAGGCAATTAAAGAGTTTTCTTTTATCAAAGACGTCCATCATAAATCATTTATTAATATTTGTCCAGTTTATGGGCTTTCTTTTTAAATCTATAATTATGGTAACATAAAATCGCCTCAGCGATTACTGCAAATTCAACCATGTTTAACTTATTTTCAGCTAACACCTGATCTACACTTTTATACTTGATAAATCAGTCGACTATAAGGACCAGTTTAAGATGGATAGAGTATAATGCTGGCATTGTTGGCGCCCTGGTGGTGGCCCTGATCTATGATACTTATCAAGTTCTCTTGCATTAAAACTTAGATACATTTAGCGTTAAAATAATTTCATCAATGTCATCCCTCTTTGAAGATTTAATGATAACAAAAAGGAAAGCTAATTTATTGACATTTGTTTTGAATAATCAATGAATGAATCAACTCCGGAAAAACATGAAATTAGAGGAGCTTCATTCATAATTTAGTCTGTAATACGTAATCACGCATGAAATATGGTGAATATTATTTCAGTGGTGATTCCATAGCCTAAACTTTCCAAGCATTTCTAAAGCTGTAATCAGCAGTTCTTTCATTGTGAAATCCCTTTTTTCTTGGACATAATATCACTCTATAACAATTAAAATTAATTACGCCATAAAACATATTCAAAGGTTCTACCCTGACTTATCTCTTTTTGAAAACAAACAGCAATTTACCTATATATGATACTCCAGTAAAATCCCAAACAATGCAAAACACCTTTAAAACATTACGAGGTTATACCGATTATTAAAGCATATAATGCTATAACTGAGGATATGACATGAGTATGGATTGCTTTTTTTTAATAAAATGTATTTGACTTGAATGAAAAGTATTTGACATATTGGTATATGTATTTCAATACAATGTGCAAGGTTTAAAGTTTGTCACATTTTTTTCCTCCAAGACCCGAGTCTAACAGTATGTACATGTGGAAGTGTTGGGTATTTTTGAGGTAATGAGGTTTAATTGTGCTGTAGATCTGTAAAACATGTCAGCCAATGCCACAAGATCCACGTCTAATGATGGGGTTGGACTTGTTATTGGTTTGTACCTACAGTAAATCAGCTACCCTGCATTGAAACATGGAATCAAAGTGTCAAAGGTGATAACTTTAATTGCTACCTTTCCAATTAACCTATCCAGGTCAGCATGCATTTACAGTAGGGAGCATGGAAAAGGTCTCTTTTTCTTTATCACTACAATTTCTCTAAGATTTTCTCATAATCGACATGTGTTTCTTCAGCCAAATGGATTGGTGTTTAAAAGAAATGTATCTTCAAATCAAATGCGTAGGTATCTAACAATTTCGCTGAAGGTTATACTAGATTATTGATCAACAATGCAAACACCACATGATTATACTTCACAGTTTACAAGCTATTAGTTAGCATTGGCTGTATATTCTGCATATAATTGAGATTATGGCATTGCCAACACAACCATACAAAATAATACACTTTGTGTGAATTTCTACTATTCATTCATTTCTTACACTGATTTCAACTGCATATCACAGCAGATGGTTTGTTTCTTTTAATAGACAATTATTCATAGCCAAGATTCCACTGTTGATGCATTATATTTGTGAAGAAGAGATATCTACAAAGCCGGAGCATCCTTCAGGACATTTCACTATAACCACTCTCTCTAAGTGGCTGTCTACATTGTTGGCCAGACATTATGTTATAACCCTTTCTATGAGGACCACACAATTAATGGCTGGTACCAGTCGAATAATCCAATCACTTAATAACTCAATGAAAAACTGCTTTTCAATTGATGAACATGTTAAATCAATGTGATCAAATAAAGATTATATCTAAATCAGTTAGTTTACAAAGGTTAAGAATTGTCTACTATAATTATGTTCAATGATGACGTTTGTATACAGACATGGGTTAATCAACATTTGGGCACTGTGAACTGGTCAGTATAACTTCTGGCAATATTTTCAATAACTGGGCAATATTTTCAATAACTGAAGTATCCCTGAATGAGTCTAACAATTCATTGTATACAGCCCTACTCAATGCAGTTCATGACTGACACTCTTCAACTCTTGTGATGGTGACCATCCTCCTGTTAAATATCTCTGTGACCTTTTTGTCTATTTGTGTATAATACAAATGAAAAGACCACCAATGCAATAATTAACATGCAAAACAAGTTAAACAAAAAGTTACATTTGTTTTTAAAATTGAATATATCTATAATTTTGTTCATATGATCTACTGGAGGTTTTATGACTGTTCACTTTGATTACACTTTTATCTGAAAGTCTAGGCCTTGATTGGTTTTGGGAAAAGGTATTCCTGGAGGAGCATCTGTAGTTGGAAATAAAATTCTCCTACACGACATGAAGTATGACTGTTGTTCTGATTCCCGCCTGAAATCTGTTCTAGCTGGATATTTATTAGCTGTTCATAAATCATCTAAAACAAAAACTCAGATAACCATCCAACAGATCCTCTAAGGGAAGGTTTCCTGGGGAAAATGGCCAATATTAATTTAGTATTATTTTGTGGTGAGAGCTGATTTATGTCTTCTGGACATTTTGTTCTGTTTATGATACATACAAATGCCAGGTTTGGGATCATTTGAAGGGATATCATGTGACTAACAATGAATCAAAGTCTCAAGAGTATTTGTTGTTACTGCTGGGATGGCCAAATTCATCTTACTTCCAGTTTTCAGCATCCACTTGGAATTATCACAATAATTGGATAAGTGACGAAAACTGTGTCCAGTTGAGTGACCCCTGGTCATCCAGACCAATTTTCGAGCCAAGATGAGCTGTCACTGCCAGTAGCTGACCAGTAGTGGAGTTCACATGACCACCATCTCAACCCTTACCCTAATTATAGTGTGTCTCTCAATCACAAACATCCAAATCAATATTAAGTTTGGACAAACTGTAAAAATAGAAAAATGTTTGAAGGAACATTTTCTTTTGTTGTTACCAAAAGTCTTATGTTTCTGTCATGGGACTTCAGATGTTTTATTGGGAAAATTAATCCTTTTTGAAGTACAAGTATGCCTAATTGTAAACCCCTAAAATCAACAACTTTTCAAACTAGAACAAAAAAAGACAAATTTCCAACGATCTTTTAAGATTTTTTTTTAAGTATGTTACATGTATGAATAATAATTTCAGCTCATTTACACCATGTTACCTGATATTTGTTTATGCTTACAGATACTCTTCCCGTATTCTCCCGTATCAAGGAGTTGTAAAGTATTGGTATACTCTAGGGAAAGGTTTAAATTGACCATGGGACATTGATTGTTGGCACACTCAGGACAACATGCCAGGCCATGCTGATGAGGAAACCATCTTTATTGATTACGATTTATAAACCAAACTACAGAATCATCCTCCACTGATAAATGAGTATTTACCCCTTTCATACCTTATACTCTCTGGTGAATAAATCAACTGCAGATGAAGTTATGTATTGTATTAAATAAGTTCATTTTAACACTAAGTTGTATCCTTTGAAAGCTTTAATTCAATATGTATTTATTGTGTTATATCTAGGAAGGTTATTGGTTACCCCAGTGAGATCTACTAGTAATAATGGAATAAAGCTTATAGGTGTTTATTAGCTTGTTATCTTTGATAACAGCAAAAGCTTGGAAGTTTGGATTGGGAGTTATAAAACACTTTTATCAGAACTTTAATTTATATCACAACAAAAAGTTTGACATAAAGTTTATATGTTGTCACCTACAGACAACTTGGTCTTTTAAAGCAAAATTGCTCTTCTTCAAAAGAATGTCATGAACAAATCATTTTGGTAGAAATATAGTGTTTGTATAGTTTCTTGAATGTTACTAACTTGTGTAATGATGGGTCTTAATACCTTCTATATCCATAAAGAGGAAGGCTGATCTATATGCAATAACTATGCAATTGTTGGCAGAACTGCAGACAGTTTTAAGGCATAAATGAACAAGTGTTTATATACAGACATAAATCATCCGGCCTGATCATAGACAATGATTGATTTGTGTAAAGAGAAAAAACTCTTGAATCTTATTTAGCTAGATCTGCATTTTAACAGCCACCAAACCATACATCATGTAACTGTCTCTCACCCAATCTTCCATGTACTAGAGAATGTGATAAAACCAGTTACCCAACACCCAGTCAAAGAAGAACCATACCCTAGTTGTCATGTCAATTCAATTACCCAGGAGTACCGGTGGAGACAAACCATATAGAGTTACAGAACCGCAGCATGCTCCAACATATCACATTACTATCTACAAACAGTTACAACGGTCATGTCTCTAGTCTGTATTATCTCCCTTCAAATAGGGTGAAAATTGCTTGAAAAAATGTTAAAGTTTCAAGTACAGGGAAGTTGTGCCCATTGCTCCCATAGAATAATAAGAATGGCTCTGAATGAGATAAATAGACCTTTAATCATAATTCATGAATCAAAATTGTTTTGATTGGGTCCTTACTCCTTTACTTTAATCAAAAACCGTAGAGCACCAAGCTGACTTAACTACTCATTATCCCAGGGTTGCCATTATCATGTTTAAACTAACTACCTTGAACTGGAATCAAACCTAGGTCTCCAGTAAGTCCCATAAGTCATCACCACTTAGCCATATGATCCTCGAAATCAAGAGGAAAATATTGGGACAAAAAACTTTTTAAATTCTTTTTTCTATTTTTGTTGCAAAATGTTTTTACTTCATTTTAAATTCAATATATAATACTGGCAATTCAACATGTAAACAATAACTCCAAATAGGTACAAGAGCTCACTTTTAGTAATAATAAAAAATAAGATGTTTTGCAAATTTTTAATTACCGCAATGGGCTGTCAAATATTCCTGATCACTTTAACTGCGTCTAAAATGTCTAAACTACATTTAAAATATCTAAACTGCGTTTACAATGCCTAAACTGTGTTAAAATGTCTAAACTACCCAAACAACACTTTTAAACATCTGAAGACATAAGCATACACGAGAAAGTAATTGGCCAATGAAAACAAGAATAAGACCCATATCACTTTTAACTCTTAATTTGTGAAAAAAAAAAAATTGGTTGACTCAAAAACATATTTCACAAAATTAAATGGCATAATAAAGAAGGGTTAAAAAAGGATGAATCATGTGCAAGCTATAGAAATCTCAAATAACAATTTTCTCCTTCTTTCATAGACAAGTTGTTTAGGAGTTTGAACACAAGTGTCAGCTCCCTGCTGACTTTTAACAATAACATTTTAAGTTCACTGATTTCAAATCACTGAGCATGTTATCGGGTTTGAATGGATGGTTTTGTAAATTATTATTTTCTCGTTTAGAGGTCTGAAACAATTTTTTGGTTACTCTTTGAATGCCTTATTTACAATCTTCCATGCAGAACATATTTCTAATTCTAATGTGGTTTTGAAAAATGTTTTCTACAGTAACCCTTTCCTTGTGTGTGTTTTTTAATCACCCATCTAATATCCAAGGATTTTCTTTGTGTGTCAAAACACTTGTTACAACTGAATGTAAGAACTACACTTGAATTGGGGAAAGAAAATGAATTACTGAAAGAATATACAAATGTCTTGTAATAGGATAGATATGTATATCAAGAGTTATATTTAAAACTGAAAATTAGTCATTCATTACTATTTATAATGGGTTTGCATTTAATTTTTCCTTTAATGACCCAAAATGATAGTTAAAACCTTCTGAAATGGAAATGAACCAAAATTGATATAACCTTTGAAGCAGCTATAATGGAGCTAAGTGTCTATGGTATTAAAACTATTCAACAAAGGAAGTAAAAATTGTTAATATAATTATACGTGATTTACAATCCCATTTTAACAATTATTTTAAGATCCTTGAAGAGACCAACACTAGAACTCCTGTAAGAAAACCATTATGAAAATTGTGTTGTTGGGAAATTCTCATTTCGACAAATTCTTTCTTGTTATCCCTTCATGTCATTGAGTCAATTCAAATATCTAAACCTCAGTTTACAACAAATTCAAGCTGATTACAAGAGTTGATCTAAATTTACAATATCCCATCTCATCCTTTTTACTGAAGGAGGAAGAGTGTTTGTGTGCACAAAGAGATATGGCAAAGAAATGTGCATGTACAGGACAGGAAAAAGTATAGATAAATAGATACATCATAGAAAGTGGTATCAAACTTAAAGATCAAATAATTAAGTCTTCATTCTTTAATGTCAGCTATTTCAAGTTGTTTTAAGTTGACCTCATTTGAAGAAAAGGATGGCCAGAAGTAAGAAAACAAGAATTTACAATGTATGAAGAACACATGTATGTTGACAAAGTGAATCATGAGTCGTGACCAATTTTGTATCTATCATAATTAAAAGCTAAAAACCTTTTTAAAGGTTAACAGTTACAAAAAATTAAATGGAATATGATCAAATTCGTTTATGGAAACTTATCAAATAAGCATACAGAATAAGATCGAATTTAGAACATATTATGACGTAAAGCTCACAAAAATTTATTCAAAAGACTGACAAGTACCTTTCACTGATGCATTACCTATTTTAGTCCCTGGATACATGTTTCAGACATTTTGATTATCAATTATTGACGGAAAGAAACATCTTCATTCTTAAAGCATTAACAACAGTGCTTTCTTGAGCCTTTCCAATTGGAAATTTCTTTATAAAACCATGCATTCTTTTTTTTACCAAATTCAAAGTCACATCAGCTTTTTGGTTTCCCCATTCAACAATTGCATTGATACAATTTACTATAATTAGCAGGCCAAGGCCTCTTCCCAATTTAAGGGGGAAAAACTCTGACAGAGTGTTTCATATCCAAAGAAAATCATGTGTATATCCACAAGAACTGTAAAAAAATAAACTGTGACAACAAATGCTATGTGGTAGCAGTTTAATTAAGGTGGTGTTGTCAAGGATTTGTGTGTGGTAATTGCCTTCACTCCCCGGGCCACCAAGAAACTATGTCTCCTATGTAGGAGTTGACAGGTTATAAGGAACACAGTAGATGAGGGGTAATTGCTTAATTCCACAATTGTCTTCTCTTTAATCATGCCACTAGTTTTGATTGATGGTGCAATTTGGTCAAATTGACAACCTTTCATCTTTTATTTTCATTGTAATGTAAAAATGACTTTTCAAATTCTTCAGAAGGCATTGGTATCGTAAGATTGATGATTCTTTGTATTGGGTGTAAAAATTGACTGCTTTCTTACAGACCTCCAATATGGAAGGATGTTGAACAGCTTTCTTATAGACCTCTAATATGGAAGGATGTTGAACAGCTTTCTTATAGACCTCCAATATGGAAGGATGTTGAACAGCTTTCTTATAGACCTCCAATATGGAAGGATGTTGAACAGCTTTCTTATAGACCTCTAATATGGAAGGATGTTGAACAGCTTTCTTATAGACCTCCAATATGGAAGGATGTTGAACAGCTTTCTTATAGACCTCCAATATGGAAGGATGTTGAACAAACACTGTTTCACAAGGGTTACCTAACCAAGAAGAATTCTTTAACCATTAACCAGACATCCGTTACAAATATGTACCCTCTGCCATTACATCCCATTATATCACTTCCTTCATGTTTCTGCCAAACTTATAACATACCTTCTGACAACCCTGTAAGCGCCATGATGATGCATAGTAACACATGGCACTTGTGGGCACATGATGTTCACTGGGGATTTCTTCCACTACATACTGACATGTTTTAAGAAGGCTTTCTTTTTATTAATATATCATCATTTCTACTGCAAAAATACTTCTTGAAAATATCCCTTTTTTAAAAAAATGAACATACATTGTAATAAGAATGAATCATTGCTAAATTAGAATTAAAGTTCCTCTTTAAAAGTCTAAGTTAATACACAAGGTTTTCCAATGTACATGACTCTTAATGATATGTTTCAATAGGTTGGAATCGATTCCTAGATGAAATGGATAAACACACTAAAATGAAGCATTGTTAAAGGGTGAGCAACTGCATCAAAGTTGCACTCATAACAAACTGGCAACATCAATTTGGTATATTATGTAATTTGGGATTTTATGGGAATAAAAACACATGTAATGCTTTAGAGAAACAACAACTTTATGATTATTTCCCAATGTAAAATCTCATTTAGTAGGTAAGCAAAACCATAAAAGAACCTTACCAAGCTATTAAGGAATTTATTGCAACAAATAAGTAACCCTGAAGTCGAAGAACTTGTTATAATTGCATTTACTCTTTTCTTGTAGGAAAGAATAACTTTCCCTTTTCTATCAGCATCAAGTCTTCAATAATGATTATATTCATAATCAAATTCCTTTCTTGTTTTTCTGACAACAGAGAGAGGGGAAAGCACATGGTTATAGAGAATCATTCCTTAGAAATCACATTAACTTGACACACACAATGTAAATCTGACTATAACAATGCCATATACCATGCTAGTTTTCTCCTACACTAGTGAGAGGTCTTGTACAATAATTTCTTCCTGATGATTTCTAGTCACCATTAAAATATAACTACAAATCTCATGTTGTGGTTGCATGTCAGACAAGTAAATTCATAACATTTAGCAAACATGTTGGAGTGAAAATTTATGTTTACTTTTCAAAGAGAATTTGGCTGAATTGAATTTTGAGGAAACGCTACTGTTTTCAAAGAACTTCATAGCAGTCCATGCACCTTTTCATATTCAAAGTGTTTCCGTATCTATAAAGTATTGCTCAGTTCTATAGATGCTTTCCATCTTGCAAATAATTGTCCGGTGGTAGAAGACAAATAAATAATGTCACACTGTGTTTATTAAAAATCTGGAAGAATATTGTCTAAGCTTTAAGGTTCAAGAGGGAATTGAACAATTTGTACAGGCTTATTATTAACAGTCATTGGTTAACCTACCACAGTTTCAGTCATGCCAAACTTGTAAGTTAACTGACAAGGCATAAAACTTTCTAAACACTTTTTGTGATAAATGCTTGCAGATGCTTTCCAAATACTAACTTGCCTGCTGCATGGCATTTCCTTGGCGAATAAATATTTACATAAATAAAAAATTTGAGACATTAGTAATTATTTTTCCAGATGTAGATGTTTCAAACATGTTCATCAAATCAACATTTCATTACAGCTTACAGTCTTTCTCTGAAGGTCTCATAGATAAGATTTGGAGATACTGAAAGAACGATCAGTAACTACTCTAAAATGTTATTTTAGAAATATAAGAGAAAATAATTATCATGTGTCAAAATAAGTGATAAATGTCCCACATGGTATAAATATCAGCAAAAATCCATTGTTTACATTAACTGTCTGAAACTATGGTTTTAAAGCAAAATATGATTTATTTGTTTGGGTTTGATGCCATTTCAATGAACACAGGTCTAGGCCATAAGAAAAACACTCTTGTTGATACTGTATAAGATTTATATAAAGAAGAAATATACGGTCACTCGTTTTACCGGAATCAAGGTAAATTACCGGAATCGACATCATATTACCTGAATCGACCTGTATATTCCTTAAAAAGGTGGTTTTTTCCTTAAAAGGTGCTTTTTTATGAGGTTGTCTTTGTTGATAAAAAAACTAGCATTCAATATTTACATACTTTATTCGCACACCAATAGGAAAAAATATGACGAAAGGAATCCATGGGTAGATTCCGCCTGATTCCCGCGATCTACCCGTGTTTCTTACGCATTACGTTTATGAATCGACAGGAATCGACATCATATTACCGGAATCGACCTGTATATTCCTTAAAAGGTATTTTTTCCTTAAAAGGCGCTTTTTTATGAGGTTGTCTTTGTTGATAAAAAATTAAGCATTAAATATTTACATACTTTATTCGCACACCAATATGGAAAGTATATACTTGATGAAAAATTATGACGAAAGGATTCCATGGGTAGATTCCACCTGATTCCTGCGATCTACCCGTGTTTCTTACGTATTTTTTTTATGTATGAATGATGTATTTGATAATAAGAAGAAGCAACGAATGTTCAGTAGTAGTGTGTGTATAATCTATTATGAAAATGTCTGCTTGAGGAAAAGTATAACGATATTTATTCGTATGATGACCTACTCAATCTTCACAGTGATTTGCTAACGGAATCAACATTTATTTTATGTACGTGATCGAATTCGTCAATATCCTGTCAATTCCGATCTACTCCATCTTCACAGTGATTTGTTAACAGAATTGACATTTATTTTATGTATGTGATCGATTCCGTCAACATGCTGTCGATTCCGTAACTTATAACTTCACTAACATTATTGTTAAGTTGTAATGAGAAATTGCCATGGCCCAATTGTACTTTATATGTGGCAAGGCAATTATTATAAAGGTTTAAAAATATTCCTGCTTTCTCTTTTTTGTATTTTTTTTTATATATTATCATCCATAAAATTAATACCTGTAATCCGCAGAATTAACTATCCCTTTAGACCAGAAGTTTATCGGAGGTTTATAACATGTTCTGTTTACAGGTCATTTAAATATGCAAATCATAATAAGATCTTGATTAAGATATACTTTTCATTATAAATGTGATAGTTTTGACAACCTTGATAAAAATAATAACTTAAAATCAATGAAAACATCAGTTTATATAGTAATCCATGTCGATTCCGGTAATATGATGTCGATTCCGGTCAATTCCGGTAATTTACCTCGATTCCGGTAAAACGAGTGACCCGAAATATAGATTTAAAATTTAAAGATTTAAAGGTACTTGATCACATTTGTGAGGAAACTTGATAGTTAAAACTTACGTTCTTGAGCCTGTGTATAAAGTGAATTGTTAGTGCACGTACTTGAATTCCAAAGCATTGCAACCATTTTGAGATTTATCCCATATACTTAGATAAAGTGATGAGATTTACCCCATATACTTAGATAAAGTGATGAGATTTACCCCATATACTTAGATAAAGTGATGAGATTTACCCCATAAACTTAGATAAAGTGATGAGATTTACCCCCATATACTTAGATAAAGGGATGAGATTTACCCCCATATACTTAGATAAAGTGATGAGATAATACCCCCCATATACTTAGATAAAGTGATGAGATTTACCCCATATACTTAGATAAAGTGATGAGATTTACCCCCATATACTTAGATAAAGTGATGAGATTTACCCCATATACTTAGATAAAGTGATGAGATTTACCCCATATACTTAGATAAAGTGACACTCCTTCAACTAATAATGCTTTCTATTACATTTTATTTTAGCTTTTAAATGTCCTCATATGTGAACAAGCAACATTGAAAGCGTTAACACTTTTTTTCTTGAAAAATGCAAGAAAACTCAAATCCATCTTGAAGATGATCCAAGTATAAAATGAGGTGTATCAGTCATAAAGCTTAAATTGCACATGGTTAACACATCTGGGGGATTTATTATTTTTAGAGATATATTGATAGAGACGACCTTTTGGGTTTAACTGTTACAATTCAAAGTTCCATTACCTGATTGATTAGAGAAAATAGGTAAAGCCCAGACTTACCGACACATTTCTCGTCATCTTGTCCCTCGTAGCCTGGGTGGCAGTCACATCCTCCCAGAGGAATATCCCATGTTCCATCACTCATACAGCGGTACAATGGCAAGGTATTCTCTGAGGAGTTTGGAACACAGGTACCTTGCTGTTGAACACTAGAGGTGTGATCCTTCCCTGTTGCTGTTTCCCCAAAAACTGCGTAGTTAATGGTCGTGTTTGGACACGTCTCATAGTATATCCTTATTGCTACTAACGCTAAGCATGAGCCTGTGTCTTGGAATGCAAAATAAATTCCTCTCAAATTTTGGTTCAAGGACACAAATCTTGTTTCTGTGTTCAATAAAATGTCGGAGGCACTCTCTCCCAGATTTTTGGCCGGAATCTTGTCCACTCTCGTGTATGTGGTGGCATCCCAAGATGGCATTTCATTGTTTGCAATGTCCTTGTCCGCTTGGTAGGAATATAAATTAAAAGTTTCACGACATTGCTGTAGTGTGACAGGATCTGAATGCTGGACGCATTTCCTCATGGTAAATGTCATTTCCACATGCAAACTTTTCGCATCCTGAACCTCAATGAAAGGTGTCCGAAGCCAATTATTGACCTCACGACTGCTCACATAGCAGGATGTATAAATACGAATTGGAACATCTTCAGAGATCTGTGTTATGTAGGTGGAGACTTCATTCCACTGAAAATAGACAAAAAGATGGTCAGCATCGCAGTGGCATTTAAGAAATGTTTTACTTATTTTCCTAACCATGCACAAAATGGCGGCAAAAGTGGATAAACTGTAATGACAAGAATGCTCAGTACATTATTGGAAGACTAAATGTAGAGCTGGCAAACATTTGCCGTCACCAGCAATAATACTTTGTCATTGTTAATGTATAGTTTGGGCTTTGTCAGTGTTTATACAGGGTCTGCATTCCACTTGCTTCCAGAGACAAAGAACATCTATGATAAATCATATACATACTGCGTCATCTAAAATGGGTTGTAGTCTTAACCCTTTCCCAAACAACACATTTTCGACTGTCCAAAATTGAAAGAGTTTGCAGAGGACATTTCAAAATGTGAAATAATTGGAAAATAATTTTCTGCTAGGGTAGAAAACATTGTGGGAAAAGAAAAAATTGCTTGTTATGAGCAATTTCTCCTTTACCCACAATGTTTTCTAAAATCGTCTGCAACAAAGTGGTCAAATGTCGTTATTGTTTGGGAAAGGGTTAGAATATATGGTAAGCAATAATAAGAAAAAATCAGTTTTCAATCTTTTGAAGTAGTCGGTAAATTCATTATAGTCAAAACTAGAAATGCAGTTTCTGTTTGGGATAAACATGACCTCATATGTAATAGATAATTAAAAATAGGCTTATTGAATCGGGCATATATGAGCAGATTTTCACAATTATTTCATAAGACCAAGAGTTTCTATAGATATAAATTCCTCAAATTCTGTTTAGAGCTCACAATCAGTAATACACATTGACTTATCAACATGTCAACTTTTCTCTAAATTGCAATTTCCAAACAATTCCTTAGTATAGCATCTTGAGTGACAGGCCTACCCACATTTTACTGTTACTACTACCCCACCAATATATCATAGTTCAAATGCATAGCTCTATTTCCTATATTTATTACAGGAATATGACCTGTTTGTTAAATCTAATATAACCCACAGAGACCCCAATTACTTTAGATCAGTCTTGCAGAGACAAGCACTTGCCCAATGCCAAACATTCCATTGAAGAATCGTGATTCATCAAATCGCAGAATTCAATTCTACTTCCTGTCAAAACTAATGCCTATGTGAGGGGGAGAATGAAACACAAAGGTGCCGTGTTCATTGTTTGACATGATATTTTCAACCAGGAATGAAAATAATGGTGTGCTCTAGATGAAGTGACAATCAATCAGAGAGTTAATATTTGTTATAGAAACTCATTTGATTTATTCAGACAGCCAGTATTCATCTATTGTATTCCATGAGATTGTATGCGTTGTTATTTTAACAGAGTACGTCTCTAAAACAGGGTCTTCTATCTTACTAGTCATCAAATGAAAGAAATCAAGATTGTGAATTTTATACATAACAGACAATGGCTGAGTAATACCAATTAAACCATTTTGTTGGAAGAATGATATAAGAACTAAGAAAATAAGGTACAATTATATTGAATGGACCTATCAGCAATGAAAAGACCAATACAAAGAAAGGCTAATATGACATGTAGGATTCTGTATATTTCACCAAATGTCCAGAATCACATAAGCTTAAGACAAAAATTCGAATATTTAAAAGAATATAAATTTTACCCAATTTTATCAGGGGAAACTTTGTTTTGATAATAATGGACATTTTGTTACAAAGCCGTCAAAGTTCTAATATGCAAAATGAAGAATGCATGTTTCAAGCAATTACTTTTTCCCCACAATTTAATGTGTCCTGTTCACAGTGGAGTTTGCTCTTACTAAAGCCTAATAAAAATTGCATCTGAACACATTTTCTGTTTGATAACACGTGACAAAATTTATGAAGAGGGGTTTGTAATCAGAACTTCTCCAAAGTAGGTCTCAATATTATTTCAGAAAATAAGTCAGCAGTGAAAACTTGAGGAACCAGGAGACAAGAAAATGAGGAGAGAACCACATTGAGTAGCAAGTCATCAGTCTTTGTCACAATGCTGCCTAATGAGTGTCATACCAGCAATGTCTCCTTGCTGACCATATTGCTATAATGGCGTCTTATTTAACAGGTCACAAAATATGTTTACTGCAATAACTGGTTTGATGTAGACACTATAAGATACCCATGACTAATGATATATTGGGGATGATAAATGATCACTAATCCATTGTCACAACCTGCCTAATCCATTTGTTTATCTGTTATGTAAACAAATAATTGACAGACAGATGGGGGATCATATGACAAGACAGCAGGCCATTACATAGTGATAAACGCATCCACAGAAATGTCTCTTCCTTCTTTACACAACAGCCTAGATAAAATAGTGACATGAAGGATACAATAGATCAGATATTTATAACATGATATGGGATGGATTACATGATCAAAAAAAGATATCAAGAATTTTTCTTTCCCAGCAATGAAAAATTTCTTAAGAACTGTTGAAGAGCTTCAATAAAATTAAAGAAAACATAAATAATCAGTGGAAAAATTATTCTACTGACATTAAGTCTATATTGGCAGCCAAGATCAATATATAATTATCAATTGTAAATCACCATTTGTTAATTCTATTAAAAGATCTGAAAAGATCCATCATAAATAAAGTTCACAACCAGTGACACCAGATGCTTTCTCCTGTGATTACTGTGTATCAGAATCTGTAGAAAACTAATCTGATACCTAACTTACAAAATTGATATATTTTATATTACTACCATATGTAAAGGCGTGCATTTCTCAGTAAAGATTTACACAATTATCCTTGCAATTATCATAAGACCATGTGTAATCACTCATAATAAATTATCAGTGATTAACAAAATTTCAGCGAAATAATCTTCAAACACCCTTTACAGTAGCTATCATCAGCATAGGGACTTACTTTCAACTTTCTGATGCCTAAAGAGGCAACCTTTTGAGGCTTCTGGATCAAACTCAATCCAATAATAGGCAAAATATATATTATGAAAACCAAAAAGAAGTGTGTGTTTTCAGAAAAAGGTTATGTTTCCCCATCTCAAAGAAGAGGAGCAATTAGAGGGAGCAGTGAAAATACTTTAGGTGCTTTGATTCCAAGTAATAAAATGTTTCATTTCACTTTTCCATTCTCCATATCCTTTTACTTCAAACCAATGGTGGATATCCTACTGCAGGTATCTAGAACACAGGGCAGACTGAGAGTATTTGATTGGCAATATTGGATCAGTCCTGTATTGTCCTTGTGCTCCTCTCATCCATGTGTCCAGTCATTGTAGTAGTTTGGATGTGACTGTCTGCATGCTTACTCACTTTTTTACATCTGGATGTCAATTTAAAACAATAATCCCCAACAATAAGAAGGGTTTGTATGGCTTCCAGATGTGTTAAAACGATTGTCAAGCAAATTCAAAGGGCCAGCTTGTGTGAAAAAAAAAGAATGTTTATGAAGTTACCATAGTCCATGGCATAACATTCAGGATAACTGAGTCAACTTACAATATAACTCGCAGCTTATACAAGATATTCAAAAGACCATTAGAAATTACTCAATATTTGAATAGTATCTAATTTCTGATTCGGTCACAATAAAAATGTTGATCAATATACAATCGTGTTTTAGAAGCTTGCTTTGTAATTAAAGCCTGCAGTTTCTTTAAATTTGAATTTATAATATGTTACCATGATATAATCTACAACATTATACCAGTACAAAATAACCAACAATACATGCATCTACTAACATTCATACCAGTACAATTAACACTAGCAAACAATACAATCAACTCCTTTCAAAATTAGTACGAAATCACCAGCAATAACGTCTACTTCTTTAATACCAGTATAACATAAACAAGAATATAATCTACACCATTCATACCAATACAAATTTACCAATATTACCATTTTATTCTTCATACCAGTACATCATAACCAAGAATATCACCAACTCCTTTCATATGAGTACAACATAATTTTATACCAACAACATAATTAAAATCAGGAATCAAGGAGCTGTTTAACATATAAACAACCTACTTTCATTTTAAACTTTGGTCTCTACCGCATAGAAACAAACAAAAGGTTTTCCAGTAAACTACTGACAAACAATGATGTTTAAGTACAAGTCAAGATTCAAGTTTTTAACTTTAATAGACATTAAACAATTACCTTTTCATAGGCATGTTGATTTCTTACATCCTAAAATGCAGACAAAACCCTTTGCTTTCCAGGATTCTGAAATCAAGGCTTATAGTAGTAAACTTTCTAAATTGAAAAAAAAAATGTTGAAAGTCGAACTTGTTCACTTTGACAGCAATCTTTTTTTTTGCTTCACAATCAAAATGAAAGACGCCCCATGATTAAAACAACAAAACCACTATCCTGTAAGTTTACCAAATGATCAGTTTATGCAGAAAGGATGAGTAACTAGATGATGCATTTCTAATTTGGACAAGTCAAAAAGACCCATATAGCAGAAAGATAAAAGCATATCAAGGGTTCAATGCAATACTATAGTAAGTGCTTCATAAACATGAAGCACTTACTATAGTCTTGAATTGAACACTTAACTGATGTCATGTTTTCAGTAGTTACTCCCTGTATTGTTTGTCTAACTTTCAAACGATAACCCATTCTGAAAAGGTCCACTGAATTGATGTTGAGGTCTGAGAAAATTGCCTCTATAAGGTATACACCATCATCAAGCAATCTTTTGGCTCCCTTCTCAACATTTGGAGATAGTCTAGATTGGACAAATATTTTCATTATAAAGTGAAAAGACAGAAATGTGTGAAGATCAATAATCTTCAGACAATCACCAATCTAAGAGAAAAGATGTGTGTTAAAATACCCGAGAACATGAGTACTTTATGGAATTGTCCCTTCTATTATAGACAGGTGTTAATTGTGATATTTGTATATATGAGGGAGAGGGTAGCAATAGAACCACAAAGGTGAATTGTTTAAATGCCAGTTGGACATGGCGGTTGTGTAGGCAGATTGAGGACCATCCATAAAAAGGGAGGAATGTCAAGATAGGTTTTACACAGAAGGAGTCTCTGATAACTAAAAACTCCCTGTTTTTTTTTTTTTCAAACTAAGAAAGAAACAATTGAATGTCAAAAAATAGAAAAAAGTTTGCAGACAACACCCGATATTGTTATTTGATGTGAAGACATCCAATTCTCTGTGGCAAGAAACATTATCAGTAAAGAAGAATTTACTCATATAAGACAATTCTTGTTTTCCGACATCAAATTTTGAACAGGGTCTACAACTGACATGGACTGTTAAGAAACAATGTACTCAGAACAGTGCAGGTAGAGTAATCATAGTGCTCCATATCCTAATCCCCCTATTGAACGTCAGGACACTCATTAACTTTCTTCATAAACATTTCTATGTGTGTGGTGAAATGGTTGTCATCCATTTTTCAGTTTTAACAGCTTTCCCGAGATCAGTATTAGGCTAAGGCCTAAACATTTCTTGCCACAGGACAATCCCACAAAACTATGCAGCGGAGCCATTGGGGCTCTAACCAGGGACCCTCCGGTTACCCACGTTTACCCTTTCACCATGCATGCAGGACCCAACCCTGACCCTAGCTGTTTTCACAATAATCTACTCCTTCATTATTTTTATCATAAATGACCAGAATCCTCCAGATATGTTAAGATGAATTTTTATGGAAACACGTAAATCTTTGCATAATTATTTTCTTTTAAAATCTTATAATGCTTTGAACCAGAATGTCATAGATGTATGTAGACATAAAGGAATGAAAAGGAAAATAGAAATGATTCATTTTCTCCTCTACACCAATCTCCTTCAGGTGACAGTAGGAGATATAAAAGTTAGAGTTTAGACCCGTCTTAGTCTCAGATCAAACCAAATATGGGCCATCAAATCTCACCTCAAATCCTCTCCACAGGAATCTCAAGGCAGACCAATGCAGTTTATAATGCATTTTATCAATTGATGTATTTTCAACAAGTGCGCTTGTCAAGGTACTAGGGCTGAAATATTTCTTGCACCATGAAACAGTTATGGTTAGAGGCGACAAACAAATATTTGTGTCGCAACGCTGGAAAAAGGTATATGTGTCAGCGCATATCAATGTTAGGTACATTGTAGCTTGATTGATTGATCAACTAATAGGATTGACAGATTATGAAAAAATAAATTGTTAACTCATGTCCTCAAAAGAATATTAAAGGTTTTTTTAACCCTTTACCAAAAGCCAAATTTTCAACTGTCCCAAATAGAAAGAGATTGCAGACGACATTTCAATATAAGATGAAATTAACAAACAATCTTCTGATAGGGCAGAAAAAATTGTGGGAAAAGGAGAAATTACTCACAATGTTTTCAGAGCTGTCTGCAATAAACTGGTTGATTGCCGTTATTGTTTGGTAAATTGTTAACTCATGTCCTCAAAAGAATATTTTTTTTAAGAAGTTTTCTTAACCCTTTACTAAAAGCCAAATTTTCAACTGTCCCAAATAGAAAGAGATTGCAGACGACATTTCAATATAAGATGAAATTAACAAACAATCTTCTGATAGGGCAGAAAAAATTGTGGGAAAAGGAGAAATTACTCTGTAAAAGCAATTTCTCCTTTTCCCACAATGTTTTTCAGAGCTGTCTGCAATAAACTGGTTGATTGCGGTTATTGTTTGGTAATGGGTTAAATGACAAGAGTCTATAAACTCCTCCAAGATTGCACCAAACTCAAGCTGAAGTCTATGACCACCTTTTCCTATGATAATATTCATTTGTGTGGGGGTCAACTATTTCCTATCAGTATTTTGTATGCAATATTATTGACAAGGCTTTAGTAAATGTGTTTTAGATTAGGATATCAAGAATACACCATTTTTGTGAGATATAAAGGAATTCTGATAAGAGGGGTTTGTTACCCCGCTACCTTGGTTAAAACATTCAATCATATAGAAAAAAGTTTGTTTGAATATGTCAGGTGCGAGTTATCTGTGTAAAGACCAAAAACTAAAAAGTCTCAAATTATTTGCTTCAAAAACTAAGAAAATTAAAAAAAAGTCCTATAATTAGAAAATTCTATTAGACTAGACAAAAGTGATTAAAAAATGTATTACAGATTTCAAAGTGATCCAAAATGCTCATCCTGGGCAACTTTAGGTGTTCTAGGAGAAAATATATTACTAAGAATGACAAATATTAAACAAAAATTCAAATTACACTTATTGCCATCAATTAACAAATCTGTCTATTGGACGTTCCATTTTTAGCATCATAATAAACCTCAAATAACTTAAAGCTTTAATTTAACAAAATTGTCCGGGCAGATAGTTGGGCAGATAGTTATGGATGTAACAGAGAGTGTGACTGCTGTCATCTAGGTGGAAGAGCCATGAAATCTACACCTGTCAACCGGGCCCTGTGCATTCAGATACCTACCATTGTTAACGGCTCAGTAAGCATAAAGCTGTTTAAAATTAGTTTGTACCAAAATCTTCCTACCCTTTTTTTAAGTGGACAAAATGGTTAAAACCACTTAAAGCCACAGCTATACAACTTCAGGAGTTTGCTTTATTGAACAGAAATTTAAAAGCAATTTTTTTCTCGTTAAAGAGGATACTTAAATTGGTCTTTGTTCCCCCAAAATGGACACACATCAAAGGCAACCACATAGAGAACAGACAATTTCCTCCGGCAGTTTTATCTTATTATACAGATAAAATATTATAACGAAAACACTTCACCACCATTATAATACAATTTCAAACATAAATTTTGATACTGCAAATAGTCTGATTTATGCGAAAATACTTCATACTTCAATGACAGTTGTGTCTTTATAATCTTGTTTAGTTTCTCATTAAATACTTCAAATTGAAATATTAAGTGACGATAACAAAAAAAGTAAGGATGAGAATTTTTCTTGATATGAAACAACAAAAAAGAGGATTCTTTTTTTTTTTTATAGAAATTTATTTGTGGATGTGTCCTTGGGCAAGACATTTTAGAGCCTTATTCTAGTATTGGTAAATCTGGGAAGATGTAATAATTTGATCAAGGTTTGTCTATCCTGTTAGTAGGCTATAAGACAGATTCACAGACTTGCAGAAACAAAGAACAACTAGTTTATGAAATAAATCCTACTGAAGGATAAGTTACTTGTTACAAACACGTTTTAAATCTGTTTCATCAATCTTAATCACTAAGCTATTTAAAAAGTTATATGCTTCTCTCTTTCAGTTATCAGCAGCTGATATGCCTCTATTTCAGACCACTGTCACAAAGTCCAGTGGTATGTATGAGTAACCTTATTAATGATACTTCAAACAAAGTGTCATAATGATAAAGAACTATTGATTGGTGATGTCTTATTATCCATGTCCTCATTCAAAACTTTGTGACAGAGGTTGCAACTGAAAGTAAAAGTGGGTCATTACAAAAATTATTGCAGAAAGGACAAAAAACAGTGTTATTTTGTACAATGCAGACTAACATGATTAAGGAAACCTTAGTTATTATGTCTTGATTACAGTACTGTATTATTAACAAAGATATGACGTTTGTATAAATCAATGAATTCTTCTGCTACTGAATTATATCTAGGTCTCTTAACTGTTTGAAAAAAACTATTTCAGAGTCAGAATTTAAACCATAAGAATAATCAGAATACATTTCATTAATACAACATAATAAAAATGGCACTGAAGAGTATTTGTATACGTATATAACACTGATTCATGGTTCCCCTAGAAGGCAGTAATAGACATGACTGGGTCTTCAATGGAGAGAAACTTGAGTTTGCATGATTTGACATGCTGGCATGTCCTAGCCCTTTCCCAAACAACAAATTTTCAACTATCCCAAATTGAAAGAGTTTGCAGACGACATTTCAAAATGTGAATGAAATTTAACAATATTCTTCATAAAGAAAAAAAAACCTTGTGGGAAAAGGAAAAATTGCTCATAACGAGCAATTTCTCCTTTTCCCACAATGTTTTCTAAAGTCGTCTGCAACAAAGTCGTCAAATGTCGTTATTGTTTGGGAAAGGGTTAGCCTAAGACAAAATACCCCTAAGGTGCTCTCAGCACTGCCAATTAACAAATGAATGGCATTGAGGAGATTCCTCTATCTCTATAACTAAGACACCCTTCCTTGACAAAAGCATTTGTCAGTTTGTCAATTTGGCTCTCTTTTTTTCTACTGAATGACACAGACTCCCAGCACTCGGGGCTTGTTAGTACACCAGAGTTCCCCATCCTGCATTCAAATGATGAATCATTAATTATATCAATGCTCAAACTTTTGGCAAACAGCTTTATGGCACCAACAAAACCTGATGTTCACATCTCACTGTTCTTCTACAGAATAATCTTCTTGTTATTTATATAGTCACAGTGTACATTAGAAAATTTAGAAAAATTTGTTTGATTTAATATCCTCTGCTTAATAAAACTTTTTTAATGAAACATTAATGCCACTGCAGTGTGTGACATAACATGTCTTAGCTACAAATGCGATAAACATTTAATTTTTTTCAAATCATTAACAGTAAACAAAAAGGTTTGGCAAAAGAATAGTAAGTCTTAGACCTTTATTCATAGCCAGTGATTATTGATTTGGAGGATGTCTCTATAACATGTTCATATTTCATTGTGATTACATTATATACTTTTATGTCTTGAATTTGTGGAATTCACATCTGTGTTATGGGCAGACTTTTCTATAATCCATTGCTGACCAGCATTATAGGGACACACTTAGAAAGATCATATGGAAAGAAGATTGTCATAGAATATATTTTTGGTACATAAAAAAGTATCATTTTACGAATAATTAGCTCTGCATTACAAGTTTTCTTTCAATCAAAAATATAAAATAAAAAAAAAGAATTGGAAAGCATATCAGAATTCTGAAGTAGGAAGACATAAAATAAAACCTTCTGACTCAAATTACATGAAATTGTGTTGCCGGAGAAGTACTGTTAATTACAGACCCCCAAAATGGGCCTAATTATAGAAGAATTTCAACGTTAATTGTGAAAATGACTCGTCATACCAAAAAAGAAAATGCTAATTGACATTTTTACTACTATTCAATGTGCAATTATTACTTCTGCCCCTTCTTTGCCCTCTTCAATTTAGAAACAAAAATTTGGGAGACATTTTTGTTACACATTGGTGAATCATCATCTATACAGAGAAATGTATTGTCCTTTCAATACATATTCTGATTTGGCTGAATTTCTTGAAGTTTAGAAACCTAGGAAATAATCATAACAATCAGAACTCCAGAAAGGATGCATTTTGTGTATATTGGGCGTCAAAAAGGTCAGACATATATCGAAATAATATTTTGCATACAAAAACATTTAAAATCATACTAAGCGCTCAAATAAATGCAAAACTTGGTAAAATGAGTTATAAATCATGAAAGAATATGTTAAAACATAGCGAAACACCATGCATGTTATCATGACAATATTATGCCTGTATTATCTATTATTGTTGACCTGTTTCAAAGTGCTATTTTCATAAATTGTGTAGCACAAAGGTTGACTTTCTTGTTTACATCCAGGCTTTGTAGCTTAAAAGCTCTTGAAAGAGATGCTTTATAAGTGAGCGATATAGAGTAAGGGGTTATAAAAAGTCTAAATGCAGTCTGCAAATTTCTGAATCTTAAATTTTGTTATATTATTCTAAACATGTTCTCATGCACTACTAACATGTTTTCCCAGAGAGGATTTCTCCGGGACATGTGGTATTCTCACTCTAATTCAGATGTTGGGAACTTTCCTAAATCATCAAACACCATTCTCATCAAAAACAGTTGTTTTCCCACTGACCCTCACTGACCCCTTAAAACACAGTAACATTCAAATAACAACATTCTCTGAAGTAGTAAATATCCCTCTGAAAACTTGGCCAAAAGAAATTTATTTTATCCAAGACAAGAAAGCAGTATTCAAAGATGGCTCCCCAAACACAAATATCAGAATACCCATGGCTTTTATTAAGATTGTCAAGAAGATTCGCACATGATATTCATGATGTTTACAGAGATTGTCAAGAAGACTTACTCATGATATTCATGGTGTTTACCGATATTGTAAAGAAGACTTACTCATGATATTCATGGTGTTTACCAAGATTGTCAAGAAGACTCACTCATGATATTCATGGTGTTTACCGATATTGTAAAGAAGACTTACACATGATATTCATGGTGTTTACCAAGATTGTCAAGAAGACTCACTCATGATATTCATGGTGTTTACCGATATTGTAAAGAAGACTTACTCATGATATTCATGGTGTTTACCGATATTGTAAAGAAGACTTACTCATGATATTCATGGTGTTTACTCACTCATGATATTCATGGTGTTTACCGATATTGTCAAGAAGACTCACTCATGATATTCATGGTGTTTACCGAGATTGTCAAGAAGACTCACTCATGATATTCATGGTGTTTACCAAGATTGTAAAGAAGACTCACTCATGATATTCATGGTGTTTACCAAGATTGTCAAGAAGACTTGCACATGATATTCATGGTGTTTACCAAGATTGTCAAGAAGACTTGCACATGATATTCATGGTGTTTACCAAGATTGTAAAGAAGACTCACTCATGATATTCATGGTGTTTACCAATATTGTAAAGAAGACTTACTCATGATATTCATGGTGTTTACCGATATTGTAAAGAAGACTTACACATGATATTCATGGTGTTTACCAAGATTGTCAAGAAGACTCACTCATGATATTCATGGTGTTTACTGATATTGTAAAGACTTACTCATGATATTCATGGTGTTTACCAATATTGTAAAGAAGACTTACTCATGATATTCATGGTGTTTACCAAGATTGTAAAGAAGACTCACTCATGATATTCATGGTGTTTACCGATATTGTAAAGAAGACTTACTCATGATATTCATGGTGTTAACCGATATTGTAAAGAAGACTTACACATGATATTCATGGTGTTTACCGATATTGTAAAGAAGACTCACTCATGATGTTCATGGTGTTTACCAAGATTGTCAAGAAGATTCACAATCATGATATTCATGGTGTTTACTGAGATTGTCAAAACGGTTCACACTCATGATATTCATGGTGTTTACCGAGATTGTCAAGAAGACTCACTCATGATATTCATGGTGTTTACCGAGATTGTCAAGAAGACTCACTCATGATATTCATGGTGTTTACCGAGATTGTCAAAACGGTTCACACTCATGATATTCATGGTGTTTACTGAGATTGTCAAAACGGTTCACACTCATGATATTCATGGTGTTTACCGAGATTGTAAAGAAGACTTAATCATGATATTCATGGTGTTTACCGAGATTGTCAAGAAGATTCACAATCATGATATTCATGGTGTTTACTGAGATTGTCAAAACGGTTCACACTCATGATATTGGTGGTGGTTACAGGGTTTGTCAAGAAGACTTAAATCATGAGATTCCTGTTGTTTACTGAGATTGTCAACTGGGAGATGATTGAGTGACTCATGTTCTCCCCCTACTTCTAACCTGCTGTCCCAAATTGACAGGAAAACTTGAGGATGGCGACACCATTTATCACAGGAAAGGGAACTACCATCAGTAGATCCTTTCTCCCTTTTTCTTTAGGCTTTTTTCTTATGGATGGATCATCTTGGCAGCAGGCTTTATGGCAGGAAATTCATCTTTATATATCTTAAACAATTTTATTTACCTAAAGTTCAGAAATTGGGCAAAATATCAAAAACAGCAGTACATATTTTGAGGATATTAATTTTGAATTGAAAATATTGGAAAAGAATGACATATACAAATTTAATCTTAGTCTAAGTTAAATACAAGTTCACTCTATATTTAAACAATTGCTGATGGTGTTTATACATTGGGTAAAACTTGCTTTTCAAACATAATGCATGATTTTGAAGAAGATATTGTCTGAAAATCTCAGAACCTTTCTGGCACTGATAGAGCTCTGATGGAGAAGGGAGAGAATGTCGTTCAATCACTTAAGTTGATGACCGTTATAATTATTAGGTTTTCTCTGATGGACTCTCTTACAGGGTTGACAGCAAGAAATTGGTTTAGGTCTTTTTCTTCCAGATCAGGATGTTTCCTCCATAGACAACATATTCCTTGCTGGCTCTCTGAAGACTGAAGACAAGTAGTTTGGTTCCTAAATCACTTGACACTACCATTATCAGTAGTACTCTTTGTATGTACAATGGGCATGGCAATGCAGAAACAGTTGAAGCAATTGATTTCCATAAATAAGTTTTCAACTTTGGGTCTAAAAATATTTGTTATCATCATTAGTTGTAAATGTCTTACTCAAAATTCCTAAAATAAACTAACAACACAGGTTTTTGTAAAAGAATTTTTCTGAGAATAGATATTTTGTTATTTGTTACTTTCGAGATATCTGAGCATCTTGGCAATTGATAGATTGTCAACCTGATGAAGGGGGACAAGTAATTTATGGATTATATTAACTCCAGCTAGTATGAAATTCATTATAATTAGATGGTTCAACCCAGCACAACCCAGGGCAAACAGTAAACAAAACATTTCTCCTGGAATGAACAGGCATCATAGGTCCTTTAACAGAAATGAAACACACAAAGATGTAGATATTTGAAGAAAACCTCTAAGCTTCCAAGATGTCAGCCTCCTGTTTTGGACTGTCATTATTTGCTGTAACCCTACATGTCTTCATGTGTAACATAGCAGGATAAGACCTGGTGTTTCAGTTAGCTCATTACTAATCAAAAGCGATGTTGAACTACATTGTTGCAGATCACTCTGGATAACATTGTGGGAAAAGGTGAAATCATAACGGGCAATTTTTTTTTCCCACAATGTTTTCTGCCCTACCAGAAGATAATTTTCCAATTTCATCACATTTTAAAATGTCTTCTGCAAACTCTTTCAATTTGGGACAGTCGAAAATTTGGTGTTTGGTAAAGGGTTAAATCTCCATGTACAATGAAGTGCCAACATTAACCATCGACCCCATAATGGTTTACATTCACTTGAGATATTGTTTCTGTCATGTAACATGTGCAGCTGTGTCATCTGCCCAGATGATCATAGTGTCTCGACTATGATTTATTCTATCAACATCCTTCACAAAGGCTACAGCCAATAGGTTACATGCAACCTTATTTGAGGTTATAAAACTAATCATAGCCTATACTTTAATAATCACAGAACATATGAATCTTAATAAGAATTATTCATAAGACAGCTGTTATATCCATGTATGTTCAAAAATGTATACATATTTTTCTAACTTTGGTTGCACATTACTGTTCATACAGTGGACAATACAGAGACTAAAGGGTTATGGTAATATGATACAAGAGATTTGTGACTAATTATAAGTGTAACCTCCAGCCTATGGCCAGCTAATCATTTTGGGAATAAAGGTGACAAATATCATCTGCAGCAAATCAAACAGAAGATCAGTAATCATGTACATCATCATTTCAAAAAGAAAAAGATGTTTTGGTGAAAACAGACAGGGAAACAGAAATGTGAACCAGTACACTGCAAGGATTCCACTGGGTGCAACCTTGGTTCATCCTGGCATCAGATTCTTCTGGGTCAATTAATGAATGGCAAACTGGCCAGGTAAATGAATAGCATAAATGCAGAAATATTAACATAATTTATATTTGCCATCACTCTATGAGAGGACATTAGAAGGCTTATTTAGGTTTACTTGATCAATTGGTATTTCTATTACTTAAACATGTTATTAGTAATAACTGCAGAAGGTTATTCAATGGGAGATAATCAATGTGATAAAACAATGTAAAGAGGTTAATGGATAACTTATAAAGGACAGTGACATATAAACCTAAACAAAACAAAACCAGTTGAATGACATAAATGCCAATTTATAAAAGGTCTTCGTGCATTTAACCATAACAGTCAACCAATGTTTGGCACGCCTTTCGTGAAATTAAAACAAAATGATGCATCCAAACCTAATAAATACTTCTACATCAGCTTCATGCATCATAGTTTTTTTTTTTAAATCTTTTTATAACAAAAATGCTTTATATCCACCATATCATATCTGTTAGGGTCTGGTTTTCAGTCAGATGAATGAAAATGTTTCTGGTTCCATAGCAATCAGCACCTGTTCTCTCACCTTGACGTAACAAAGAGTAGTTTATTCTCTATCATATTCACATTCATTTCACAGCACATGGCCGTATAGTTGCTGTTTCTGACAAATGAAACCAATCAAAACTGTTATATCAAAAGTCAACTTCATTCTTAATTTATGAGAACCTTGAACAATGAAACAATAAATTGTTATATTTTCATAGAAGGAAATGATTGTCTTATAGTTTTGTAATATAGTCATAACTGTTTTAGATGTAGAATTTAAGTTTTGCACTGAGTGCAAAATTTGTTTTCAAGTACAGGGTTTTATGATACACAATTATACGAAAAACCCTGACATTTCATTGCACCTGTCAGCCATCTTTATGCCAAATATGACAGATAGATATTTTAGTTTTATTTCAGTTGTTCATAATGAATCATAATAATTATGCAAACCTTTATTTTAATGAATATGGTTATATAAACATTTATACTTCAATAACATAGCATAGCGAACCAGAGTAACAATAATGGTTGTGAGAATCATACATCTAGTCTTTTATTTCTATTCACTTCTGTCCCATTATAACTGAAGACCACAAATTTGTGTAAGATCCAGTACTAATCAAATTACACCATGATGAGAATGTAAAATACATTATGCAAAATAACAATCAGCCTCCAGAAAAAGTATAAAACAAATCTTAAAGCAAAAGCTAGCATAGTGACAGGGTGATTTTAACCACTTATTTTAATCTGATCAGTAAATTACTTTAAAATGATTGTTTGATATAATTTGATCCAGTTATTTTCTTCACCCTTTCATAAATACTTTATAAAGTGGTTGAACAGACTGGTACTCTCTTTCAATACAAGAAACGTCAAGTTTAAATCTAAAACTTAATTGCCGAGAGCCTTGTAATAATGTTGATTAATCACCACTTCATGACATTTTGTACCCTTATAACCCTATGTTGTGGTTACTCAGATATACAGAATGACAATCTGCACAATAGGATTCGGCAATGAACTTTGTCAAACAATTATCTTCTTTTTAAACTTATTCTCAATTCAAAATAGCAAAACACTCAGTTTGTCATGAAAAAGATCATTGTAAATGATTGCACTTGTACAGATTGTATAAATTTTCTTATGTGACCCAAAACTGCAAACAGTGAAGGGAAACCTCGGTGGCCGATCAAATCCGTCTTTGATCCTTATATAAACAGTTTTCTTTCAACAGTTAAATCAACCATTTTATGTATAGTTGTGTATTATAAATCCTCTCTTTTTCACCCAAACTGCTTCTAATCCCCACTATCACTCCCTCCACGACTTCACTGACCCATTACTAAATCAACTGGTTTACAAGTCCTAATTGAATATCAAAGTCAGGACAGTGGGATCTATATCTACATGGGAATAACATGGCAGTAACACATATCCTAATGATGCTGACCTTATATGGCTTCCCATTAACAGTCTATTGTAAACGTTGTGACAAAATGAAAATTTGCTCATCATGAATATTGTCTCACATAACGCTGATAGTTTAAATATTTCTGACTCCTATCTTATACAAGTTGCCCATGAGTATGTTGTGTGAATGAAATTAATATATGAAGTATGCTGCACCCATTTAGACAAAGATTCTTATCTGAGATCATCTGTAAAAGAATCAGTAAACACTCAATCATAAGTGGATTTGGTCTAGATTAGTCTAAAGCATTATTCGGAACTGCCTGACATTTCTACAATTTTTTAAGAGTTTCTTATAAATATTTATAAGAAGTAAATATAATTTTGTACATTGATAACCTAAAATATTATGCAAATAGAAAGCCAAATGGGTATTAGCAGCAGTAACTCACAAAGATGTATACAGATACACCTCTCATGCATTAAGCCAAAAGATTTATTGACTATCATCAAGGGTAACGAAATCAGTTCATTTGAGAAATATAATCCGGTTTTTCAATGACCATATGGCCTAGTTCATGATTCCATTGTGTCCAATAATACAACTAGCTTGCGGCCACACTCTTATAATTGAAAAGGTTACACAGGTGGAAAATTATGTTATTGTGGTCCTTCTGAATATTTCGCTATTATTACCTTGACCGCAATCCTAATTGACAATTTTGGGCCTGAAATGAGGGGAAACTATTTGATTATAATTCATCCAGAGTTGTTACAATTGTGTTGCCACTGGTGACCCTATACAGGTGAGGATACGGATGATATAAACCTTTACTTACACTACAGCTTTGAATTAACTGTGTTTTTGTATAAACTTTAAAAACAAACCTCTTGCATTCCTCTTCAATAGACATATAAGATGGAGTAAAGTAAGATAAAAGGATCAACTTCCCATTATACTATTAGTACTATATAAACTATCCCTTTTCTCTGTAACCCATTTCACTAGAATAGAGGATAATGGTCCAGGGGTAGAGCGTAGGCCTATGGACAAGATGGTCCAGCGTTTAAATTCCGTGAGAAGCAGGTTCCACCTTGCAACCTTTCATTAATCTGCATTTGGCATGAGTACAGATTATGATCCATGAAGCAAAATCAAGAGTGATGAATCAAAGTTGTAAGAATGGTCAATGTAAAATAAAGTTTAAACTAAACTAGAATTAAATTTACCTCAAGTCACTCCCTTATTTCTTATAATCAACAAACTATAAATAAATGTCACACATACATGTAATTGTACTCAATGAATGTTCAAAAGAATATTTATGTCTGTTGTATGCCTATTGATTTGTTACCAAATTGATATTGTAATGAAGTTGGCTATTACTATGTTTGTAGTACAATTCAATCATCTGAAAATTTGTGGTTTTGAATTGTTTGTAAATTACATGGATATATAATCATACTTTAATAAATGAGTATTTTTTGCTTCAATTCATGATTGCTTGATTGTGACAAAAAACTGTATATCATTCGTAAAAAGTTTATCAAAAGATCTATTAATTTGTTTCCAAACAATGCTGAGCTAACTTATATAAATCAATGGTGAAGGCATCTTGAAAAGTACACAACTATAATTAGTTTGAACAAATCGTTTTCATGTTTAATTTCTCTTTTTACCTATTAGATAAGAAGACACCTTGAGCAGACATGTTCCACAAGCTAAATGGTATGTAAGCATTCCCTCATCAGGAGTTGAGAATTGGCCGTATTACTGGATGGAGTCACAATTCTCAGTGATCATATCCAAAAACTATAAGTATAATGGCTACATCTAAAATTTGGCGCCAACTTATATATTTTACAAATCCCATTCCAATTCAAAACTCGCCTTTCTGCCAATATCAGGACAATGTCTAGCACATCTCTTTTGTACAATGTATGCTCCAATAGAAAACACCATTAGAATTAATGGGGAAAAAAGTGATGTAAAGGGAGGCAAAATGCAAAGACAAAATTTCTTGAAAAACACTTTTTCATAAGACAAACAAATCATGAATGGCGCCATTGCAACAAATCACTCAATTAAATTGTGATAAGCAATTCCTTCTTTTGTCACCAAAATTAATTGAATGTTTTCACTTGATTATTTTTTTCAGATATGATTCAAGTAAAACTGAACAATCATTTCTATGTCAAATCTGTCTGTTGCAGATTTCTGTGTTTGAAGTACTATGCAGCAGTCAACATGGGGGTTCAACAGAAATCATTGTGAGAAAGGAATCAATGTCCATGAAGGGCAAATAACTTTATTGTTGATAGGAGTTCAAAATAAGCCTGCTGGAAAGATAACAAAGTTGTTTGTTAAAAGAAAAAGGATATTTATAACTAGAGTCTGAGTCTCATAAAACTATCATATGAAATGGAGATTGATTTATCAACAGTCCCTGATTTTGCCTCATTGTCAGAAACTTGCAGACTAATCAGAATGGATGGAAATGATGAGTTTGGCGGTACAAACAATCACTCGTTTGGAGACAGCATTCTACAATGGCGTGTTTAATTGACAGCTCAGTTTTTGTTCTGATTGTTAGTTTTCTCTTCTAGAGTTAGAAATGGTGTGATTACAATCAAACACCATGCAACACCAGTTGGCTAGTTAACCCAGAGTCACCCCAATCCTTTCAGCAGGGAGAATTTCCTTTCTCCACATTAACAATGCTAGAAAGATTTGTATATAATCAACCAGCATGTAATAAAACATTTTTACACATAGTGAAAGAGGTGCATCTTTAAATAAGACAAATGTAACCATCAACTTTGAGCACTTTATATTTTATCACAACGTTTTATGTTATATATTGAACAAACATTTATATGGAGAAATGCTTTAAAGCTATTATATATAGAAAAAATGAAATAAAAATTTAAAGGAATTTTAAAGGTGGAAAACAATTCTATTATGAGAGTTTCATTAGATACTGTTGATTGTGAAAAAATCCTTTAGCTGAATGGATTAAGAAATTCTCAGTTTGTGCTCAATCCTTCCATAATAACCAGCTCTTTTCTTGTCCATCAAAAACGGTGGCAATTTTACAGGCTTCTCTTAGGGATGACACTTTCCCAGACTGTTCCCCGATCTAGTCTATAAACAGTTGCATGCATGCCATGTAACAGCAGTTTCTGTAGAAATTATGCTTTATCATTTAGTAAAAAATATAACATTTTGGCAAAAGGGCAATTAGATAAAAAAAAAGGTTTTTGATTCAATAAGTCAAACTATTGTTAAATGTGTCAGCTACAATTCAGGTTTCATTTTACTTGTCAGCTTGTATCTAGTTAAGGAATATTGCAGGCATAATCTTGAATACTTAAATTCTACATGTTATGCATGTTTTATTATGAAAACTGACAAAGTCTATTAGAGTATTTAACAGTATAGATCTAGATCAGTGTGTATGAATCACATGAGCAGAATTTTACTATGTCTATCCCATCAGACTGAGATAAAGGGTTAACGGTAAAAGCATTAGGACCATATCGATTCACAGAACTCTCATACTCCCATCTTTTCTTCGCTTGATGAACTTGGAAAAAATTTAAATTGGACTGCCTGTTCCAGAAACAAGAGATGAAGTTATCTATATTTTCCAAGCTTAATGATCACCGTATCAACACTTCATAGTGAGAGAACTGGGAAGCTGTTCTTGTAAAATGGCTAATTGTTTTATTTCTGAAATAGCTAATTAACAATTATGAAGGAAAAAGTTGCTAATGAAGAATAATTGACTGGTCTTATATAACCAGGAAATTTCTTCTTTGGGCACAGTTATGAGCTTTATCTATACATTTGAAATGTAACAAAGATTAAGTCCTTGTAAGTTTAACCTAAAAGTAGCAGTTTCCACAGATATCTTTTTAAAAATAAATTACAATTTAACACAATGCCTTTCTTGAATAAATACTTAATAATAGCTCTGAGTTTGATATTGTAGAACATATTGCAACCAAATGCATAGATCCATTCTCAATAACTGCTGTCAAGTTTGTATATATATATTGTACAATCCCCAAACTACATTCTAATGACAGACATACAAATGGTTCAATTTATTGCTTGGAGGTTAAATGTTGGCCTCATTATATTTATGTGGTCCTGACATTTGCTCCAACTGTTTTATGGTGTACCCTTATGGTTTCACAAATTTAGTCATTCTTTGTCCAACATTTTTAATACATAAAATCGGGTTTGCAAACAAAGCTGCAGTCTAAATATCAGTAGTATAGCCAATAGACAATCTCAAAATCATCTTTTGAAGATTCAAAAGTAACATAAGAATGGACATTATATCATTTAGATTTAGATAGAATTAACAAAGAGAAGATATTTAGTAAATAAGTAGGTCCCAGATTTGTTTACACTCTGGTACTATAGAGCTAGAGAGGGTAACTGATGCCCCACTGGTATTTGGGGCCTGTTTCAGCCATTATGGCCCCTAAAATGGCCATAGATCATAATATTTGCATGACTTTATCTACAGTGTTAATCTATCAGAGAGACAGCCGCTCAGTGTGCCTTTCTTTGTAGCAGGAGCCATAACTTTGACCATTTGATGTTTAACCCTTTACAAAATGCCAAATTTTCGACTGTCCCAAATTGAAAGAGTTTGCAGACGACATTTCAAAATGAGATGAAATTAAAACATAATCTTCTGATAGGGCAGAAAACATCATGGGAAAAGGAGAAATTGCTCCTTTTCCCACAGTGTTCTTCAGAGTCATCTACAACAAACTGGTCAAATGTCATTATTGTGAATTATCACTGTTTTTAAATTTATGCGATTTCTTTTTTAAGTAACCAGCAGCAAACAAAAGGCTGAAAACTTGTATGTCAACCTCTATGTTTCTAGCATAATAAAAGGAAAGAACCATTTGGATGTGCACATTAATTTCAAATTGACTTTAAAATTGCAAAATTGTTATCATAAGCTAGTTTAAGACAAAATTGAAATAAAACTTTTTTATGAATTATCTTAAAAGGTAAACAACTTAAGGCATTACAAAAAAGTCTTTTGCATTCTAACATGAGGTTCAGGCTAATTAATTGGTATTTGATTACTGTCATTGTGTAATTATGCAAGAAAATTAAGTTGGAAGTTTTCTGTCTAATAGGCAGACTTGTTTAATTAGTTTTTTGCACAATAGCAGTATAGCATGATTAGAATCCTTTGTCTAAAACCCTATTCAATTATAAAGGGTAATACAGCTCTATAAATGGTACCATCATTTTCATTGAGGAATATTTTGAAAACAGGACTAATTGAAAAGTATGCCCGGACATTATATAGAGATCATCCTGCATGTAGTGTTCCCATTCCACGCTGATCCCATCAATATTCTGTGATGCATTCTATAATATCCCTGTAGTTAACCTTTCATTATATGTGGGTTCCTGTGTGATTGGTCAAAACTATTGCCATGTTATTTATCATGACTTGTGTTAGATGTCTGGCGTTTAAAATCATAAAAATTATTTGTTTCAATCAAATATCAATTGAGTTACAGAGAGTTTGATTTCAAATTAATTCATTATAACCTGCTAATTAACTTTGTATTGTGGATTCTAATTATGTAGGGCCATAACATTCAAAACTTTTAATGTTCAAATTTACTGCTTAGGGTATAACTTGTCTAAACTAAGGCAATGGCAATGAAACAATTATAAGCAAATCTGACATGTAGCTATCTAAGGTATTTCACATCATTTCAATTGGTTGGGAGGAAAAAGTAATTGGTAGAAAAGTGAAATGAGGAAAATAAATAAAGAACTAATACCACCTAAACAGAGCCCTAAGATTGGGTCAGGAAAGGATTGTAATATTTCAGATTCTAACTCATGATTATAGTTTACTGCCATCAGCTCTCCCAGAAACAAAGTTTAGCTGCCGGAAATAAATCTAAATTCAATAAGATTACCGCTTTGTGGAAAAAACTTGTTTTTTTCCCCGGTGATGATTTTCTGGGATTAAAAAGCCAGGGCTTGATGCAGAACTTCTCATTCCCATGTAACATAGAGCTTTACAAGTATTCATGGACATGCATAAAACACATTTCTCTTCTTAAACAGGGCTGAGCCTTGATTCCTTTCCCTAATGAAACTCCATTCAGCATGGATGGTTTTTCCGTTGATGTTCAGTGAAGCCTTTTAACACTTCCCTCATTGCCATATATATCCCATTACTTCATAAATGTACATTAGACGTCCTTGAACACTATTGAAAGAGAACCTATCAGCAGGTTACAGTAGTTGAAGACTCATAGTGGATTACCTTCTAAAGTTATATATTAAGTGGAATTGGGTACTTCGAAAGAAAGCGAGAAACTGCTCATTAAGAATTGGCGTAAAGTAAAGTAAAGTTGTCTTTTCCCATGAATGTTAGATATAGTACCTGCTTTTATTGCTTTTATTGCTTTTATTGCTTCAAGCCGATGGGGATACAATTAAACAGTTGTCAAACAGTTGTCACAACCATTTAACTAAAATAACATTGGGCAAAGGAAATTCATCACCATTATTTCTTAGAATTCATTGAAAAATACAGCTCATTCAAGAATATAAGGTAATTCAACAGTTCTTGGCATGCTTACAAGTTGAAGTTCAGGTACAATCAAAAATATGTTTTATCATAATAAACTGATATAACCCGAGGAGTAGGGCCAATAATCTCACTTTTCGTATACAGACACATGTAGCCAATTAACATCTCACATACAGATCTACAGCAGGTATACAACCAGTGCATTATAGTTTCAAACAGATATACAACCATATTTTTTAAAGTATGTGAAGAACTGTGATAAGTAGCTAATTAATTAACATCAATACATTTTAACAAATGAACAATTTTCTCATCATAAGAGAAGTTAAATCAAAAACAGATCTGGGTGTAATTATGAGTTAAACCATCAATTAAATTAGCATGAGACTGTCTTATTTCAACAATCAATCGACAGACCAATTATTGTTTTAATTGTGATTATTTCTGTTAACTAAGAAATTGAAGTTGCAAAAGAAAATGGCAAGATCAAGTTTTGTATGTATTTGAATTATTGAGCTTTAATTAAAAATGGGATCGTGAAAATGGTAGAGGAAAATTGTTTCCCCAATACTGAAACAGTATCACATAATGTCACTAAATGCTTCATTATGTAATCAACACATGTTTTCCATATTGGCCGTAAACCTATTGTAGACTTGAAATGTCTATGTGAGTTGCCAGTAAGTAAGGGTGACATAGACTCCGGTACAGTTGTGCTCTATCTCATCAAGCAGACTTTGTCTACATTGACCACTGGTCAACTGATAATTAATACCTTTCTACCTGATCAAGCACATAGTGCAAACAGGTGCACAAGGCATGGGGGCCAACTAAGGAAGAATAGAGGAAGTTAAGCTTTCACAAATATGAACAATTAACTGTAAACATTCCTCCATGTTTTTGAGTGTTAATTCCTGTAGTATCATTCTACCAGCCTCAACAAAACAGTATACCCAGGGTTTTCATTAACTCTTTACCAAATGGCAAATTTTGACAGTCCAAAATTCCAAGAGTTTGCAGACGACATTTCAAAATGCGATGAAATTGAAAATAATCTTCTGATGGGCAGAAAATTTTGTGGGAAAAAGGAAAAATTACCCTCTACAAGCAATTTCTCCTTTTCCAACAATGTTTTCCAGAGTCGTCTTCAACAAAGTGGTTAAATATTGTTATTGTTTGGTAATGGGTTCAGAATCGATGGTTTGGTCAAACCTGGATCTATTACTTCGAATGTTAATGAAAACACTGTACAACCTCAATGTTTCCTACATTGTGATGGTTGATAATATGAGCACATTAATTTGTTATAATTTTTCAACAATATATACGGAATATTACATCATAGTATCTTTCCCTGTGTTCCCCGAGAAAGATACTGTGAAGTGATATTCCTTTCATTATACAAATCTTCTTTATCAACTACAAAATCAGTATCTTTTTTAACTACATTTATCGTTTAAAACAATAAAAACAATGGAATTTCTCATGAACTTGTTCAAATGTTTTGATTTATGAGTGGCGGGTAAATATACTAGAATACTCTTTGACATAATTTAGCTCCGCCCGTATGACAATATCAATTTTTAAAAAAATCGATCGCCATTATTGAGTCAATCATGATAAAATGCCATGGTTTGCCAGCGATACAGACCAATAGCTGTCGATGGGAAAGGACCTGCGACTGAAACTGAAACAGATCGGCAAAATGGAGAATTTGACCTTTCGATGTGTGGACGATGTTCTCTACTGAAGGGGAAGCGTTTTACAATATGAACTCACGGACATAGACAAGAAGCTGTTGGAACGATATAATGTTGAATGATTATATGTAAAACTGTCAACACAATATTTTTGTTCATAAAATGTGAAAAGAAAGGATAAATAAACTCCAAACTGCGATCTTTTTGTAAGTTTTTTCGATCCATAATATTTTACTCATTGAGGGTCCCATTGCTAAATATAGAACGCGTTGTACTTGTTACTGAAAATGGATGGCATAAAGACTACAACTCATAGTCTTGATACCTCATTGATGACGTATTTTGTTTTTCAATCTCCTGAAGAGTTATCGTTCGTTCCTCACTTTATAAATATGGGAGCCTAGTGTGAACTTTACTCTGGTAGGGATTGTTTGTTCTTCTCGACTTGATCAACTGTTTATTTTGTATGTACGGACGTGTGTATGTATGTAGGAGAGTGATTAATTCAGGTTTGCATTGTTTTCACTTAAATACAATGCGTCCTTGACCAATTGGTTTTCTGCCTTTCTTTACTATATGTCACCACAAACAATAATCGAGTACCAAAAGAAGTAGTTCTTTTAGGGGGCGTGGCTTGAAAATTACGACATATCTAAAAATAGAAAGCCGGAAAACACTCCGGTGTAATGCAGGATTTTCTTCTGTCATGTGTGATTTGATGCATGTGAATTGTTTGTATTTACTCCGGAATACTCACTGGTATATAATAAGTTATACTAGGAATATACAAGAGAAAGAATCCTTGATTATGAGAAAAAGTTGGATGTATCCATGTGTTTATGGGTTTATCCGAAGTGTATCTAGGGTGTATCTCATCTCTATAGGCAATGTGTTGAGATACCAAAGTGGGAGTCAAGTAATTAAAATATCCAGCTATCTAATCTTTCTCTCACACTATTATCTTTACAACCAGGTTTGTATTTCCAGACCAATTATTATTGTATAAAGATAGTTACAGCTCTCCATACACTTCTCTCTGGCAGACCTCTATAATCTAATGGAACCTGCGGCTATATCAAGATCAGTGGATATTAAACAATCATTTCAAAAGAATTTTGATAGGTAGTATATACTCAAATGAGAATGCATAATATATGAACAATATAGTGTATATTCAAATATACAATATCTACAGCAGTATAGAACCAAATTCACATGATCCATATAATAATAATCAGCAGTATATACTCAAATGTACAATTAAAAAAAAAAAACATTTACAATGGGACTTTTTTTTAAGAAATCATGTCTGCAAGCCAATATATGTTTAATTGATACAAAGTACTGTGCTCATCCTCAGCTGTTTGGTTAAAATTGATTTAAATACTGGCTGCTGTAGCAATACAGACAGAGGCTTCAAATACACAAGATGGAATTGAAATGTTTACTTATCATTTCAACATAACATGCCACTATACACTGCATAAGAGTTTATAATCATGTAATACTAATATCTTAAAAATCGAAAAATTTCAATCTAAAAAATAAAAATACTTTTAGAAATGTCATAGGAATTATTAAGTAACTTGAATCTCTTATCATATGCACAGCATGTATTTTCAGCTAACACAGGCTATTTGTCAAAGTTGACGTTGTTATCATGAAGGGATAAAATTTGAAAAGATTACTGATTAAAGGATTAAAGTGAAATACCAGGGGACCCGCAGGGAATGTTAAGATGCTGTGGTGCTGTCTGTCACCGAGTGGGCGAAACATCCAAACATCCCACTGGCTCTTGTTGCTCAAATTGACCTTAATCTCTAATCCGTGCGATAATAAGATGCAGACGTTTTTAACAAACTTTCCAGGATCTGCTGTTATGGATTTGTATTATATTGAAATATATGTTATCAGGAACTATTTTGATGCAAATGTCCTTTAGTTAGAAAAACTTGATGTTTTAGAACATTCTTCAAAAAAAAAATATTATTTCTTCCTAACAAACAAGTGCCTACTTATTTATAGATTCCTCTATACTGCATGATGCATTTTATTTTATTTTCAAATCAAAACTTAGAAGATAAACCAGCAAATTCATTACAGATTTAACGAAGGATTTGAGAAGACATGGTGGAGTGTCAAATTTAAAAATGATAGTCTTGCCCACAATCTCGATTGTTCTCAAAGTAACCAGCAGAGCTTTACATCCAATCTCAATATTCAAATACATGTATTCATTTTCTAGAATAAAATATCTTTACACAGACCAGTGTGAATAAAATAATAGTCCTAAACTTTCTGAGATGATTTGAATGATAATGATAAAGATTGGTTGATAGATGCAGGACGCAAACAAAAAAGCCCCTGAGTCAGCCTTACCCAAGTCCCTAATTTAATTTAAGTTTTGTGACAGTTGCAAATTGAAAGAAAGAGCAAATGGCAAAAAAGTATCAGAAAAATACATTTCCATTATGGAATTGAGAACTAATATTCGTGATTAAAGGAGGAATTGCTTGTCCAAAAACACAAATCAACTGCTTTAGTTGTATTTATGAGTAAAATTGCACTGCCTGCGAGTACTCATTACAGTCTGGTCAAGATGGGAATAACTATCAGCATTGTGATTGTCACCTAGTGTATTTCTTTGGGTCACACAGTTTCTAAATTGACAAAATGTGCAGACAATTAAGGAAGTACCACTGATGTGATATCCTGCCTGATCCTTAGCTCAATGTAACTTTTCATTGGTCATGCTGTCTAATGGTTTAACAACTTTATTTTCTGTTTATACAGAAGCATTCCCTGGGAGAGGTTTTACTGTGAATCAGAAGATACAAGAGAAGGTTATTTATCAGTGGCAATGTTCATTATTTGGCCATGTTCCCGGTCCAAAGGGGGACCAGAAAATTTACATCTCTTATAGAAACTTATGTACCCATTTTGGCTTCATTGACATAGTCAATTCCCCTTTGGAATCTTTATTGAACAGGAGAATAATGTGGAGTTCCCTTTTTCTGAAAATATTGATATTACAGGGATTATATAATAAATAAGTGTTTTCTTATAATATATGTTATATAGCATCTAACCTCTTGAGCCTCTTTGTTGCTCTGAGCAATGAGATATGATAGGTATTGGTGTTTTTTAGATGGTTAAGTGAGGTTTATGTCTGACTGGTAACCCAGGCGAATGTTTGTGGGTAAGAGTTTCTAAGACAGGAATGTAAATGAGACGGGTCTATCCGGATTCATGATAATGCATTTTATGTTTCTTTCTTTCCCCAAGTTGGGTCCCATTGGGACTTGAGGATATAAACACTGGCATGTTCATTCACTTGATTTGTGTTCTCTCCCTTTTGTTCCCCTCAACTCCCCGTTAGCCCTGTTCTGTATGACAACAATCAAACTGGTGTGTGAATACAGATCATCAAAAACAGACTGCTGCTTCTGATTTCATGATGATGCATGGTAAGAATTCCAACAAGATTTTATACAACCATAGTTTGGCAGAGTTATAGGCAGTTATATTGACCTAATCAAGGTGACTCTATCACATCAAGATGGTACAAAGGGGCATAACTCTTCTACAACCACTGCGGCATTAACCCTTTCCATTTTTAAAATGTCATAGAAGTTACTTACAATATGAAGTTTAGTGACACATGTTAACATTGTACTCAAAGCCGATTAACATCTGTGGGCTCAATAATTCTGACAAAAAATATTAAAATATGTAGACAGCCAAGTCTGATTTTTGAATAACAGGTTGCATACCTTAATGCTTGTCTTATTCTTAAGACCTTTGAAAGATGCCAATAAAGTTTGATTTGTCTTGTAGAGTAACCATGACACTATGTGAATGATCCATCAGAATTCCACACCGCATTGATTCCTCACACACTCAAATTATGTGAACAGATCTAATCAAATTGGTAATTGTAATTGTCGGCCACGGCTTTTCCAGAGAAGGCTGAAGTATGGAGACAGAAAACTACATGGAGCAATATAAAATACACATCACACCAAAACTAACACATCTCTTCTTTATCAACCTTCTATGTTGTGGGTATTCATTAAGAACTCTCTCCTAATTATCATCAGTATCATAGCCATGATATCTAGGTTTATCCATTGATTGTTATTCTAAGCCATGATATCTAGGTTTATCCATTGATTGTTATTCTAAGCCTAATATCTTAATTCACTAATCACTAAAATAAAAAAGTATTTTTAAAATTCTTGAAAAACTATTATGAAGCTAGACATATATATTTATAAGAAGTGTGTTTGTTTTGGAGCATGATATTATAAATACTGTGAGAACACTGCCATAGGGATGCAGAACCATCATCCACTTTCCTTGTAAACTTTAAGGAAGATTGGAACTTGGTCAAATAAATATTGGAAAAGGACTCAAAAACATGGTTTAAAACAATTGTAGACCTTCATATTGTCAGTGAATCCTCCTATCTGCTTATCTTTTATTTACCAATTTACTCTGATTATTGGGTTTGATGGCAAAATAAAGAAAATTAGCCTTTAAAAGTAAAACAATTGATATTGATACAGACATGATTTCAATGATTCAATATGAGAAAAATGCAGACCGTAATCTTAAATGAAAATATTGTGAACAGGTAACAGAGACCATTAACCCTCTCACTGAGGCAGACAGAAGGAATAATTGTGACATGTTTGGTTGTTACCAATCATTCCAAGGGAATCTTTTTTTCACAATGGTGTATTCATTAAAGAGACATGTTACAACAAGAGTAGTTGGGTTAGGCTGCTTTATTTCCATAGATTTGTAACCGTTGACATTAAGAGGTAAAAGGTTGACTAACTGGTGGCCTCATTGAGTATGCATGCCTGCATTCTATTTCCTCGGCCATCTACTTACAGCTTCAAGCATCCTCTCTAGCTGTCACAGTCCATCACTAATGGTAAAACTGGCAACCTGACGGATTGTGGGACACATTACAAACTCCGCATTACGTATATATTTGGTAATGTGGTTTATAACATAGGACTCTAGTCTGGCCCTATTTTAGGGTATCAAACATGTCAGTCAAGCTTATTACCGGGTGCTTTGCAGGACAACCATTCTGAAAACCATTCTGATAACCCAACCCTTTAAGGTTTAAACACTCCTTTAATTGTCCTTTACAAAATTCACCCAAAGTACCCTAACAAATTCTACTGAGGTCTTTCATAATGAAGGGATCCTAGAACATTCTAGAACATGTTAACAACCATCAAATTGATAGTAATCTTCATTTTCTTATGTAGGAGTTTCTCAAATGGTTATCTAGTAGGTCATTGAATGTAGGGATATTTTATGACAGCCTACAGCCTGTCAACCTTCAAAATGTTACTCAAGGTATAAGTGTATGCCATAACAAAATGGATTATCAATTGCCGCTAAACAAATACATGACATATCTTAAGTATGTGCTTTCATTTGCATCATGCCAAAAAAAAAATTATTTTGTCTTAGGTATAATTTATACAAGGAAACAAGAAAGCTATTTAAGAAAAAGAATTTAATTTTTACGTTTACATGCATTTCATGTATAGTCACTTCAATTGTGATGTAACTGATTTCTCAATCCCACAATAAATTCAATAAAAAGATTTTTGCAGCTGGGAATGAGCTAGATCCCAATATTTACACCAGATTTAATTCTCATTGAAAGTCAAGGTTCTTTACTGATTAACAGTTTAAGATAAATAATATCCCATGGTCATAATCACTGAGACTAATAAAACATTGACTGAATGCTCACAACAGTAAAGTCATACCATCTCTGTAAACCCACTAGATTAATTAATTCATCTTGTGTTTAGCCCAGGAAATCCAGGATGACCATGGCAATGGTGTTGGCTACAGGATGGTGCCAATGTGACAAGAGAACCTCTCAATCACCAACACACCATTCTATTATCTTAATACATGACAGTTACATGTCCTCAGTATTCAAACTAATGTCAACAATTCCTCAATGGAACACAACAATGCCTCTTCTAAAACCCATGGTGAATACCGTCCTCTAAATCAATGCAATGTCAATGTCGTCAAACAAACCAATATTTTAACAAATGTCTCATAAGAGTTGCCATTCAAACCTTCATAAAGTAAGGCCAGTTAATCCACATGTTTGTCAACCTACTACTCAATAAATTATCAATTTTCTCTGCATCCTCATGCAGTACACACCCAAAGTGGTTTTAAGTGTGTTAAAATAGGAGATATTTCAAAATGTAGGCATCTGATGCATTTGGTTTACAATATAATTAGCTTCAAATGTGGAAGATGATCCCTTTCCACAACTCATATTGAGCTGACATTCATTAATGATGTAAGTCTTCTGTGGGACATTTAATGGCTTCAAAGCAAAGTTTACTCCTTTCACAGCCTATCAAATTGTCAGAATGTAGCCGTAAATAAAAAATTCTAATCTTTATAGAAATTGATTCTTTTCAGAGACCTTGAGAAATTGTAGTAAAGCTCTCAGAATACTTTAAGTTCAAATTGCAGAGACATGTATATAACTTGAGGATGTAAAAGTACAAACTGATTCATTTCTAAAAAGTTTGATGAAAACAGCTAATAATTAACATGGGTCATAGTTTTTATCTTTATCTATATTTACACATAATCAATGTTAAATATCATATCATAAATTAAATTACATCTGATTTTAATCCCCATACTTTCAATATTAGCAATTTGTTAGTGTAAAGTAAGCAAAGGGAGGCTTTTAAGAGTTGAATCAATAGCACCGCATGATTCCCAACATACAATATATCATAGACGCCAGTTTGTAAACATCAGGTTACTAAAGCTGTTAAAGGTCCCATGTTCGTCTATTGGCAAGAGATGTACAAAATTTTGTAATATCCATTATTTGATTGATTTGAAATTCTGTCTTCAAATATGTTCTAACCCTTCACAAAGGACTTGACTGCAGGCCGGAAACATGAGGTGTAACCCCAAAGGTTCCGTTGATTGAGATTGATTGGCTAGAAATAGTCAATAGTCAAACTTAAACAACTTACTGACTACTAGTGAATGTTAAAACAGTGATTTAATCTATGTATAAATTTGGTTTGACATATAAAACCTATGAAAACAAGACTAGTAGAATTAAAGAAAGGAGAGAACTGTCCTGTCGTATTATAACTTAATATTTCTGCTGGGTCCTCATTCAAAATGGACATAAATTTCAAAGCTCCTCCATGTAAGGGTTTGACTTGGAGAGTCTTGGACACCTGTAGTAATAATGACCTCATTTCACTACTGATATTTTTGACAACCTTGGGAAGAGGGCTATAACACTTTAAGGGTGTAGGGAAAAGATAATATTTATGTAAAAGATAAGTTTTCCTTTGTAAATGTTTGATAAATGCTTCCCACCTGTTTGGTTAGTTGTGTTTTACCAGCCTGTCACTCGGATTGGACAGTTGGGTGGTAATAACCTTTGGTTCAGTTATATAGCCAGTCCACAACACAATATCCAGCTGAAAACACCATGGTTAACTGTTGCAGCAATGCAGACCACTCAATAAGTCGGTCAGATTGTACGTTTTTCAAGAATAAAAGTTGGATGTTACATTGATATCAAGAGTAAAAAACAGGCATTAAATGATCAGCAAACAATTTCTACATAACTTTGTTTGGGTTGTTGGTGGTTTCATGTTTATTTCTTGGAAAAGTATGACATCTCTGCACTGAATCTGGTTTTACAGTGGAAATGATGGTTTGTCATGCATTAAGATGAATAAAATGATTGTAAACTTATCAGAATGGATCATTATATTGTTGGTTAATAAAAAATGCATTGTGACAAAAAAGGGGGAGCTGGCAATTTAATGAACTTTAGACTTTTTAAAGGCACATGTTTATTTGTATCAATTTTCTCTTCTGCAGGTGTGATACAGTGTCTATATCTGTATAGTCACATACTAAGGCAACATTTTCATATCAAAACACAACAAACTGAATTTGAAAAAGTAATCTATAACTATCGAAAATTTGAATCACTATCATTTTTCAAAATTTGAATCACAAAATAGTCATTCAAATCTTAGACCCATGAAACTGTTCCGAAGGAACGTTTAAGCATATGGTGGAAGAAACAAAATGTTTTTGTGAAGAAACATTAATTGCAGTTTCTTTTAAACATTCTCATTTTTTTTTTCTGAAACCTTATTAACTTTTGAAAAAAACACACTCAAATTTTGCTACTTTAACCGTTTTGCTGTAGCAGTATATAACAAGACTGCTATTGTATGAAGTAGCCATTAGTTTAGCTGTCAGGAAGTCGCAGATTGCTGTCCTGGCCTTACTGATAAAGGTCCTCAGTACAGGGGTATCAAGTGATCTGATCACTGGGGCGACGAGCCAGATTTATTCACATTTCTACCCCATACCCAGACATAACATAGCCTTCCTAGTCAGTCTAGGGGAGTCCATTTCATCTCCATTTTTCTTTTAAAAAGAAAACTTCTGTTGGGACATTTGACTCCATTACTTCAAACAACTTGACATTTAGTTTTTAAAAAGCCAAAAAAGATGTCTTTTTGTTTTAATCTAGACATGCTTAAAGATTATACAATCTATTTGTTTCGACAACCATTATGAAAACATTTGAGAGGAGGTTAGGACTCATTACTTTGTCACACTTTTAGATGATTCAGAAATAACTCATGTTGTTATTCACAATTATGTTATTTGCTGATACGGATCATGAATCTATCAAGAGTTTGTCTTCATGGAGTAATGGGTTTTTGGGGTGTGATAAAAAAGGCTATTTTCCCATTTTCTGTAGCTTTATGCTGAACTCTCTCTAAAAGTGTCAGCAGAAAAAGTGCTTTTCTGACATTTCTAACAAGATATATGATAAAGCAGTTGTCACAGAGATTTAAGGGGGATTTAAACATGATGAATAATTTCACCAAAAACTCCAGAGTTTGCATGTAAAGGCAAGACATATTTTGACAATAAATGCAAATGGTATTTGTTGTTCATTGTGAGCACAATGTATTCTAATTTCTGTTGTAACTTCCCAAGAAACCTTTACAAAACAAATCCATTCCTTACTGTCTGGGTATATTTTTTCACCAAATTTTTCCTTGGCGGATTTTATCATTCACAACACTAGTAAGAAACCATTATGACAAAGTGTTCACAGGTTTTTCAACTCTTCTGCAGAAGATTAATCAAAATGAAGTATCATGGAGTAAATGGCTTCATGCACCCACTTTAACCACACTATTTCCCTGCATGAGGAATTCAAAGATTGATCACAAATTAAGTTGTACAGATATGGGTACAAAAATTCATGTCACAGTTTAGCATGTATAAGATGCATGTATATCTCTAATAAGTAGAGACAAATTAATCTCACTTAATTTCATTTTTTGAGATGAATAAAGTGCAAATAGATCTTTTCTAATGCATATCAATCTGTTAACGCTTTCCCAAACAACAATTTTTCGACCAACAAAAATTGAAAGAGTTTGCAGACAACATTTCAAAATGTGATGAAATTTGAAAATAATCTTCAGATAGGGCAGAAAACATTGTGGGAAAAGGAAAAATTGCTCGTTACAAGCAATTTCTCCTTTTCCCACAATGTTTTCTAAAGTCGTCGGCAACAAAGTGTTCGAATGTTGTTATTGTTTGGGAAAGGGTTATAGCAAGCTTGTCATTAAACATGTGTCTTTTGTTACAACTGGAGACAGACTTGTTTTTTCATGTGTTATTTAATATAACAGAACAGTCCAGAGCTATGGTAGGCTGGCTATCCATACCATACTATGGGTGCGATATAGCAGTTAACCCATAACCAAACAATAGCAACATTTGACCAGTTTATTGTAGACGACTTTAGAAAAACATTGTGGGGAAAGGAGACATTGATCTTAATAAGCAATCTCTCCTTTTCCCACAATTTTTTCTGCCCTATCAGAAGATTATTTTGCAATTTCATCACATTTTGAAATGTCGTCTGCTAACTTTTTCAAATTGAGACAATCAAAAATGTGGCATTTGGTAAAGAGCTAAGGATTGAAGTCAATTTTATATAAATTCTTTTGTAACAGAGAGCCCTTTGTCAAGATTGCGTGTAAATCTAGTGTGAAATATGAACTGCTTCAGAGTACAAACACACAAATCTACCTTTTTGTGGTTTTGAAAAAAAATCTTTCTTGGTTTGCTACCTAAAGAATAACAGGAATTAAGATCTGTTACTTTATGATAGTAGAAAATCCAAGAGTAATCTTACATTAAAAAGATTTTAAAGTGGAAGAAATAGGAATAAGTTTTGAAATAATCAAGATGACCCTGCATAAATAACAGTCTTTCCCAAAAGTGCCTGTCTGCTGGTCCTGACAAGCAAATTCCAGTTTGGACCGCCGTAAAATCGCATTCAGACAGTCTGTGGCAAATTTTTTTGTTGAACTTAAATATGAAAACCTTTACAAAATTGTGAAATACCATCAAAAGAGGAGATTACACTAATTTAGAGTACTTTCTGTCTTTAGTATTTGAATAAGTTAGATGGGTTACCCTTGCAACGCCATTGTTATCATTGATTTGATTGGCTTTTCTGCTTTATTAGTTACAATTACAGCCAATGGATTATCTCCTAACAAGCTCTGATGACCTTTACCAATCAATCCTATAAACACTACAGCTTGAAAAATCAGACAGGCATTTTTGGGTTGTATAGGCAACAATTACAGGACTGTCGGTCCTGTTGACAGGCCGTTTTTTTTTTCATATTTCGGAAAGACTGAAATCAGTATAATGATGGTACAAAAAACACTCTGTCAGAAATTAAAGTTAGAGAAATAAAGATTGTGGATCTGGAATAGAAGGGTATTTTGTCTTAATCAAGGTTATGCTTAAAATAAATATCTCTCGGTATCTTAGAAACCTTAATGGTCTAATCCTGGAACTTGAATGACATGCAAAGCTGATGCCAAGTCATACAATGAACATTGACAATTTCGAAAAAGAATACGAGAGACAAAATTATTTTTTTGTCTCAATATCAGCATCTGTTTCTACTTTTAAAACTGTCTGCATTAAGAAAGTATCTAGTGCACAACATTAAAAGCCCTTTTTGTAAGACCTCAGCTGACCATTGGCTAGGTCAGCCCTATTTCTTTGTGTCTCCTGAATCAAGCATTTTCCTTTTCAGTCATTGAACTTTTTCAAGTACTTTGACGAATCGTGAAACCATTTTAATTGGAAAGAAAAGGTTATTGGACTTTTCCCAGGTCTGGTGTTCAGTTGTTTGTGTGCTGGTTGTGTGTTCCGAGCCTACACATGCAACCAGGACAATATCATATAAAATATTTGGTTCCATGAAGAAACAGTGAAAAAGTTCATTAACAAAGCAATGAAGTTTGTTTATCCCTTATACTAATAGTTTATAATATTTAAGGTTGGTTACCTAATTCAAGCTAGCCTTTGTTCTCAAGGTTTATAAAGACGCATCAACAGTTTTTCATCCCTAAAATTGTATTTACATTACTTGATGGAGCAATGTACGGGGTGTTGATGGCCGTTGACATTTTGTTTATTAGACAGGGGGAAATGATGTAAGCTCCGTGGACCATGTCACCCTTAGATGATTAATGACGAGGTTGTTCTGTCCCCCCTCTACATCACAACAACAACTAGTTATACTGGTGCTTGAATCTAAAACATCAGTAGAACAGATGCAGTCAGTCTAAAACATCAGTAGTACAGATGCAGTCAGTCTTAAACATCAGGAGATGATGATTTGTTAACAGTATCGCATTCCTCCTGTAATCAAAGTGCCATTCAAAAATCAATTTCTTTGTAGCTTTCTAACAAGTTCAGGTTCTCCTTAATTTTATAACATTGTGAGCTCAGTCTCAAAAGTGTGATGGGATTTGTAAACCTCTGGAGTTAATGGCTGCTAATGCATCTAATTTGAACCTGTCAGAAACCAAAACAGGTTTCGACATTCCTTGTTAAAAACATCTGGGACAGCTAGAATCAACCATGACAAATTTATTGGAACCCTTCAACACAAACCTGTTACTGTCTTGAAAATCAAATTAGAAATATGTCAATTTAAACATGATTCTCCTGATTTACTATATACAAGCCTCTCATGAATCCACTTTACCATTATCACACTGCCTGCACACTACATGATCTATCTCTGTATATGTTACAAACCTTGTAAAATTGGGTGTAGCAGAACTATGACTCAAAATTCTGAACCAGTTAAAAAATGGGAAAATCCACTGGGATGTAGGAAATGCAGTGGTATTTAGCAAAAAAAAATCAAACAAGAATTAAAATTAAACAAGAATTAAACATTGGGCTTACTAATTTACCCAAAATATCAAACTTTTGGACTGGTCTTAAAAATGAAAGCAGCAGAAGATGTCTGACGTCACCTATATACAGGTGAATTCAAAACACAAATATGGGGTTTCCTAAAGTAAATGAAGGTGCTTAGCCGATGTGTATGTTTGACATAATTGAATATAAAAGCAAACAATTTCATATAAATTAACATCTTAACATTCATCTGTACAGACCAACAACACGATTGCTTGATTGAACAAGTCACTAAGATAAATGTGTTCCAAACAAATCATTGACAAGAGTTCAGAAGAACAGAATCTTACAGAAACACGACCAGGACCATCCATATCTTACACAAACACGACCAGGACCATCCATATCTTACAGAAACATGACCAGGACCATATCTTACAGAAACACGACCAGGACCATCCATATCTTACAGAAACAAGACCAGGACCATCCATATCTTACAGAAACAAGACCAGGACCATCCATATCTTACAGAAACACGACCAGGACCATCCATATCTTACAGAAACACGACCAGGACCATCCATATCTTACAGAAACAAGACCAGGACCATCCATATCTTACAGAAACAAGACCAGGACCATCCATATCTTACAGAAACACGACCAGGACCATCCATATCTTACAGAAACAAGACCAGGACCATCCATATCTTACAGAAACACGATCCAGGACCATCCATATCTTACAGAAACACGACCAGGACCATCCATATCTTACAGAAACATGACCAGGACCATCCATATCTTACAGAAACAAGACCAGGACCATCCATATCTTACAGAAACACAACCAGGACCATCCATATCTTACAGAAACAAGACCAGGACCATCCATATCTTACAGAAACAAGACCAGGACCATCCATATCTTACAGAAACACGACCAGGACCATCCATATCTTACAGAAACACGACCAGGACCATCCATATCTTACAGAAACACGACCAGGACCATCCATATCTTACAGAAACATGACCAGGACCATCCATATCTTACAGGACCATCCATATCTTACACCAGACCAGGACCATCCATCTTACAGAAACACGACCAGGACCATCCATATCTTACAGAAACAGACCAGGACCATCCATATCTTACACAAACAAGACCAGGACCATCCATATCTTACAGAAACACGACCAGGACCATCCATATCTTACGTAAACACGACCAGGACCATCCATATCTTACAGAAACAAGACCAGGACCATCCATATCTTACAGAAACACATCCAGGACCATCCATATCTTACAGAAACACGACCAGGACCATCCATATCTTACAGAAACACGACCAGGACCATCCATATCTTACAGAAACAAGACCAGGACCATCCATATCTTACAGAAACACCAGGACCATCCATATCTTACAGAAACACCACCAGGACCATCCATATCTTACAGAAACATGACCAGGACCATCCATATCTTACAGAAACACAACCAGGACCATCCATATCTTACAGAAACACGACCAGGACCTTCCATATCTTACAGAAACACGACCAGGACCATCCATATCTTACAGAAACAAGACCAGGACCATCCACATCTTACACAAACACGACCAGGACCATCCATATCTTACAGAAACAAGACCAGGACCATCCATATCTTACGGAAACACAACCAGGACCATCCATATCTTACAGAAACAAGACCAGGACCATCCATATCTACAGAAACACCACCAGGACCATCCATATCTTACAGAAACAAGACCAGGACCATCCATATCTTACAGAAACACGACCAGGACCATCCATATCTTTTAGAAACAAGACCAGGACCATCCATATCTTACAGAAACACGACCAGGACCATCAATATCTTACAGAAACACAACCAGGACTATCCATATCTTACAGAAACACAACCAGGACCATCCATATCTTACAGAAACAAGACCAGGACCATCCATATCTTACAGAAACAAGACCAGGACCATCCATATCTTCAGAAACACAACCAGGACCATCCATATCTTACACAAACAAGACCAGGACCATCCATATCTTACAGAAACACGACCAGGACCATCCATATCTTACAGAAACACGACCAGGACCATCCATATCTTACAAAAACAAGACCAGGACCATCCATATCTTACAGAAACACAACCAGGACCATCCATATCTTACAGCAACACACCCAGGACCATCCATATCTTACAGAAACAAGACCAGGACCATCCATATCTTACAGAAACACGACCAGGACCGTCCATATCTTACAGACACACAACCAGGACCATCCATATCTTACAGAAACACGACCAGGACCATCCATATCTTACAGAAACAAGACCAGGACACATCCATATCTTACAAACACAACCAGGACCATCCATATCTTACAGAAACAAGACCAGGACCATCCATATCTTCAGAAACACAACCAGGACCATCCATATCTTACACAAACAAGACCAGGACCATCCATATCTTACAGAAACGACCAGGACCATCCATATCTTACAGAAACACGACCAGGACCATCCATATCTTACAGAAACGACCAGGACCATCCATATCTTACAAAAACAAGACCAGGACCATCCATATCTTACAGAAACACAACCAGGACCATCCATATCTTACAGAAACACGCCAGGACCATCCATATCTTACAGAAACAAGACCAGGACCATCCATATCTTACAGAAACACAACCAGGACCATCCATATCTTACAGAAACACGACCAGGACCATCCATATCTTACACAAACACGACCAGGACCATCCATATCTTACAGAAACATGACCAGGACCATCCATATCTTACAGAAACACGACCAGGACCATCCATATCTTACAGAAACAAACCAGGACCATCCATATCTTACAGAAACACGATCAGGACCATCCATATCTTACAGAAACACGACCAGGACCATCCATATCTTACAGAAACACGACCAGGACCATCCATATCTTACAGAAACAAGACCAGGACCATCCATATCTTACAGAAACACCACCAGGACCATCCATATCTTACAGAAACACGACCAGGACCATCCATATCTTACAGAAACATGACCAGGACCATCCATATCTTACAGAAACACGACCAGGACCATCCATATCTTACAGACACACAACCAGGACCATCCATATCTTACAGAAACACGACCAGGACCATCCATATCTTACAGAAACACGACCAGGACCATCCATAACTTACAGAAACACAACCAGGACCATCCATATCTTACAGAAACAAGACCAGGACCATCCATATCTTACAGAAACAAGACCAGGACCATCCATATCTTACAGAAACACAACCAGGACCATCCATATCTTATAGAAACATGACCAGGACCATCCATATCTTACAGAAACAAGACCAGGATCATCCATATCTTACAGAAACAAGACCAGGACCATCCATATCTTACAGAAACACGACCAGGACCATCCATATCTTAAGACCCCCTGAGAACAGTGCATTTCTATGGCAGCTTACTCAACACTCGAGGCAGAAAAATGTTGCATCAACACAAGTCACCATTATCTCTCAAATCTAATCAGAGTGTTGAATGTGAGAAACAACATGCCTCAACCTTACACCATCTCACATACTTGGCAATTTTACCCTTTCATTTGTGAAATGAATTCATAGTGGCAGAGACAGTTGGAGGTTATCATTTATAAGTAACACCATCATCTTGAGCTTTCGCCCTTGAGTATCAGATCAAATCAGAATAAATATATTTACCCGTTAATGCAGTCATAGAGTGAACAATAAATGACCAAACAGCTAGCTAGGCAAATGATTGTTTGATTATGATGATGGCTATAAATAAAACAGGCAACCAGATTGCACAATCACTGAGAAAAAGCATTATTTTTAAAATCATTATCAGATAAGCAATAGCCTCTTTCATCATAAAACGAAAAAAAACCATTACCTCCCTATTCTACAGAACATGAAAGTCTTAAAAGGATAACCTGATTTCACTGAATGACCTTTGTACAGAAATGAAAAGAACAAAAATATAATCATTGAAAGCTTGAAATTGAATGTAAATTTGTGGCATACAGAAATCATGGTCATTGTTTTCCTTCAAATGTTGTGATGTGTCGAGATGTCTGGAGCACACCAAGACCAACACTAAAGAATTATTTGTTACTTACCCCTTTATTGGAGGGATCAGGGGGGTCTGGTTTCAATATTTTTGTGGTCCAATTTAATGCTCCTGATGTTTTTGTAGTATCCAACAAGACCACTGAAATGGATAAAAAAAAAAGACATAAAAACCTTGTCAAAAGGTTTGGGTTAAATAACTATTATAAGTAAATTTTAAGTACAAACAAGCCATTGAAGGTCCTAATAAACTCTTTATGGTATATGCATGCAGCATGATTGATACAGGTCTGTGATCAAGGTGACCAAACTTATTCAAGATTAAAACAAGACAATAAATAGGGTAGCTAAAACAATGATGTCAATTAGAGGGAAAAAGAACTTGCTCATGTACAACTTCTACTTTTGTCTTATTCTTTTAAAAATGGTCCGAAAGATGTTTTTTGTCTAGGTATAAGAGAGGTTTAAAACTAGACATATAGATAGTGCAGCAAACTTATGCATCAAAACTATTATTATATCAAAATTTCAAAAAAGTATTGAATTATGATGCATTGCTCTTCCATCCAAAACAAATCAACAATGTCAATCATAGTTAGTCATGCAGCCATCTTTGTACTGTGGAATCCAATGTGTACACTTGGTCTCATACAAATGTACCGTTCATTTCTTATGAGGGAATACATAATGAAGAACATTTCTACAAATGATTTACGAACATGAAAACGGGAAATTAATACTCATGTCTTCCCATATATGCTCATTTTACATGGGTCACTCTGTGAACATTAGTATTGATCTACTTCTGCCCATCTCTCAATGTTTACTCTAGACTCATAGATCACCCAGAAAGTTTTATTCAATTAGGAGGATCACCAATACCAGGGCCATATTCTAAACCTTCAGGAAACAGACTCATCCTGGACAAACTCCATAGTCACAATCCATATAGTCATAATACAAGCAGTAATAGTTATGTTACTACTTTATCAGGATTATTCCTTAGTCTATAAGTAGATTGCAGTGAACAATTGTTGTTACATTAAAAAAATAATAATGATAAAGAACATAATGTGAGGTAGGAGTTTTTACAAGAACTTTCTTTTTTTAATTATCTTAATTGTTTTTAATTAAAACCTCACATGCATAATAGAAGCATTTCACAATTTTGACGGTATTTCGAGGAATATTTACAGGGGTTTGTGAGTTATTCACTCTTCTACATGTACTAATTAATTTATAAATCATTCGCTCTGATGAAACCCTTTCTATAGATAAAGACGGCATTTGATATGTGTGCCTGTAGCAGATATTCACACTATTCAGTCAACATCAATGATTAAAGCAAGTTCTGTTTGTGTTAAAACCTGCATGTCTAATTAAGCTTTACCTTTCAACTTTTCATTCCAGTTAATATCTGTCCTTCATCACAATTATTTGATGTCAAGGATGAACAAGTGGCATGTATGAGATACAGGGATAATCAATGGGAAATTGGTCGGCTGTGCCACACTAACCGTGTTTTATGAGTTCATGGTAAAAGGGCGGAGGCAATGAAATGCTGGATAATTGTACAATTCCATGAAATTCCAATATATATACACAAGATTGATTAATTCAGCTTCAGCATGTTTCATGGAGTGCCAATATTTCTCTCAGCTTCACTCTCATATTCATTATTTACACCTACAACATTTTTTTCTAAATTAAACAGAAAATGACACTCTCTGTTATCATTATGTTGTATTATTTGAGCAGATAGTTGTAAGATTTCATTCATAGTTTACAATCAAAGACTTAGAATCCATCAATCCAGCAAGAGTCAGCTTCCAGTTGTGTTGTGTATTACATAGTAAAGTGTACAGCATTTTTTAAGTAAGTCACAATTTTTCGTCCATGAAAATGAGATAATTGATGATCCAATTAGAAAGCTCAGCCCAGTGCATCATGTCACCTAATTTGTTGTAAGCAGTGTTCTGACCTGAAAATCATTTACAATGTGTCACTTGTCCCCTCAAATAATGGATGGGGGATACATGTTTCTCAGCATAGTCAGACCAACAGTATTCTCTCAAAAACATATCAATTTTCAAACCCATTACTTAAGGATATCATATACAAACACATCTGTAATATAATATTTTAAGGAAGCCAAAGCAACAGAAGAAAATTGCTAGATTTCATAGCTTGCAACTGTCACACCTGCAAAGGACAAACTTATTTAAGGTTCATATCTATTATGAAAAACATTGTTTTGTTTATAGAGAGTTGTTTATGGTGAATGTTGAGATAGACAATTAAATAATGTATTTATAATGGTAAATGGTTGTATAATTAGGCATTAAATTGTATTGTTTTTGTCAGAGGTTGTACGAAAAAGGCAATAAATTGTATTGTTTATGGTGAGTGTTTGTATGAAATACGCAAAAAATTGTATTGTTTATGATGAGTGTTTGTATGAAATAGGCAATAAATTGTATTGTTTATGATGAGTGTTTGTATGAAATAGGCAAAAAATTGTACTGTTTATGGTGTGTGTTTGTATGAAATAGGCAATACATTGTATTGTTTATGGTGAGTGTTTGTATGAAATAGGCAATACATTGCATTGTTTATGGTGAGTGTTTGTATGAAATAGGCGAAACATTGTATTGTTTATGGTAAGTGTTTGTATGAAATAGGCAAAATATTGTATTGTTTATGGTGAGTGTTTGTATGAAATAGGCAAAAAATTGTATTGTTTATGGTGAGTGTTTGTATGAAATAGGCAATACATTGTATTGTTAATGGTGAGTGTTTGTATGAAATAGGCAATACATTGTATTGTTTATGGTGAGTGTTTGTATAAAATAGGCAATACATTGTATTGTTTATGGTGAGTGTTTGTATGAAATATGCAAAAAATTGTATTGTTTATGGTGAGTGTTTGTATGAAATAGGCAAAAAACTTGTATTGTTTATGGTGAGTGTTTGTATGAAATAGGCAACACATTGTATTGTTTATAGTGAGTGTTTGTATGAAATAGGCAATAAATTGTATTGTTTATGGTGAGTGTTTGTATGAAATAGGCATTACATTGTATTGTTTATGGTGAGTGTTTGTATAAAATAGGCAATACATTGTATTGTTTATGGTGAGTGTTTGTATGAAATATGCAAAAAATTGTATTGTTTATGGTGAGTGTTTGTATGAAATAGGCAAAAAACTTGTATTGTTTATGGTGAGTGTCTGTATGAAATAGGCAACACATTGTATTGTTTATAGTGAGTGTTTGTATGAAATAGGCAATGAATTGTATTGTTTATGGTGAGTGTTTGTATGAAATAGGCAATACATTATATTGTTAATGGTGAGTGTTTGTATGAAATAGGCAATACATTGTATTGTTTATGGTGAGTGTTTGTATGAAATAGGCAATACATTGTATTGTTTATGGTGAGTGTTTGTATGAAATAGGCAATACATTGCATTGTTTATGGTGAGTGTTTGTATGAAATAGGCAATAAGTTGTTTTGTTTATGGTGAGTGTTTGTATGAAATGGGCAAAGAATTGTATTGTTTATGGTGAGTGTTTGTATGAAATAGGCAAAAAATTGTATTGTTTATAGTGAGTGTTTGTATGAAATAGGCAATAAATTGTATTGTTTATGGTGAGTGTTTGTATGAAATAGGCAATACATTATATTGTTTATGTTGAGCGTTTGTATAAAATAGGCAATAAATTGTATTGTTTATGTTGAGCGATTGTATGAAATAAGCAATTCATTGTTTTGTATTTTGTGAGCCTTTGTATGAAATAGGCAATAAATTGTATTGTTTATGTTGAGCGTTTGTATGAAATAAGCAATACATTGATTTGTATTTTGTGAGCGTTTGTATGAAATAGGCAATAAATTGTATTGTTTATGTTGAGCGTTTGTATGAAATAAGCAATACATTGTTTTGTATTTTGTGAGTGTTTGTATGAAATAGGCAATAAATTGTATTGTTTATGTTTAGCGTTAAAATAAGCAATAAATTGTTTTGTTTATGGTGAGCATTTGTATGAAATAGGCAATACTTTTTTTTGTATTTTGTGAGTGTTTGTATGAATTAGGCAAAAAATTGTATTGTTTATGGTGAGTGTGTGTATGAAATAGGCAATACATTCATGATTGTTTTGTTTATGTTGAGCATTTGTATGAAATAGGCAATACATTGTTTTGTATTTTGTGAGTGTTTGTATGAAATAGGCAATAAATTGTATTGTTTATGGTGAGTGTTTGTATGAAATAGGCAATACATTATATTGTTTATGTTGAGCGTTTGTATAAAATAGGCAATAAATTGTATTGTTTATGTTGAGCGATTGTATGAAATAAGCAATTCATTGTTTTGTATTTTGTGAGCCTTTGTATGAAATAGGCAATAAATTGTATTGTTTATGTTGAGCGTTTGTATGAAATAAGCAATACATTGATTTGTATTTTGTGAGTGTTTGTATGAAATAGGCAATAAATTGTATTGTTTATGTTGAGCGTTTGTATGAAATAAGCAATACATTGTTTTGTATTTTGTGAGTGTTTGTATGAAATAGGCAATAAATTGTATTGTTTATGTTTAGCGTTAAAATAAGCAATAAATTGTTTTGTTTATGGTGAGCATTTGTATGAAATAGGCAATACTTTTTTTTGTATTTTGTGAGTGTTTGTATGAATTAGGCAAAAAATTGTATTGTTTATGGTGAGTGTGTGTATGAAATAGGCAATACATTCATGATTGTTTTGTTTATGTTGAGCATTTGTATGAAATAGGCAATACATTGTTTTGTATTTTGTGAGTGTTTGTATGAAATAGGCAATAAATTGTATTGTTTATGGTGAGTGTTTGTATGAAATAAGCAATACATTGTTTTGTTTATGTTAGTTTGTATGAAATAAGCCATGAATTGTTTTGTTTATGGTGAGCGTTTGTATGAAATAGGCAATAAATTGTATTGTTTATGGTGAGTGTTTGTATGAAATAGGCAATACATTGTTTTGTTTATGTTAGTTTGTATGAAATAAGCCATAAATTGTTTTGTTTATGGTGAGCGTTTGTATGAAATAGGCAATTCATTGTTTTGTATTTTGTGAGTGTTTGTATGAAATAGGCAATAAATTGTATTGTTTATGGTGAGTGTGTGTATGAAATAGGCAATATATTGTTTTGTTTATGGTGAGTGTTTGTATGAAATAAGCAATACATTGTATTGTATTTTGTGAGTGTTTGTATGAAAAAGGCAATAAATTGTATTGTTTATGTTGAGTGTTTGTATGAAATAGGCAATACATTGTATTTTGTGAGTGCTTGTACGAAATAGGCAATAAATTGTATTGTTTATGGTGAGTATTTGTATGAAATAAGCAATAAATTGTTTTGTTTATAACATATTCTTTTTTCACAAATGTCTGTTGAGTTGTCTGATAGGGGACATTTAGATGCCTTTATATGAGGGAAAGTGTAGAGAGATGGTTACAGCATTAAAACAAAAAATCACTGGGAAAGGCTACATGCTTATCTTTCTAGAGCTCAAGAGTAGTTAAAGAAACTTTTTTAAGACAAGAGTATGTTCTGTTTACACATATAACACAGGACAAGTTTTCACACTGAAAATGGGTCAAGAAATTGTCTTGAAGTGACACAAAGAAATGTTTATCATCTTTTAAACGACACTTCATCTGCATGGAGATGGAGGAGAAACAGTTATAAAACAGGACTTGCCATGCCATAAAGTACACCAATCACAGACACTCAATACAACATATTTCATTTATAAGAATTGGATATTTCTTTACTATGGACCTACAAGTACTATAGTTACATGCTATTGCTTGTATCAAAATATCTCGACTATTATAGGACATATCAGACTTTGGTTGTTCCTGAATAAGTAATAGCATAGGAAGTTAAAATCAAACCTGAAATCTAGCCTTTTCTTGCAACAAAAATTAGAGCTTTCTATTAATATTGACTAAGTGATCAAATTTGCATTAGTCCAAACAAGTGTTTTGACATTTAATCAGACTTTTGTCTGAAATGCTCCAATACCACTGAAATCAATAAGAGTTTCAAGAATCCCTTTCAAAATGTAACTTGTGTCTTACTCTCAATCATGTCTGTTCAATGAATCTTCGTGTTGATTTTGAATGTACAATATAGCGGGTCAGTACTAGAGCAAAATTGTATTTATCAACCCCAGCTGAATTGTATGTCAAGTATCTAGTTTGAAGAATAAACATCATCATACTCTTTAGATATACAGATATTCATCATTTCTCTCACAAAAAAACTCCTACAGAAATATTGAATACATAGAAAAAAAAAAGAAGCAGAAGTAGAAAACGTTAAGCTTTAAAAATCTCATTGAGGGGTGTATGGGTTTACAAGTATATCATATTAGAAAAAAAAACATGAACTCATCACAAAATAGACAATAAATCCACTTATTAGACAAGAGAAACAACCTGACATAATTATGTTCTTTAAAATTTCAAAATCAAAATATAATTCACCGGATTTATCAAGCTATAAGTAGACCATCTTCTTATGCAATCTAAAAATTAAAATAATCAACTGGATTATCAGGTAAATCATTCAGGGTGAAGCATTAATCAACTGGATTATCAGGTAAATCATTCAGGGTGAAGCATTTTTCTTTTTAAAAGGAATAATAATCACAGCATTAAAATCATTAATCACTTTAACAAATTTACTCGGTGACGACCTTAAAACTCCACCCCTTAATAATTTAACATAACCAAACAGATCTCAAATTATTAAATAAACATCTTCCACAGTTGGTACACAATATGCTATTCAATTTGCTGCATTATGAATTTTCCATTACTTTATAGAAATTTTAATCCAGTGTAATGCATAAAAACTGAGAAAAATGAAGCAAAGTTTTTCATTCAACCCCAAAGGAAAAAGAAATCGGTTGTACGAAGCAAAGGAATAGATGAAAATTTGACACCCTCTATAGAAGTTAAGAATTTATCATTTTCCCTAAATTGCATTATGTCCTCCCTGCAAGTATGAGCAAAAGTAAGGACCATCATTCATGCTTCTTTAAAGGTTCATAAAGAATTATCTTCTACCCCCCATAAAGATTCAAGAACCAATTTGTGCACATTTACAAGTGCTAAATTGATGTTCATGAACAAAGAACTTTTTCATTAAATTCTAGAAAAGGTTCGTGGACATCAAGTACAAGTTCATGAATGCATTCATGAACCTGTTCTTGATGTTTATGAAAATGTTTTTGAAATTCATGAACATGTTATGAACAGCTGTGTGCTCATGAGCGGTCAGTTGATGTCGATGAATGTTCATGAATAAGTTATTGAATCTTTTGCACCAGAGTTTATTTGAAAAATAAACTTTAGTACATAAACAAGCAAAAAGTCCTCTTCTATTTCTGTTTTGGAAAATTTCAAGTAAATTATTGTATACAGCTAGATATCTATATGTAATACAAATAAGGGTTGAGGAAATCAAACAAGATTATAAGTAATGCCTCATTCGGTTTTCCTCAATTTCATTTGATGTTCTATCATATTTTAACATCTTAATTCATGTTTACTTTTTTCATAAAATGTTTAAGCTGTCAACCCTTTTCTATTTCATCTCGGTGCATACCTCTTCACCTCTTCTGAGTTGATTGCAGCAACATTCAAAAGCGTACATAAAAAACTTTACAACCTGACAGCTACAAATAAATCATGAAAAACAGACAATTTGTTCACCAGTTCATTCTTTCAGATGTCAGGAGGTTTACCAATGGTGCCCGCTGTTATTAAAAGCACTAGTATTTAGGAAATAGTTTTAGCCATATGTGAATATTGCAGGGAAAGAGCTAAGCTATCATAGAAAGGTGTTTATGTATGATCACTTCTTTGTTCATGTTTTGTATCTGAGCTATTATACCTTTCTGTAATGTCAGTCACATATAAATAACATTTATACTCAGCTTTTGAGCCTACTGAAAGGAATCCAAATAAGTAATATGGGATAAATTGAGATAAGCTAAGCCATTCAAAATGGAAGCTTCTGTGTCTCCAGTAATTTCGAGGCACAAATATGATTTGTCAAAACCACAGAGCAGATTTATGATAACTGCAGACAGAAAACCTTTCACACAGATTCAATTTAGGAAACACAAATACCACAATGTCCCAAACAGATGGGCACCAGACATACAATGTTGAGAAAATCAAATCTTCATCTGGAAAAGTGTTTCTCTTCAAAATGATGCCTCTATGTAGAGATTGAAATCAATAACAAACAACAAATATTGAGTTGTACCTTATTCAAAGTGTTCTTATATAAAAGATTGCATATGAAAGCTATGGCAATTAAAGAGGTGTTGTATATAACTAGTAGCAGGGCTTTCATTGACCCCCATTTCATATAGTATTTAATGACCCCAGATTTCTGGAAATGACCCCAAAGATCATTATTTCCTACTTGCAATTCCTTATATAAGGGGTCTCTTCATAAGTCCCTAGATTAGCATAAATCAAGGGGGCAAGGGAAACCGATGAGTAGGAAAATACGTTGTTGGAAAAGTTGACATATTTCGTTTGTAAACAGAAAACAATTTTATTATACTTTTCTTCAAAACATTTTGTATGGTGTTTTTCATTACACCTATATGAAAACGCAGTATGTTCCTGGTGTTCTTATACTGTATTAAAGAAGTAGTTACGATACTTATTTCATATCTACATTTGGCCCCATGATCCTTAGTAATTTCATTGTTGGCTTCCTGCAATACGAGACAGATTCTCTGTATCTAACTGAAAAACAGTCTTGAATTCAATATCAATATCAACTATGATTTATTCATTGTTGTTTAGCTTTGTATTTAGCAGCATCAAACCAAGTGTTAGGATCCAATCATTTGTTGTATACACTCATCATATTTACCTGAAACTGTTCAATACAAACTTCATTAACACCAACCTTAGGTGTAGTAACACTGTATATTGGGATGGGTGAAGGATAGCGATAAAAAGGAATCCCCAATGAATGTCAGAAACAATAACCCACTACACATGTATCATACAAAATATTCCAATCAACATACAGCAACAAAAACTGTCTCACCAGACCCATATTTTTATCATGTTCGTTGCTAACAGCCTTTTTATGATGTAATTACACCCTGAGACAAGTTTGGGGGTCCTACAGTCTACCTTTTTGTAAATCATAATGCATGCTGGATCTTAAACTTCACTTCCCATAATTCTAAGGACAAATGTTTAAATCTACCTGGAGTGACCAGGACCAAAAACAGTAAAGCCTCAGCAAGCTTTAATTTGTCCAAATTTGCATACGATGCCTATCTACCATGAAAACATAAAATGTGTAGTAACTTCAGTCCAGAGAATAAGACAGAGGGAATCATGCAGGAATCCTGGGAAATTAAAGACAGACTAATAGATCAGGGCCACAAATCTTACCTAATAGACATACATCAAGGAAAAGCAATCACTGCAGGTGCTAAAATCCTGGGGACAAAAACAAATATGTTTTTTATTCCCCACTTCTCCCGATTTTATTGCCCTGGAATATTTGCAAATGGATCACTTATTAAACCCGCAGAGAGCATTAAGGATATCCAATGTAAATACAATCTTCATATTGAACATTGTAAATTGCAAAAAATGTGTCGACTTGGAGGGTTTTACACAGTGAATGTATTGTAAATGGGTATGGCCATGGTTGTGGAATTCTCAAACTTGGGACATTGATAACCTCAATAATCATTTCACACCTTGCCCTGTATAGTGGGGATTCATCAATCCTTCATTTATATAAATGCTTTTACAAGCCTTCAAAACTGACTTTTTAAAATGTAATTCCAATGTATAAAATCCATGCAGAACCATTTTAAGTAATGCTTTGATGTTTGTTTTTTAATGTCATCTGTTGCAAACAAACGGAAATATTATGCTTAATTCAACTTACCGGTAAGTCCAGCATCTTAAACAGTTAAAAATTGTAAGCATATATCAAACCATGACTTTTTGTTTGTTTGATGTTAAACGCTATATCAACACTTTTGCAGTGATGTAGCGGCTTTCCTGGATTCACCAGTACTGGGCTAGGGCTCTGGAGTGAAATGCCATAGGCCATTCCTACGAAACTAGAGATGTCGGTGGACCTTGAATTCAAACCATGATAATTTCCTTTTGATTACTGATTGCTTACAACATTTTGTGACTAGAATAGAATACAATGCATTTCGTTCATCACTAACTTGCAAAAGCCTTTAGACAACTGTTATTCATGATGTAATACAATCCTTATCACAGTGACCAAAACATGATGTTTTCTTGCTTTTTGACCATCACTCCTTGGACTGATAATATTGGATGAGCCTCTAAACATAGTATAGGGCCTCTTTATACAATAGTATGGAGCCTCTATATACAAAAGTATGGAGCCTCGATATACAATAGCATGGAGCCTCATTCTATACAAAAGTATGGAGCTTCCATCTATACAATAGTATGGAGCCTCAATCTATACAATAGTATGGAGCCTCCATCTATACAATAGTATGGAGCATCCATCTATACAATAGTATGGAGCCTCAATCTATACAATAGTATGGAGCATCCATCTATACAATAGTATGGAGCCTCAATCTATACAATAGCATGGAGCCTCAATCTATACAATAGTATGGAGCCTCCATCTATACAATAGTATGGAGCCTCCATCTATACAAAAGTATGGAGCCTCAATCTATACAATAGTATGAAGCCTCAATCTATACAATAGTATGGAGCTTCCATCTATACAATAGTATGGAGCCTCAATCTATACAATAGTATGGAGCCTCAATCTATACAAAAGTATGGAGCCTCCATCTATACAATAGTATGGAGCTTCCATCTATACAATAGTATGGAGCCTCAATCTATACAATAGTATGGAGCCTCCATCTATACAAAAGTATGGAGCTTCCATCTATACAATAGTATGGAGCCTCAATCTATACAATAGTATGGAGCTTCCATCTATACAATAGTATGGAGCCTCAATCTATACAATAGTATGGAGCCTCAATCTATACAAAAGTATGGAGCCTCCATCTATACAATAGTATGGAGCCTCCATCTTTACAAAAGTATGGAGCCTCAATCTATACAATAGTATGGAGCCTTTATATACAATAGTATGGAGCATCCATCTATACAATAGTATGGAGCCTCAATCTATACAATAGCATGGAGCCTCAATCTATACAATAGTATGGAGCCTCCATCTATACAATAGTATGGAGCCTCCATCTATACAAAAGTATGGAGCCTCAATCTATACAATAGTATGAAGCCTCAACCTATACAATAGTATGGAGCTTCCATCTATACAATAGTATGGAGCCTCAATCTATACAATAGTATGGAGCCTCAATCTATACAAAAGTATGGAGCCTCCATCTATACAATAGTATGGAGCTTCCATCTATACAATAGTATGGAGCCTCAATCTATACAATAGTATGGAGCCTCCATCTATACAAAAGTATGGAGCTTCCATCTATACAATAGTATGGAGCCTCAATCTATACAATAGTATGGAGCTTCCATCTATACAATAGTATGGAGCCTCAATCTATACAATAGTATGGAGCCTCAATCTATACAAAAGTATGGAGCCTCCATCTATACAATAGTATGGAGCCTCCATCTATACAATGGCATGAAGCCTCAATCTATACAATAGTATGGAGCCTCCATCTATACAATAGTATGGAGCCTCCATCTATACAATGGCATGAAGCCTCAATCTATACAATAGTATGGAGCCTCAATCTATACAATAGTATGGAGCCTCAATCTATACAATAGTATGGATCATCAATCTATACAAAAGTATGGAGCCTCAATCTATACAATAGTATGGAGCCTCTATATACAATAGTATGGAGCCTCAATCTATACAATAGTATGGAGCCTCAATCTATACAATAGTATGGAGCCTCAATCTATACAATAGTATGGAGCCTCCATCTATACAATAGTATGGAGCCTCAATCTATACAATAGTATGGAGCCTCAATCTATACAAAAGTATGGAGCCTCCATCTATACAATAGTATGGAGCTTCCATCTATACAATAGTATGGAGCCTCAATCTATACAATAGTATGGAGCCTCTATATACAAAAGTATGGAGCCTCAATCTAAACAAAGTAGTATACAATAGTATGGAGCCTCTTTATACAATAGTATGGAGCCTCTATATACAATATACAATAGTATGGAGCCTCATCTATACTAGTATGGAGCCTCAATCTATACAATAGTATGGAGCCTCAATCTATACAAAAGTATGGAGCCTCCATCTATACAATAGTATGGAGCCTCCATCTATACAAAAGTATGGAGCCTCAATCTATACAATAGTATGGAGCCTCAATCTATACAATATATGGAGCTCCATCTATACAATAGTATGGAGCCTCAATCTATACAATAGTATGGAGCCTCAATCTATACAAAGTATGGAGCCTCCATCTATACAATAGTATGGAGCCTCCATCTATACAATAGTATGGAGCCTCATCTATACAATAGTATGGAGCCTCAATCTATACAATAGTATGGAGCCTCAATCTATACAATAGTATGGAGCTTCCATCTATACAATAGTATGGAGCCTCAATCTATACAATAGTATGGAGCCTCAATCTATACAAAAGTATGGAGCCTCCATCTATACAATAGTATGGAGCCTCATTATACAATAGTAGCAATAGTATGGATACAATAGTATGGAGCCTCTATATACAATAGTATGGAGCCTCAATACAATAGTATGGAGCCTCAATACAAAAGTATGGAGCATCTATACAATAGTATGGAGCCTCTCTATACAATAGTATGGAGCCTCAATCTATACAATAGTATGGAGCCTCTCTATACAATAGTATGGAGCCTCAATCTATACAATAGTATGGAGCCTCTATACAATACATGGAAAGTATGGAGCCTCAATCTAACAATAGTATGGAGCCTCAATCTATACAATAGTATGGAGCCTCAATCTATACAATGTATGGAGCCTCTATATACAATAGTATGGAGCCTCAATCTATACAATAGTATGGAGCCTCTCTATACAAAAGTATGGAGCCTCAATCTATACAATAGTATGGAGCCTCTTATATACAATAGTATGGAGCCTCTATATACAATAGTATGGAGCCTCAATCTATACAATAGTATGGAGCCTCAATCTATATGGAGCAATCTAGTATGGAGCCTCAATCTATACAATATGGAGCCTCAATCTATACAATAGTATGGAGCCTCAATCTATACAATAGTATGGAGCCTCTATATACAATAGTATGGAGCCTCAATCTATACAATAGTATGGAGCCTCCATCTATACAATAGTATGGAGCCTCCATATACAATAGTATGGAGCCTCAATACAATAGTATGGAGCCTCCATCTATACAATAGTATGGAGCCTCAATCTATACAATAGTATGGAGCCTCAATCTATACAATAGTATGGAGCCTCCATCTATACAATAGTATGGAGCCTCCATCTATACAATAGTATGGAGCCTCCATCTATACAATGGCATGAAGCCTCAATCTATACAATAGTATGGAGCCTCAATCTATACAATAGTATGGAGCCTCAATCTATACAATAGTATGGAGCCTCAATCTATACAATAGTATGGAGCCTCAATCTATACAATAGTATGGAGCCTCTATATACAATAGTATGGAGCCTCAATCTATACAATAGTATGGAGCCTCTATATACAATAGATAGTATGGGGTATTGAGTTTCAGAGGAGGTTCAATAAGCCATCAATGTTTTAGTCATATGTAATTATGGAGTTCCCATCAATCAAGATGTCTTTTCTCAGTCCTACAGCCAAGACATTCATATCATTGAATAGAGTATCTTTATTTATTTCATTATTCATTGAACATCAAAACGGACAAGCTTTTAGTGTTTTGTTTGCACAGCACTCCATCTTTCTGGGCATTAGAATAACCCGGGCTCTTAATTCCTCTGGAAATTTGTAAGATGATTGAATGGCAGGCTCATCTTGGTGTATTTACTCAGTACATTGTAACTCGGTGGGGAGTATTGACCAAGTCGTGGATAATATTGGAAAACAATCAGCTGGTTTTACTGGGTGATCTGTTTTCATTCAGTTGCGATGGAGTTCCTCCAATTTCGGTTGGGAGTGTATCACATGAAGATTGGGATACTCGCACACAGGGGAGGTTAATTATGGTCATTGGAAAAGTCATCAAAAAACCTGGAGAACGAGTGTAGGCTATTCCATGGGGAGTCTTTATTGGTATCTGGCAGGATTTCCAGAGAAAATCCCATCAGGCCATCACTATGTTGATCCTTTTGATAGGAAAACCCTGGGAAGTCCAGGCAATCTATATTCCACATTGCTCCAATAGCATAGGATGGAGTTCCCAATGAACTTATTTACTTCAGAAAAGTTTCCTCTCTCTGGTTAAAAATCTAAAGATAGATATGTAGAAGTTGTCTGAATTTCCTTTGCAATATTATCTTCTGTTCCTCCCTGACAGTATAAACAGGTAACATGTATCATCAAGGTACAGTTACACCATAGGAATACCCTTGAGATATTTGGCCTAACGAGAGTTATCCAACTTTCTTATAATACCTATTACTGTATAACATAATGGGATGTCAGAGGTACATGTATATTAAGCTGAGACAATTCTTTAAATGATCATTATTATCGTATTTAATGAAATTATCAAGTATGAAAAGTAAATATATTGCAACTGGAATAAGCGTTTTCATAGAGATCACCTTACATACCAAACATGCTTAAACATTAGTGTGACACATTGAACGTTTTCACATTGTAATTACTTCACATTGAATTAAGGCATCTGGTAAAGTCAAGTCATCAATTTGACCCATTACCAGCGTCTGTGTTTCATTGATTTTCAAAGTTCTGTTTTACTTTAATAAAGTGTCAGAAGTCTCTCCAGCAAAATTCTCCAAGATATACAGTTACCAATATGAGAGAAGTATTCTTTAAAAACATTTGATATCATGGGATAATTACTCAATTAATGTGATGAATTTGTAAATCCCATTCATCCATCATGTTTGGAGGTAAATGTAATGTAATAATGCAAAGCATCTTATAGGAAAATAACTCATCAACCCTTTTCCTCATTAAGGTGTGTGTAATAAGTAGCAGAAATTAGGGTAAATTACATTGATTACAATATTCATTAAAATATACTGCTTTGTTACAATATTTTTTACCTTTAGCCTAGCTGCGAAGTTTTCAACAAACTCAATATTAAGGAATGTAACAATAACTCTGTTTTCTCTTTCTTCTTTTAGCAAATTATGATTTGTTTTTATAGATCTCTGCAACACAATTACAGTTTTCAGAAAAGATCACAAATAAACTGTAAACAGGGGGACAGACCTATAACATCTACCATTCACTTGTGCCATAGATATATGGTTACCTATCTAGCATTGTACTAGACCAGAAAACATTTCCAAACAAAAGTAACGAGGCATGGCAAGCTTGGAAAAACAAGCTGAAATATGTCTTCACATGAGATTCGACAATAACTTCTTCCCGACATTCCCTGTCAAAATAACCAACAACACTAACTAGACTCTGGTTTACTCATTTAAACTGTTTGTGTATTCTACTCTTTGTTTATTCTGCAAATGTTCTCCTTATTCTACTTCTCATGTTTATTTGTGTTGAACGTAAGAAAACCTTTTTCACACTCTTCATTTCCTTGTAATAAAAACTTTTAACCAATCCTAATGACTGAGGAACGAACAAAAACCATCAATAGAAAAACAAACGTGTTGTAAAGATCTTATTGGAAAAAGGAGAAATTGCATGTGAAACTTAGTCACAACAGTCTTTACATTCCATTGTAGATTTGTTTGAAGTGAGAAAAACAATGGACAATTTGTAGTGACCTCACATACAGAATAGTCTTATTGACATGGAAGCGTTTCAAAAAGATAAAGATAGGACAAAGTGGGGGCTCCATACTGCTATATTATGTCATTAGTTTGAAAAGAAAGGCCGTAATCTGAAATCTAAGTCAGAATGGGAACAGCACGAGACTTTTAAATATCTTAAATCTCTCATTATAGCTGTTTAAATTCGATTTGTTAATTATTCAAGAAGACATTTAATATTTTTTTTCAGCAATTGATATCAAAGTAGAACTAAGATTTGACATGAAATGCAAATTTGTTCTCTAAAGCTTCATGTTAAATGAATGGATTATAGCATAGATCTCAAAGATTGTGTTCTATATAACAAACATTAAAATTTCAACGTGATTTAATAAATAATTGTCACCTACTAGAGACCATACTCAATTTCTTTGTTTTGAAGATGCTAACTATCTGTGTTTTCATAAAAAATTTGAAAAAAGCATTTGCACCTTCTAGAGCTTAAATTGAAAAGCTTTGTTTATGATAGTATTGGGATAATGCTCACTAACGCAACTAAGCAGCTTGGCCGCGCCTCATGATTAGCCCTAAAAATGCCGGGTAGTTTTCTAAAAAAAGATTCTTGTGTCATCTGCTTTCTAAAAACCTTAAATATCTGCTTAATTTTGGTGAGAAAGATACTCAGAGTAGCAAACAGGTTAGACCACAGGCCAGCTGCCAATTTACAGCAGTTAAGATCATAAAACTATCACTACAACTGTGGTTACAACATGATTGTAACAATTATCACACTTCAACGGTTTTGGCAATTTGAATCTTACATGGTGATCAATCAGACAAGAATATTACGTGTGGCTATAGAATTTGGTTTAGGTTGATTTCATGAAGCATAAATTTCACCAAGAAGTCTCAATTCTATTTCAGGACCAATGTTATACAGATATATTCTGGTTCTTGGTATATAACAGATTGTAAATAGAAAAGTGTACAATGTGACAGCGTGGTATGGCACATTTTTCTGCCAATATATCACATTACGCAACAGAGAGATAAGGGGAATGGAACGTGTTTTATTTAAGTCGGCAGAGATTAATTTTTGAGATCATTGTCCCATCATAACATGATTATTTTGAGCCACTGATCCCAATATTGAAGATAAGGCAGTGATTGGGGATTACTGCGACATTTCAACCAGAATTCTGTAAAGTCATTTATTGATATTGCTTAACAAAGATATCTGTGAGTAAAAAATCTTAATCTTTTGATATAAGAAATTAATCAGTAGAAAAATTGAAGTAAACTTTAAAACTAAAACAATCCACGCTTTTAAAGCTACTCGTTCACAGATGTCTGGAAAAATTGGATTTCTTGTAAACTTTGTAGTAGCAACACTGTTGTATATAAGACGTTCTGCAGAATAGCAATTGGACGTAAAGTCAATCTGTATTCAGTAGCTACACTGTTGTATATAAGACGTTCTGCAGAATAGCAATTGGACGTAAAGTCAATCTGTATTCAGTAGCTACACTGTTGTATATAAGACGTACTGGAGAATAACAATTGGACGTACAGTCAATCCGTATTTAACGATTTAGAGCCTGTATACATTGAATAAATATGTATTCAAGTCAAAAAGCGCTGCAACAGGTTTGAAATCCATCGCATACTGTTACAAGCAACTTCTCTTTCCATCATAATGGTTTGAACCCATACTCATCAAACAAATTGAATTCTTGTTCTATTTATAGATAGTAAAGGAATGCGTTTAAAGACAATAGAGTATATATCCAATTTCTTATCTACATTACGACCCACATGTGTAAACAGAGGTCAGTGGATTAAACGTGCTATCTATCATAAGGGGCACCAGAAGTATGGCAGTTTATCAGCTAATCTGACCATTTGAACAGGTAGATGTGGCCAATTACAGATAACTGACCACCTAGACACAGGACAAGAGCCCATAAATGTGACTGTTTCTGGGGGAGGTTTGGGTTCACTGATGGGTGATTATCACTCAAATATTGACTCAGGCCGGGTACATATATACAGGTGACTCTTGACACTGTAGATATAACAGATAATATAAGTAACTATCAAAGTAATAAGTCACCACCCTTCAGTGAGTTTTTAAAGGTTATCTCAAAGAGTAATTCAATTTGTTGACTAACAGACCAGGGAAATCAACCAGGTGCTACATCACTTGTATGTTTAGTTTACTCACAGTGTGTGTGAAACAGAAAGTATGGCTATTAAGACAATGTTCATAATGAGAGAAATAACTTAAATATTGAGTAAAATAAGAATATTCAATCATACTACATGTAATATGTGAGTAGAGCAAATAATGATCAAGATTTTACACATAAACCAAAGTGCGAAAGTTCATATTCCACACTATTAACAGAATGTACAATGGAATATACTTATATTTCATTTCCATAGCATTTCTTTCCTTTTTTGTAGTATATTTCAAAGAAACATGTATAAATATGATGAAGAAAATTTTTGATAGTCACATTCACAGGACAGTATATTTCAAAGAAACATGTATAAATATGATGAAGAAAATTTTTGATAGTCACATTCACAGGACATCATTCATCTCTGATTCCCTAACTTAATGGTGGGAATAATTTGTGAATTTTATTTTGTATTTTGGATAAACTTGTGGCTATCAGTGTTTGACAAGAATTTTGATCTTTTCTTATTTTATTGGCTTTGGAAATAGAAAAAAAAAGTTGTTCCTGAATGAATGAAGGGTTCAAAGAGCAAAAAATGTCTTCCTTATTGCAAAGAAACATTGTGACCTGACGCAAATGAGTTCAAAAATAAAAAATGCTTACTTCACCTGTTTATTATTTGTGAAAAATGATACCAGTTTTTCAACAGGAAAAATTAAGTTCATGACCACCAGGAATTCAATAAAATTTCTATATTTTACTAGAAAAAAGAACCTATGATTGTACCAACCGTACGATGATCAAAATTGGGTGAACTGTATCTTCTTTTTAGTATCAAATTGCCTGTTCAATGGTTTCTTAAATCTTCTTCAGGGATATAAAATTTAGACTTTATTGAGAAAGAAATTCGCTGGCCATACAATATAGAACTTTCAAGCTATCCAGTATGAGTATTTTTGGAGAAAAGGTTAATCAGAAAAGCTTATTTGCCAAAAACCCTATCTATATGTCTGTAGTAATATAACAACAAAGCAATCCAGAAAAAAGTTGATGGACTTCTTTTGACTTTCTGATATAAAGAAAACGCAAAGCGATAAAACCCTCCACCACCCTCCGATGTGTGAACAGATGTCTACATTAATGCCTTTTTGCCAGAGATACAAAGAGGTTTTACCACAGATTCTGTTTCTTCTTGCAGCGCAGGATGTTACGCTAGTCTGCCAGTGGAATGCCAAACAATTATAACAGCAGCCCTTATTCCTGGCAATAATTTTTCTCAGACTTTGTTTTGTTGTAATAACATTTACATGAAATTGTTAATAAAAGTTGACCAACTACAACAAGCCTAGCTCTTTTTTTTTTTTTTAATCGAAAAGAGATTTTAAAAAAAAGAAGCAGTGAGAAGTTACTTTATGATTAAACAATCACAATGCTAATTTATCTTTTGGTCTAAATCTTTAAGATTCTAAAAAAATATGATATTATATTAAGATTAAAAGTTCTCTCAGAAAACATACTCAACACCTAGAACAGATATAGAGAATACTTGAAGAATACATGTATTGAGAACTTCCTGAGGTAAAGACAACTTTTTCTCCAAATAGTCTTGTAGCCAATGGAAAGTGTGTGTACATGTTTTCTTTTACATTTTAAGCACGTATAACATGGATTACAACACAAACTTGTGAAAACTACAGTAACTTGTATAATGCCTGTATTTCAGTTTATAAATCCTCCTGCATCATGCATCTGTATATCATTAAACCTACAATATATTTCTGACAATACAAACCCCACTTTTTATTTATGTTATATTTAATTCTTTTTCTGAGACAATATGTTAATATAGTCTGTTTTAAAGACAGCGTGTGTATGTGTGAAAAGGTTGCCTAGACATGGGGTGGGGAGGTATTTTGTTGACTTTCTCTGTTAATTGGCTTTCCATTCCATTGTTCAGTGTGATGTTCTATGCTAGACACAATCATCTTTTCATCAAGTCTCTCAGTTTTTCTACTCATTTTGATGACTTTGCTTATGACAGAAACATTCAAAACTTTGACAGAGTCGTAATGAACAAGTGTTACTGATAAGCCATTATCGCCACAGAATTCAGGAATTTGCTGCCACAAAATAAAGGAAATGTTCTACACATTCAAATTTAAACTGTAGTAAAATAAATGCACTGAAAGTAATATTGACGAAATATTTGGTCAATTAATATTGAAGCATCTGAGCAAACAGATCACTTCATGACCATTTCATATCAATTAGATTTAATACAAACTTTTATATTTGTAGTATGTTAAGGATGAATTTTCTATTGTGTGCATGTTCTTCTGCTATTAAAGTGGCTTTTATGTCTTCTGCAGACATAATGTTAACCATGATGTTAAAGATGAATGTATTAAGCATATCAGGCTTCTTCATTATAAAAATTTAGTTACTCACAGGTCAACCCAAATATGAAACAAACATGTGAAATAATGCAAATATGACTATCTATCACAGTAACTGTTGGTAATCAATAAATCAGGAACAAATGCTCTGATCAGGTTGTCTGTTGATGTAGAGACTAATTTGAGACTTCACAGTGCACTATAGGCTAGGAGAGAAGATATTAATTAATGTTACATTACTCCTATACTACAAGGTGGTTGGATGAAGTGGATAGAAGTGGATAAAAGCACTCTTACATATGTACCAGTGTCTTATCATCATGTTCAATCTTAATTAGCACATCAAATTACAGGGATTGTATCAGTGCCAGTGAGAGAATGATAGTGAAAGTTATTGCACTCTGTAATCAGCAACTAGATGTAGAATCATCAGGGACACTGAATGTCCGCAAAGGTATCATAGACTGGGCTATTCATAAAGCTTCGCCATTCGCCATAGGCGAAAGTCAACTTGGTTTGGCGAAAAAAGAAATGTACCCTTTCGTCAATTTGGCGAAAGTAAAATTGACCCCATTTTGTATAGAGTCTGTAATGGCGAAAGGGGGAAGAATGGCTAAAGTCTTTTCGCCACTACGAGTGGTAATCATTAATTAAAATTGAATAGTTTGACGTTGAACAGCTTAAATATAAATAGAAGTGTTTGGTTCCTTAGCCGATTTTCTAGTGAAAGCGCTCTTTTAGAAAATCCGGAGACCAGACATTATGTATATTTCCAATAGCAACGTCTAATGAAAACGTTTAAACAGGCCGGTTCCCGGTTTCAGTTTATGTGTCACACTAAAGTCGGTACCAGAATAATAAAACGCACCAAAACGTTTTCGATACTTATTTCTGTAGCTCACTGCGTTAAAAAAAGATACTCATAAAGGTGATATGGGACTTATTGCAATAAAAAGCACGCGAATAAAAAACATTATTTGTGTGTAAACACATTCAATATATCAAGCGTTTTAAATGATTACATCGATGCAATATTAGAACGAAATTCCATGGTACGGAATTTACGGACAACGAAACAACAACAACAACAACATGAGGGAAAGGGACTCCCGGTGAAAAATGGTAATTAAAACAAACATTCAAGGAAATATAACCTTTTATGAGCATATCTTAATGCATTGGAACTCCCACATTTAGTAAAAAGAACGTCATTATTGTACAAGTACTGTCAACTTGCCAGTTCAATGACTCCCAGATCACGTAAACGCTGCAGCATACCCTGCAAACTTTAAGGTTAGATATTCTTTTTTAAAATGTTTAATTTATTTTGTTTTATTTACAATCAAAAGTTATTTTATATTCTTTTTTTAAATGTTTATTTTGTTTTATTTAAAAAATGAATCATGCCAGGTGCATGCATGCAAGTTTAATTATTTTCTGTCGTCTTTCTAACCCTGTCCCAAAGTTCTGTAAACATTTATTGAGGTATAGGATGTAGTACTCTACTAAGAACAACCACACAATGAAGTGGCTGATACAAGAACTGTTATTTATTTGTTCAATTTACACATCATTTATTTTATTATGTGATAAATACCATTCTAGCCTATTTCAATAATTGGTCTGTAAATTGAACAAATGAACTGTAATTTATATTTAATATTTCTGCTAAAATGGCTAAAAAGACTTAGCCAAATTTGGCTTTGCAAAAATCCAAGTGGCTAAAGAAAATGTGGGTAGCTTAGCCAAAATGGCTCATAATATTTTGGTCCAATGAAGAGCCCAGATAGATATGTGATTATGTCACACTATTGGAATAATAAGTATCTCATTTTGCAAAATGACTCATTATGAGGTAAATGAGTATCTTACTATCAAGTATTTAAGTATCTCACAATCAGGAAGTATCTCAATAATCAGGAAATGAGTATCTCACTATCAGCTAATTGAGTATCTCACTATATCAGGTTAATGTATATCTCACTATATCAGGTAATTAAGAATCTCATTATCTCAGGTAATTGAGTATCTCACTATCATGCATTGAGTATCTCACTATCATGTATTGAGTATCTCACCTTAAGGTTAATCAGTATCTCACTATCTCAGGTAAATGAGTATCTCACTATCTCAGGTAAATGAGTATCTCACTATCTCAGGTAAATGAGTATCTCACTATCTTAGGTAAGTGAGTTATAACTATCTCAGGTAAATGAATATCTGACTATCATGTATCTCACTTTAATATCTTACTATCAGGTGCATATGCCTATCTCACTTTTGGGTAATGATATATTTCGCAATCGTGTAAATTTGTATCCTATTTTCTATTGAATAAATATTTCACTATCTGCAACATAACAGAAAGTTTACTAACAGTTTACTTTCTGTGTAGCATTGCATCAGCAACGAGTGGTGTAAATTGATGTTTTCATGAATCAAAGTGAGTTCAGTGATGGATCTACTTTTCTGAAGGGGTGGTTCGTTTGGTAATGGGTTGGCAGATTAATATCCATCCATCAGATATATTTAACATGCAGAGAATGGTGGATATCAGATAAATCAAGATGCTCTTCTTCATGATGACATAATTATTCATACAGGCATTATGCACTTAAATCTTCCAGATATATCAGATCACTGGCTATTTCCAATCCATACACTCCCAAGGTAGATAAGTCATTTCAAGTCAGTTCATTTAAACCAAACGGAAAATTTTCAACCATCCTAAATTAAAAAAGTTTGCAGAAGACAATTCAAAATGTGATGAAATTGGAAAATAATCTTCTGATTGGGCAGAAACCATTGTTGGAAAAGGAGAAATTGCTCGTTATGAGCAATTTCTCTTTTTCCCACAATGTTTTCCAGAGTCCTCTACAACAAACTGGTCAAATGTTGTTACTGTTTGGTAATGGGTTAAAATACACTGTCTTGTGTGTAAGTAAGTACTTTAACTGAGATCGGCCAGTTGTTTTACATAGATAAGTTTGATCAAAGCAATACCCCTATATCAGACATACAATGATTCATTACAAGTTCTTCAATCGATAAACAAAGTCATATAAATCTAACTGACACTTTCAAACAAGTCTTTGATTTTATGTATAAAAGTATCAGCTTGTTTTTGGAAAAGAGTATTTCATTTACAACTTAATGCTGCCACAGAAATGGTAGTTCTTCAAATGTTGTTTTGTATCAAAATAATATATATAAAAAATCGAGAACCAGTTCAGGCTGGTTAAATATCTATCATTATTATCATGTCACTTGTAATTTGTAAACAGACTAAGGTAGACAAAATGTACAGTTCCTTATAAATCTGCTTGTAATATGCCCTCATTCTAACCGGTATCTTTAACTCTTTGGAAACAATGTCCTAGTTTTATATCACACATTTATTTCTGGGAACAATAGGTGGTGTTAAAATATGAAATATTTCCTTCGCTTACTTTTATATTTCCTCATGCTACCCCTATTTTGAGTATCCACTTTTGTATCATAACATCTCTAGTAAAATTATCAGCAATATTAGATTAGAATAGCAAATTAAAACTGCTGAAAGGAGACGTTGAGACACCCTCATATTTGATCTTGACTCTCTATTACTTAGTTGTCTTTAGTAACATTCCAGCATGCATGATAGTGCCAGTGACAGTGTAGTTCAATGTTTCCCACAGAGTTTCAGATAATGAGTGATTATACCCCTCCATATATAAGGCATGAAATTGATCATTGTAGAAGGAAGTTAGTGCCCTAATGAAGGGAGTTGCTCTAATGATAACGGTGCCTTGTAACATCTGCCCTAACCAGCGCCTCTTCACATCATTATCATGAGATTTGTCCAAGCTAAAACATCCATCAGGTCTAGAATAGATCCAGTATTTCTTCATTCCAAATATCAACATGAAAGTTTGCAGGAAAGACTAAATAATGAAATCCTAACGGCAGATATATATTCCAATTGGTGATTTAATTCCAGCTAGAGCTTCCAGGCTCTTCTTTTCTCATGTTTGAACTTACTTTTAGTTAATTTTATTCGAAACCCACCTCTACACAAAGCTAGTAGACAAAAATATTCAAACCAAACAAGGAAAAAAAACGCATTTAGTACAATGAGTGTACAATACATAAAACCATAGACTCTACAGCTTAAAATGATAGGAAGATACCAGTATTTCAATTCTTGCAAACATTTTTTTCTCATGGATAATATTTATATGAATAAGTATTTCATCTGTGTAAAAAGAGCATGTCCGAACCTGTTATTATACAGAAGAGACAGCTGTATTTGTACTATTCTCTGGTAGCAATGAGAATCGTCACCTGACCTGCCACAAATAGCACAAAGGAAGGGTCCTAATTTATAACAGCTATTTCCTTATTATCACCAATCTGTTGTAATTATCCATAGATAACATCTAGCTGTGGTACAAAATAGTCTGCAGGCAAATCATCACAGGATATATCTAAATATCTTTACATATTACCTCTTCGTGTTTTTACCTGCAGCACCCATGTCTGTATCAACAGATATTTGTTTCTTGCAATTCCAAGTTTTATTCTAAGTTACTTGTGTTTGACCCAAAATGAAAAGCGACACAACAATAAAGCTACAATTACAAATACATTTTATAAAAATGATATGCTGCATTAATGAAAGTAAGTTATATGCAAGTCACTTTCCTAGAAACATTACAGAATCAAAATGCTCTATTGTGTAAAGTGAAGTTATAGAAGTTATGAGATGTTGTTGCCATTTCCCATCAGCATCAAGGGTGTATTGGTTTGATCCTGTTTTATGCTAATGGTCCAAGATGGAGTTTAAATGATTTACAAGTAGGGTTTAATTGATTTATTATACAAACTGTAGACAGGTCACAATTCAAAACAGATGATGAAGCCAACAAATCTCTCCACTGAATCTTAATCCATTTTTCCCTGTCCTCTAAAGGCCTTCTCATTTCACTTACTCATCCTCATCAATAACGTCAAATTGGTGGGAAAAGTCAGCAATCCAAAAAAACAAAGGAAAAAAAAATTACGCTCAAAGGATATTGTGTAGTGTTTATCTATTCTCATGACGAGCCATTGATTTCATTTCACAAAATAATCAGAACCATATATTCAACAACAGTGTATAACACTGAAGGGTATAGTTAAAGGTTAATGGACACAAGAGTAAGAAGACATATAGAAACTGTAGATTTCTATCTAAACATGTTAAGAGTTCCTGTCAAACTGATGCTATTTGAACTGATAGATTTCTTTTTCTGCCCATTTATTTATTTCTATAGATGCCATTTGATATGTTGTTCTTTTTGTGTCTTTCTTATCGGGAATCTCCTCTACACAGTCCACAACTTAATCCGAAGTCCGTTTAAACATTTCTGCTCACTAAAAGCTTTACAATTAAAGCAGTCATTTGCATTCAGTACAAGAGCGTTACTCTGAATTGGAAGCATTCAAACTTTAAGATAGGAGTTAAAAATTATCTGAAATGTAATTGTTCTTTAAAAAATGGTTAAAAAAAGGAGAAAATGTTTATCATAACTGGCATCAAGACAATATTGTTTATCTCAGTGAGTTCACCTACACTGCTACACGCATAACAACACTGTTCATATTGACAGAACTCTATATCACAATCACGCATCTAACATATCTAATTCTTGTCATTGGCAAATGCGGTCCTCAAATATTTTCCTTTTCCCATAATAATATCATCATTGCCTGCAGTAGGTGTTAAAAAATAGGAATTGTTTGGTAAGGGGTTAAGTCAAAGCATAGTACTGTAGAGTACAATAGTAGTACTGTAGAGTACAATAGTAGTACTGTAGAGTACTATAGTAGTACTGTAGAGTACAATAGTGTTAATTATATTTTGTTATGGCTTCATCAGTAATACCATAGAAAGTCTTTAAGACATGAACATTTGTAAATATAGAAGAGACTGGGTTGTCAACACTAGTTTACAATGGTGGTCAGCTGCTGTAAAGGCGTAATTAGAGATAGACCGGGAGACTCAGGGCAGAAAGCAAATTGAATTTCCTGTACATGCTACAATCAGGAAGGATTTGACACACAGCTGGAGCCTTATATATTCTACATCCATACAGCACATCCATACAGCTTCCTGATAATATGTTCCATTCAGACAGGCTCGCTAGTCTCTCTGGTCTGTGGACAGCATTAAGAAGACAAAACACATCACCATTTCCTTTAAAATAAGACTGTGTTGTCTTTGTCACATTGCCTTAAGTAATAAATCCATTAGTCAATCTGGCAACTATGTTGGGGCAAAAAAAACGTTCAATTTGTGAAAGAATAACATATGAAAAATGAACAGACCAAAAACAGGTCATTTTTCAGTGTCTGCCATGAAAAAATGTAATCCTTTATCTGTCACAAAACATTCATTGCTATTAATGAACATATTACAAAATCTTAACCTTCATGAGCAAATAGCATCTTATGAGGGAGCGTTTTCTTCTTTCTGCATTCAATCTAACTTCAATATGGTTTGAAAATCCTTCTACCAGAGAAAAGTGTATCACTGGTATAAAATGAAATGGTTCCCAGAGTGTATCACTGGTAATGAATGAAATGGTTCCCAGAGTGTATCACTGGTATAGAATGAAATGGTTCCGTATCACTGGTATAAAATGAAATGGTTCCCAGAGTGTATCACTGGTATAGAATGAAATGGTTCCCAGAGTGTATCACTGGTGTAGAATGAAATGGTTCCCAGAGTGTATCACTGGTATAAAATGAAATGGTTCCCAGAGTGTATCACTGGTATAAAATGAAATGGTTCCCAGAGTGTATCACTGGTATAAAATGAAATGGTTCCCAGAGTGTATCACTGGTATAGAATGAAATGGTTCCCAGAGTGTATCACTGGTATAAAATGAAATGGTTCCCAGAGTGTATCACTGGTATAGAATGAAATGGTTCCCAGAGTGTATCACTGGTATAGAATGAAATGGTTCCCAGAGTGTATCACTGATACAGAATGAAATGGTTCCCCGTACCTATAAAACATTCATACACATCGGAAGGATAAGAGAGATATGGTGGTATCTCCGAGAACATCCAATAGAACATGAAAAATAATCGCTAATTTCATTACACCCCCAAAACCCATTACTGGATTGACATAAACAAGTTTGACAAATCCCACATGGAGGGAAACTACAGTAACTTGTACAAGCTAGACTATAGACTGGGTACAGCTTCACCATTCACAGCCTTACAGTGTAGAAGATCATATTAGAAGGGTTATACATCCAAAAGTGAACACATTCTATGATGGTAGATTTTGACAGCAACTTTATTATATCATAGGCACCATTAATTAAACCCTTTATGAAGTGGCCATAATATGTATCACGATATCTGAACACATAATACCAAGCACAATCCTGCAGCACACGAACTAGACTATATAGACCTGGGTACAGAGAGGGGTGCCCCTGCAGCACACAAACTAGACTATAGACCTGGGTACAGAGAGGGGTGCCCCTGCAGCACACGAACTAGACTATAGACCTGGGTACAGAGAGGAGTGCCCCTGCAGCACACGAACTAGACTATAGACCTGGGTACAGAGAGGGGTGCCCCTACAGCACACGAACTAGACTATAGACCTGGGTACAGAGAGGGGTGCCCCTACAGCACACGAGCTAGACTATAGACCTGGGTAGAGAGAGGAGTGCCCCTGCAGCACACGAGCTAGACTATAGACCTGGGTACAGAGAGGAGTGCCCCTGCAGCACACGAGCTAGACTATAGACCTGGGTAGAGAGAGGGGTGCCCCTGCAGCACACGAGCTAGACTATAGACCTGGGTACAGAGAGGAGTGCCCCTGCAGCACACGAGCTAGACTATAGACCTGGGTACAGAGAGGAGTGCCCCTACAGCACACAAGCTAGACTATAGACCTGGGTACAGAGAGGAGTGCCCCTGCAGCACACGAGCTAGACTATAGACCTGGGTACAGAGAGGGGTGCCCCTGCAGCACACGAGCTAGACTATAGACCTGGGTACAGAGAGGGGTGCCCCTGCAGCACACGAACTAGACTATAGACCTGGGTACAGAGAGGGGTGCCCCTACAGCACACGAACTAGACTATAGACCTGGGTACAGAGAGGAGTGCACACAGGGTTACAGGCTTCACCAGTCACTATTTATCAAGTTTAGCACTGAAGTGGGTTTCAAACTTTTTAAACAAAACACAGTTTTCAGTATCTTTTATATAAAGAAATTTGAAAAGCTCATTTGTTTTGTGAAGAGGTTTGTTAAAGTCACAATCAATCTAAGAATATCTGTGAGATAGGCCCTAAAATGTTCTTCTTCCATAACAATACTCAAACTTTTCATATGCAAGATTCTAAACCTTTTATGTATTCTAAGGAAATGAAAATACTTAACATTGTATTTTGCCAGAATTTGTAGACGATTCCAATGAAAATTCCTTAATTAAAGATATATTGAAAGACTGCATGATGAATGGTACATGTACTGGTATCTAAATCAAGTTTCCTGTTTATATTCAATGTGATGCGGGATGAACTAAGCTTCAAGCAGAACCTTACTGATCACAATCATAACATAATGTTTTCACACCAACGAGACCCGGGGCATTAGAGGGGCGGTACTGTTTATTTTCTATTTGCGTCACAGTGTCCCTCCAGCAATAGTTACCGCTTCAGTCATTTTATTTTTATATATGTAAACTTAGTCCTCATTCCCTCTTGTCATATCAAGTACTCTATTCTAACCATATTTCTGAACAGTTATTAAATAATGTATAAAAATACTTCTGTGATGAAAGATTTTATCTTTTATTGTTAATAATTCATATTTAATTCAAATTATATCATTAGAGCAAAAGTCAATCCTCTTTAGTGCATTTCTTCACTGTAGACAACTATACGATAAACTATATGGACTTTATCTTGTTAACTTATTTCTTATCAATCCCAAGAACATAGAACTTGGCAATAGATAGTTTGTAGAGGATTGTAATGCTATAAACTTGGGCTACATCTGTACACGGTAAACTTCATAATTACTGGTCGATTAACCTGAAGAAAGAAAAGGTTATCCCAATATTATGACACTAATGATTCATCCAGAACATTCTACAACTAGGACAGATCAACAATGATTTCCACTCAATAGTACAACTTTTACAGACTTGACCAATCAAATCAATTAGTTAAAACAATGTCACAGGACAACAGCAGGAATCAAAGAAAGGTATAACTTTTTACCAGATTATTTTGTGCAATTATTATAGTTTGCTGTGATTTTGTTTATTTGGGTTGTAAAAATGACAGTTTATATCAGTGATATCAGAGGTCAGTGAATAACAGGTCAACTATGCGGAGATTATTGATAACATATTGTGTTATGTGAAAAGGTTGCGATAAAAACTTTATGACATACATGTTTTCAGTGAGTCTGAACACATGTTTTAGAGAATTTAGAGGCTAATTAAAACGTGATGAATTGTAATTAATGAAAGAATTCCCCAAAAAGATTAAGGGACACTGCTTTTGTTCATGATGTATTCCAAAATGTGGGTCAGTAGGGTAATGTGATCTAGTGAGTATTGGAGACTACTATGATACATATACAGAAGTGTATGTATAATTGGGTACCGTGTATAATTGTATATTGACTCATTCAGTGATCCACACATGGATCTGTAGGGCAGGTGGACGAGTATATTGGATAAATGTTGACCCCTGGGGTCAGTAAAAGATACACTAATAGCTCCATATAATGCTATTTGATCTCCTCTGATTATTTCCTCTTCAAGTCAAATTAAACAAACTAAATGTAAGAAAGGCATATTTCCACAGGTTGGATGAGCTACTGTCAAGTTTATATTACCAAGAATAATGGTGATGACATATATTTCATGTTATTTAAAGGCACATCAAAGGAGAGGAGTACAAATAAATTACTTAAAAAATATTTGGAGTTCTTTTATCATGTTCATAAAAGTCATGAGAATTAGTTTAGGAATGCATAGAGACCCTTTTAAATAAACTCATTTAAAATAAGTTATTTTATGCTTGAAATATAGTTGTCTCTAATTCAATCATGTTTATCAACAACCTGTTTGTTTACATATTCAAAATAACAAATTCTGATTGGTCGGTTCAAAAATGTGTGTATCAACTTTCAGGGTCAGAGGTGAAGAATCAGGAAATCTGAATTATAAAACTTGCTAATCTGTGTTATTTCTGGTTTATTTTCACGTTTAAGCTGTGCTGATGGTGTTTTCTGGTGATAACTATTTGAATCTGTCCAAAAATTTACCAAATTATATAGTTTGATATAGTATTAATCTCCTTTAATGGGCCTTTAAAGTTTTGTTATTTCTACAGCCAATAATTCATAGAAAGTCATATAATGTTGATATTTCTATAACATACTTCATCTAACCCCTTTCCATTCACAGCTTCTATTGCTTACAGTAGTACAGTACAAAGTGTGACTCATGTCAATTCCATTTGAACTGATTGGTGACCTAACCATTTCTCTGCCTCCAGGTACCTTATTTAGTTTCTTCTTCAAAAACATTTCAAAACTATCAAAAAAACCCCATTTTCTTCCTATTTCATATGTATAATCAACATTAAATGCGTTAAAATATAGCTTGTCTTAAAGAGAAATAATTGTCCTGGTCATTTGATTGCGTGCCACTCCTCCCTGATGGTGACATTTTACCAGAATAGATGAAGAATGGGAGTGTGTAATAAAGTGTTAAAATTCAATATTTTCTCGGCTCCTTCAATATTGAATTATTTCTATTCTTCGTCGTTGTTGGTATAATGGGGTACTTTCGTAGTGACAAATTTAATTATTCCCGAATTCATTGGTGTGTTTTTGTGTTCCTGCCGCGACTACATTACTTTATTAGGATACGTCCCTGAAAAACCAAAAGGGATCTAATTTCATTAAGCATGTGTTGGGAGCAGTCAGTAAAAGGGTCTTTTAGGGTCCCTAATTAAATACCATTACACTTAAATTTGTAAATAGAATGGGCAACATGAATGTACCATGGCATGTGAGACTTGTGAGCGAAACATTGAATACAAGTTAATAAAGGAGCTTTTCATCCTTTACACACTACTCATTCATCACATCATGATGGACACAGCAATCTTTATAGTTTTTCCGACAAAATGTTAAATGTTTTAAAAGAAAGAATTAACTAGGGGTTACTTCTTTATTGGTAAATATCATAATGTTGTAAACAACAACAACAATTTACAAAGAATGCATCTGTCTATGTGAAAAGAGCTTAAAGAACCAGAGTACGCAATTAAGCATCAGTCTTTTAAAAGAGAGATCTCTATTTGATCAAGTTCTTGGCTAAATGCATTCATAGACTCTCTCCCACTTCACCAGTCGATTGCATGTAACATGCGCACTTGACAGTCAAATTCCATTAACCAAAATGTGAACACTTTCTGAGAGAGCTTAAATAGACTCATTTGTGCCATAGAAGAAAGACAGGAAGTGATCCAGTCATCCTTTCTCTATTTAACCCTTTCCCAAATGCCATATTTTCTACCGTCCCAAATTGAAAGAGTTTACTGACAACATTTCGAAATGTGATAAAATTACAAATCATCATCTGATAGGGCAGAAATCATTGAGGGAAAAGGAGAAATTGCTCCTTACGAGCAATTTCTCCTTTTCCCACAATGTTTTCTAAAGTCGTCTGCAATAAAGAAGTCAAATGTCGTTATTGTTTGGGAAAGGGTTTTAACACAAATTGCTATCCTTAACTAAATGTGTATCAAGCCCAAATTGACAGCCAAGCACCAGATGAATCAAAATCTTAATTCCTTATAGAATAAAGTAGAAAACATTACAATAGAAAGAACAATGACAACTTTAAAGTTTATACTTGAGTATGAGAATTTTTTTATTTCTTTTGTGAATTAAACAGAGAATCTATGCAATGATGGCTTAACCACATTTTTTATAACTGAATCATTACTTGTGTTGCTGTAACAGGATTGGAGCTTGGTGGCAGCCATTTTTAACAAATATCTCAGTTTTACCATAATGATCAGAGCTGCAGCATTGTTTCCCTGTCACTGAATGATTATCAAATTGAACACAACTAAACTGTTTAACAGTGAGATACATACAAATAAACTGACAATATAATAATTAAACATAAAAAAGGTATTGGCCCAAAACGGTTGGACAAGAGAACCCTGTTTTCAAAGTTATAAACTTAAACAATGAATACTGAGACTTGGCAAGATCAAAGTTATTAGAAATACTTGACAATGAAAACTTAAAATTGTCGAACTTGTTGAAAATATGGCTACATTTTGATGTGGATGTTAAAAGAATCAAAATGGCTATCTGAACCACCCAAACAAACACAAAGAGACAGTGCTGGCCTGGTATGAGACTGGCCATACCAGCTCTTACTCCACAGAAGCTTGAGATGTGGTGCATTGCTAAGATAATTGAAATCTGTCAAGGCGAGAGAAAACACATTTGTCTTTGGAAACATAATAGGTTCACCGACCATACAGCTGTCAGGGCACTTTGTTTTAATCAACTAGCCAACTACCTTGAAATAGTTGTGTTGGATATAAATCCGTCATTGGTTATCCACAACATAATAAAATACATTTAAAGAGTATAATTGAAGATATCTTGGATTTTCGGATGCTGGGTCATTACACCGTAGATTCTTATTTAACACCTTTTGTGTATTAAATCAAACCCTCAAGCTGATAAATGCAACCAAATTGTTTATGTGAAAAGAAATCAGGTGAAAATTTTGGGAAGTTTTTTTCCTTTCAGCACAATGATAAAAATGTCAAAATTTATGTTCATCTTTTCTATTGTTAAGTTTATTTGCTATGATGCTCTTTATTGAAACAAGGTGATTGGTAGATTGTTGAAATTTCCACAAATGTTTCCAATTTTAACAATATCTCACATAGGCAACCCAATTATGATTTTCATAACACAATTCGTTTTCTTATGAATGTTCATTTACCAAGCCTACTACACCACTGTGTAAGAATAATATATTGATTATTATAAATGATTATTTTCACAACGAATTTCATCATCTGCTATTTAAAGCTTTGGTTGTTAATGACCAAATCCATTTATGGTCTAAATAGATGTGGATAAAGCTGACCGTAGACATACCTTTATAATCCATCAGACATATTTTAGTAGGTCACTCAACCACAAACCTCATATATTTATGGCTGGAACAAACGTAATTTAAGCGTACTTGGACTTGCACTTCTTCATGGCTTCCTCATGTCAACATCTCATTATTACTGACTGGTTCCCAATAAAAAAATATGTCTCATGTGGATGCTGTTTCTTTATATATGTTGGCTATACACAAATCTTCATGCAACCAGTATGAGAGAAAAATTGTAACATAATGTTAGAATTTCTTTTTCTTATTCAAAACAAATCATACAGAAAACATTAAGAACTTTCAATGAATCATACCTTTAATATGCTTGAGAGAGTACTTTTAACATTTTACAATGGACCTAGTAAGAGAAGCATAAATAACGCTACATAAGGAAGATCCAAATTCAAAAAGGCTTCGCTGATCTTTCAATGGTTACTTAAGTAGGAAAATGGTGTTAAATACAATATGATGTCACAAAAGACAAAAACTGTAATACACACAACAAAGAAATTGATCTAATACTTATTTGTTATTCCCCTGAAATAGTTCAGTTTACATAGATCCTTGTAGCATTGCATGCACAAGTTGCCCCAGATTTTTCATAAAACCTGAACAAAGGAGAAATATCAATACTGCAAAAGCAACATGAAAGTCGATCTTTGGGAAAATACAGATTCTGAGCTGCTGTATGACAAACATATATGCATGCATGTCTGTGTCCTTTTCCATTTCATATTTTATACCATTAATGTCTTTAAAATCTGGTGCATGTGAATTTGTATGTAGACTGGAAAAGAGCCATTCCTAAACTAATCACATTATAGATATAACAACAATGTAACCATTTGTTTTCCTATAGAATTGAATTTTCTCTTTCAAACATCTGATATGTATAAGCTGAAAGAATCAGTCCTCTGTGAATATCGACCATTGATATCCGACCTCGGATAATTATACAAAAACTGTAATCCATTCTCTAAACTGTTTATCTAACCAAGTCGGCCATGTATAAAAAGAAATTCAGATCTCCCTTTCTATTCACCAATCTCATGATCTACTAGCATACAGAAACCCCTGATAACCACGGTTTGGGGCTGTCTAAGACTGATTATCAAATAAAATGATAACACAAATAAACCTTATGTTGTCCACAAGCATGTCAATCCTTCTGCTCAGTTCTTTAGAGTAACAATCAAGCTTGGGTGCAAAAGAAGAAACAGTACTGCACTTTATTAGAAATTGTAACATAACTACATCTACATTAGATATAAAAAGAAAAGGTTACACTTATCAATTATCATATAAGTTGAAATTACAATTGAAAATACATTTTTAGATTGAAAATTCGACAACCTTTTTGATTTATAACTAAAAAAGTCTTGAAGCTTTGAAGAATGAAGGGTCCTTTTCAAAGCCCCAAGTTTTTCTTTCATTTAAAGGGGGCAGTTTCTCAGAGAAACCTGATTTCAAAGATAGACTCAAATTACAGCAAAATACACAAATATTTCTAAAGTCTCACTGAAGAAAAAACATTTCTTTATTTCCCCCACGATTTTCTCACACACATGACAAGGTTGTATAATTCCCTTAAATTCACTTAATGCAATCCAAATACATAGCTAAATCAATGTCTTTTAAATGGAAACAAAAATAACAAAGTATTAGTTGACTGTATTATGTTATTATGATATAATTATGTAAAGGAACTGTTGAAAACAATTTCTGAAGACAGATGAGGTTATAAACAATCAAATATCACAGTGTTCTATAGGAACTGTGATTTGTCGCCTGTGTGTTTTGCATATTCTGTAGGAGACAGAAGAAATAAATGTACAGCACATTCAATCATAAGGTGCTCATATAATTAAATAGCCCCTTGTAGATATAATGGGTTTCAGTGTCTTACTAAAGGAAAATTTCACAAAAATAAATATGTGCAATGAAAAATTGACACAATTATAGTGTATAATGTTTACTGTGGAGTTTGTAAATTCCACCGGTAGCCTAGTGAATTTCCTCCCAAATTACATGCGTCCAGCAATGTACAAGGATATATTCATCTAATTGTTACTTGACAGAGAAGTCTTTTGGAGGAAATATATTGATTTCATACGAACAACTACTTCATTTTGTTTCCCTTTTTGTCACATTTGTATTTAAATAGACCACATACTCAATGGTTAGAGGTCATCGATACTCTATAGATGTAAATGTCATATGCTGTAAATTTCAAGAACAGAAAAAAAAGTTGCAAAACATGTTGTTTCCTGCAATATGTCAGCTAGTGATTGCATTATAAAACAGACTGGAAAAGATGACAAATTGGAAATGATTGAAATCTTTAATAATTATTTCAGTTTCATGCGTTCAATTTTTTACTTCAGTGTTCTTTGGAAGTTTCATTCTCTAGTACATAGTAGTGAAAATCATTGATAAATTTATTATTAAAGTCATTGCTTATCATTTTCACTTTTTCTTTAAACCAATTGGTCTAGATTTTAAGTAGACATATGACATTCTTTTTAGACCTAGGACCTTCAGACACTGTGAGATGGCTGTGTTAGGAATTGTCTTGTCAAGATAGGTTTAATGATTCAGTACCCCAACTATAGGGTTTACAGAAGGTAGTAGAAGTATTCAACTACGGGAATTCTCCCCTGATCTAGACCTCTGACAACCACACTTAATACGATGTTCCAGTGAAGGGTTTTTAAGTACACAACATTTGAATCAACGAGTACAATATTTATTTAAACTTTTACAGTCACAGAATACAGTCTCAACTCAAAACCGGTACTCCAACAAAGAAAGATATTCTCTATGTAAATGACAGCTGATTAAGACTTTCTTTCATTGGATGTTTAATAATTCGATAATTGCTATAATTAAAACTGACTGGTGGTGAATGCACAAATTTACGAGCTGAGTATGCATTCACTGTGAAAGGTTTTTTGGGGGGACAATGATTTTATCTCTATGATTTCCTTTTATGACAAACGAAAATTGCTGTCGATTTATATCTCTGCGTGGTACAATTCAATGGTTGTGACGGGCGACCCGACTATAACAGATATGGCACTGCCCTGGGCCCTGTCCCTATACTGACATAAGTGAACGGTGTACGTAGGTTTATTTTCAGGACTAATTGTATCACTCAGATCCCTTTAACCAAACTATGATGATATCTATTACTCATAAATACTGATTTGCAGATCTACTAAAGAAGACTTTAGAACTGTCTGTATCTTAAGGATTAACATATTTTCACAGTGGATAATTCTAACCAATATCACACAAAAAAACATGTTTTATTCATGTTGCCTTTTTTGTTGGCTGCTCTCAATATGAACTTAAGTCACAAATTCATATATGGGTAAACTCAGCCATAATAACTTCAAAATAATTATCTCACAATATCTGTCGCATTAATATGCTCTAAATGAAGTAAATTTGTTATACTGAGTAGATCTAAATTTCTAAAGTAATGTGTTTATTCCATTGCAAGTAAAAATAATTTAAGAAACTGTAATTCAAATCAGATTATGTCATGAAATGTCAAGGCATTTGATTAAGTTTCATGGTATTAATAGTTAAATTAGCAAAGAAGGATTCAATTTCAATGCCTTGATAATATAATACTGAGATTACAACAAACTCTAGATCCTTCAGAAATAATACACAGCCCTTTGTTGTCAAAATCTTTCCTGTGACAACACAATTACAAACAGACTGTTAAAACGTTTAAAAATCTTTTTCTCCGATAAAACTTTATATTTGAAAACATTTGCATAAAAAGACGCATATCTTTAATAGCAAAGCTCTAGATATTCACTTTGTGTTGTTGTAGGGGAAAAGAACTTTGATTAATCTTTTCAAAAATCATCAATTGTACCATCATGTGATTGTTCTTTCTGTCTCTGGCACTTTTTTCTCTTTTCATATCGCCTCAAATGTTATAATAAATAGTTTATGAGGGCTTCTGCTTCAGATTCCAATTTGGAAACAACTTTGAGGCTATCAATATATAGAAAAGACTAAAAATTGATTTTCTGAGCATATTTTCATTTTGATTTTTTTTTTCAATTGTATGATGCACTTAACATTTCTTTCATTTGTGAAACAATTTCCGCATGTCTAAATTGTGGCAGGTTTGGTATAGTTACAATTAAAGGATAACTAAAACTATGTTAATGTCTAATTGTGTCCATAGGGCGTGTGTTCCCTGACAGTCACTCTTAATATATATTTTCATACACATCACAAGTATACAGAAAAGATGGAGATATATAGCCTCGAATAATTTTGTAAAATTGATAATCTGGTTTCATCATACTATAGTTTTACTGTGTTTAACCATCAAAGATACATTTGATAGGGTATTAGTTCAACATTCTCTGGTGTACAAAGTAAAGAATTGCCATTAAGAAAGGGTTTGTGGATTAAACTGATATTCCCACCAATCACCTGACATATGATATATACCTTTAGTTTGGGATACCTGGCCATTGTATATATGGGTCTGTATACCTGCATGGCCCTTAACTTACAGTCAAACTTAAGGTACTCGATAACAAAATAAACCCAATGGTAACTTTGAGGAAATGGGTTATCTTAACCCTTAGAATGTTAGGTAGTTTTCTAAGAATAGATTTTTGTGTCATCTGCTTTCCAAAACCCCAAAAATCTGCTTAATTTTGGTGATGAAAGATACTCAGAGTAGAAAACGGGTTAGAAATAAATTGGCGGCTGGTCTGGATCTAACCTCTTTGCATATGCATGAAGTTGGTTCCAGCACTTTAAGGGTTAAACCATTTCATGTTATGTTTTACTTGAGCCAAATGTAAAAACCTATCATTAAAATGTAAAAATAAAAAAACTAATTTATAATCCAAAGTTAAATGGTTTATTTAATTTGGAATAGTTGTGATATGAAGGAAGAAAAAGTTGTTTTCAATTGACATATTGTCATTATTCAAAAAATTGCATTTCCCCCAAAACAACAGTTAACTTTCAATGCAAACATTCCACATGGGGATTTTGTTCATCATAAATAAAACCTTCAATATAGACAAACACGCTACACTTTTGTACATAATATATACATAAAATGCTTACTGAATGTTTATCAAATGCTTGCTATTGAATTCTTGAAGAAATCATGATCTTTAGGTCATCTACAGAGTATAATAAAAGCACATAAAGGGTTTTCAGTCCGTTCAAATTCCTGTGTATTTGATTAATTGATATGAAAACATACATGTACATTAGTCACTGTATCAATGGATCTAAAAATAACAGGTAAACTAACTCATTGAATAAGCAATGAATTTCAATATTTAATTGACTTTACAAAGCTTACATCAATCACTCATCCCTTAGTGATACTTAGTTACAAAAAACCTGTAAAAACTTAAAAAAAAGGAGGTCTTGCAGAAGTCTGCAGTTGTCTGCAGTTGTCTGCATTTGTCTATTTTGTTGGATTAAATCTTAACAATGCAAAAAGAAATAACTCTAACAAACTGTTCGAGGAAAAAACAGATTTAAAATAATGAGACTCATTATTAGTTTTTTGCATGATCACCAATAGGCGACCTGAGCAGTATAACTGTCATATGGGCCATGGACAGTGTGGGATATGTATGGATTATGAGGACCATTATTAGTTTTTTGCATGGTCACCAATAGGCGACCTGAGCAGTATAACTGTCATATGGGCCATGGACAGTGTGGGATATGTATGGATTATGAGGACCATTTTTAGTTTTTTGCATGGTCACCAATAGGCGACCTGAGCAGTATAACTGTCATATGGGCCATGGGCAGTGTGGGATATGTATGGATTATGAGGACCATTTTTAGTTTTTTGCATGGTCACCAATAGGCGACCTGAGCAGTATAACTGTCATATGGGCCATGGGCAGTGTGGGATATGTATGGATTATGAGGACCATTTTTAGTTTTTTGCATGGTCACCAATAGGCGACCTGAGCAGTATAACTGTCATATGGGCCATGGGCAGTGTGGGATATGTATGGATTATGAGGACCATTTTTAGTTTTTTGCATGGTCACCAATAGGCGACCTGAGCAGTATAACTGTCATATGGGCTATGAACAGGGTGGGATATGTATGGATTATGAGGACCATTTTTGCCCTGTTGTGGCTTAGAGTAATTAGATGTAGATGCACCTCTGCTGTCTATCCAATTATCATGGTTAATTTGGATTACCTCTTTCATGACTAGAGCCAGCAGGGATCAACCCCCCTGTCTGGCTTTGATCATTCCTAGAATGATAAATTCCAGCAACTCTTTAATTGAACCAAGAATTCTTCCAATTTGACTAATGAGACTCTGAAATGGAAATGGACCAGCATCGCTTATAGTGCACAAAATATCACATATATTGTTCAATGTCTGTTTACGTCTACAAAAACAACTATGCAATTGACAGAAAGAGCTATATGTAGTTTATTGCGGTACCTGTTTATTGTTATGAAGATTAATAATATCACATACCTAATAATTGTCTTTAGTCATAGTTCATGTATCCTCTTGTAATGGAAAGACATTCAGATCCTTTCTTTCATATTGCTTTAAAGAGACCTAACAACATTCAATTAAAATATGTCTAAGCAAAAATGTCTGATTGAACATCACTTAACAGTAATTTAATCAACATTTTGGCAGCAACCGCTCATACTCAAAGACGGTGTAATGAATTTACTAACATTTATAGATCTTTAAAATCATTTCATTTTGTGTTGCTTTCATTAGGATGTTTTTTTGTTTCTCTGCTTCCATTTAACAACCTTTAACCAATTAAGTCCATATAAACCAGTTCTAATCCACTCCGAGGTTATGGTTTAATAATCCAAAGGATTGATGAATTTGAAGTTATGTTACCTCAGCAGTACATGACTAGACTGACAGAAAATCCATGTTCCCAGGGGAATGTATCAATACACCTTACATAACAGATGATCACCCATCAATGCCATACTGTTATGACATCTCCCCAGGTTTGTTAATTACCTGACAAGTTCAGTAATTGAAGGATGCCCGTCTATCCCATCTTCTAAGTCTTATAATTGCATAAACGACCATTGACAATTATCAGATTTCATTATTGTTTAAACACACATGATACAAATTTAGCCTAGCTGACCTAAATGTTTCTTTTTAACTAGACAAGTCACTCTACGCAACTTCTTTTCCAAACCTTCAAAACTTGTTTCGAAGGACACTTCAAGTTAATTGCATAATTGGTTTAAAATTCAACTGCTTCACATTAACCAAGAATGGACATACATTACAACAGCAAGAAAAACAGTGGTAATGGGGAAAACCAAGTAAGTTAATAATCTTCATAGAAAGTTCCCCAAAGCTTGACTATTAGAAGAAAATTAACCACTGTATTAGTCTGTTTGCATTACATTAATTTATCATTGATTATCAGTTTGTCATAGTCCTGACAGACTTCTAGCTCTTTGGAAATATCTGCCAGGGTGTAATAATTATCCCCCATCATATTCATCTATAAATACATGTATCCATTCTGTACATGCAGCTATACCAGTGCTGATTGATCCAGTCTCCAATGTTTCCCTGTCTTTTTCTTTCTTCGAAACACTAAACATGTGCTATGGCTCGTTTTAGAAAATGAATGTACATTGGTCAGTGAGATAGGAGAACAACTTGACAAACAGAATAATAATATGTTACAAGATTTACTAATTGACAAAGATCCACTTTGTAGTTGGAATTATGAACAAAATCATAAGATCTAGCAACATCAAATTGTTTGTGAGACTGGCTTTAGTGAGTTCATTCAGGCTGAGTCCAAGATTTATACCGGTCTATTCTATACTGTCTCACTCGGAGCTACCTCTCACTTTAGGATGTTTTCACTATAATTAGCTGATCACTAATTCATCCCTTACCTGACTAATAATTAAGTGATAGTACAAAGTATCAGCTACTTGCTACCTTGATGGTCCAAGTATTACCCTGACCCAGGGGTGGCCAAATCTGTGTTTGACAAGCTAGGTAATAAGAAGAACTCATTTTGCCATCTCTGCTTACCTCATTAAACACTAATACATTTACCTCTGCTATTTACATATCCTCAAAATATGTAACATCTTATGAAAAATTTATTCAGATAGCTGACAAGAAAAAAAGCCATTCATTTCTTTTTTTCAAAAACATGTGGCGTTTAAATTGAAATTGACAACTATCCATGTGATTGTATTCATGATCTACATTTACCTTCAGGTTGATGTAAATCTAGGCGAGGTGCCAACCAATATCTACATATACCTTCAGGTTGATGTACATCTAGGCGAGGTGCCAACCAATATCTACATATACCTTCAGGTTGATGTACATCTAGGTGAGGTGCCAACCAATATCTACATATACCTTCAGGTTGATGTACATCTAGGCGAGGTGTCAACCAATATCTACATTTACCTTCAGGTTGATGTACATCTAGGCGAGGTGTCAACCAATATCTACAATATCATACATATACCTATCAGGTTGATGTACATCTAGGCGAGGTGTCAACCAATATCTACATTTACCTTCAGGTTGATGTACATCTAGGCGAGGTGTCAACCAATATCTACATATACCTTCAGGTTGATGTACATCTTGGCGAGGTGCCAACCAATATCTACATATACCTTCAGGTTGATGTACATCTAGGCGAGGTGCCAACCAATATCTATATTTACCTTCAGGTTGATGTACATCTAGGCGAGGTGTCAACCAATATCTACATTTACCTTCAGGTTGATGTACATCTAGGCAAGGTGTCAACCAATATCTACATATACCTTCAGGTTGATGTACATCTAGGCGAGGTGTCAACCAATATCTACATTTACCTTCAGGTTGATGTACATCTAGGCGAGGTGTCAACCAATATCTACATTTACCTTCAGGTTGATGTACATCTAGGCGAGGTGCCAACCAATATCTACATTTACCTTCAGGTTGATGTACATCTAGGCAGTGTCAGGTGATGTACAACCAATATCTACATTTACCTTCAGGTTGATGTACATCTAGGCGAGGTGCCAACCAATATCTACATTTACCTTCAGGTTGATGTACATCTAGGCGAGGTGCCAACCAATATCTACATTTACCTTCAGGTTGATGTACATCTAGGCGAGGTGCCAACCAATCTACATCTTCACTATGCCAACCAATATCTACATTTACCTTCAGGTTGATGTACATCTAGGCGAGGTGCCAACCAATATCTACATTTACCTTCAGGTTGATGTACATCTAGGCGAGGTGTCAACCAATATCTACATTTAACTTCAGGTTGATGTACATCTAGGCGAGGTGTCAGGTTGATGTACATCTAGGCGAGGTGTCAACCATATATCTACATTTAACTTCAGGTTGATGTACATCTAGGCGAGGTGCCAACCAATATCTATATTTACCTTCAGGTTGATGTACATCTAGGCGAGGTGTCAACCAATATCTACATTTACCTTCAGGTTGATGTACATCTAGGCGAGGTGTCAACCAATATCTACATTTACCTTCAGGTTGATGTACATCTAGGCGAGGTGTCAACCAATATCTACATTTACCTTCAGGTTGATGTACATCTAGGCGAGGTGTCAACCAATATCTACATTTACCTTCAGGTTGATGTACATCTAGGCGAGGTGCCAACCAATATCTACATTTACCTTCAGGTTGATGTACATCTAGGCGAGGTGCCAACCATATATCTACATTTAACTTCAGGTTGATGTACATCTAGGCGAGGTGTCAACCAATATCTACATTTACCTTCAGGTTGATGTACATCTAGGCGAGGTGTCAACCATATATCTACATTTAACTTCAGGTTGATGTACATCTAGGCGAGGTGCCAACCAATATCTACATATACCTTCAGGTTGATGTACATCTAGGCAAGGTGTCAACCAATATCTACATTTACCTTCAGGTTGATGTACATCTAGGCGAGGTGTCAACCAATATCTACATTTAACTTCAGGTTGATGTACATCTAGGCGAGGTGCCAACCATATATCTACATTTAACTTCAGGTTGATGTACATCTAGGCGAGGTGCCAACCAATATCTACATTTACCTTCAGGTTGATGTACATCTAGGCGAGGTGCCAACCATATATCTACATTTAACTTCAGGTTGATGTACATCTAGGCGAGGTGTCAACCAATATCTACATTTACCTTCAGGTTGATGTACATCTAGGCGAGGTGTCAACCAATATCTGCATTTACCTTCAGGTTGATGTACATCTAGGCGAGGTGTCAACCAATATCTACATTTACCTTCAGGTTGAGGTGAGGTGTGAAGCAATATTTCAAATAAATATATATATACAACCTAAAAAGGAGCCATTTCAACATTGTTTTTGCAACCCCTCACTTTAAGGACAAAAACTCACTAGACAAGAATTACTTTCAAATTAAATAAATGCAAGAAAACATTCCCAATTAGATACATCTTTACTAACAGTATAACCTGGTGCCTTTACCTGTGTATAAAGGGCTAACAACCCTCTCATATTACCAGTTGTCCAGTGCCCCCTATTTATCCAGTCTCAATGAAAGGGGACAGAAAGTTTCGCACTATTTGACCTGTCAGTGTTTAGACACTTTGGACATTTAACATGAAACAGTAGCTGACTGACAATATTTTTCTTTTTATGGTCTCCATTGGCAACCCATGTTCACTCAATTACAAACAATCAACTTTTCCACCCAGTGCAAGATGAAAGAAAACATTGATTTGTTCTCAGGTAATAGAGAGTAAAAATTATCTCAAATTAAATATTACTTCTAAAATATGTTGTACATAGTCATTAGTCAATCGTTTTGTTATAATCTTAATCTTAAAAGAAATGTGTTTAAAGAAAATATTGCCCAATATCTGAAGCCTATATAACAAATTGAATCAGATCAATTGTCCTGTTTATCTATCATCAGCCTAACTTTCCCAACCATCAAACTTTTTTTCATTTTCATGATAATTGGTTTCCTGTAATTTCAACCTAAACATTGTTTTCAATGTTACCTTTGAAATGGCATGTCATTGAGCTTCCCTGTGGGTGGGGGTTCCTTTTTGCTTAACACATTATCAAATAAAAACGACGTTTGACCAGTTTGTTGCAGAATAATCTGGAAAACATTCTGGGTACAGAAGAAATTGCTCCAGACGAGCAATTTCTCCTTTGCCCAGAATGGTTTTTGCCCCATCAGAAGATTATTTTTCAATTTCATCACATTTCGAAATGTCGTCTGCAAACTCTTACAATGTGGGATGGTCGAAAATTTGGTATTTGGTAAAGGGTTAAGGGTTTATGAAAGTTTTAATTTTCTATAGTCCAGAACCTCTGCCACACAAACGATCCTCAGATTTACATAAGATTCAGAGATTTCAATGAAAGGGCAATGTTTTTGACTCCCTTCTTATTTCTAATGCTATTATAAGAGTCAGTACTTTATAGAACTGTTTTATAAAGTACCAACAAAAGAGGATTTCTTTGTTCCATTCTGGCGCCTAAAATGGGACCAAATGCAGACCTGTCCTTTATCTGTTGTTTACCACCTTATTTCAAATAAACCTGTATGTTACTGGAACACTGTGACTTTGTCAATCAAATTCATTAATTATGATCAACTAATATTTATAATTTGATGGAAGATTTCGGATATTTACCTGATTCTTGTGTTGGCTAGAAATTGTCTTCATGAGTAAGCTAGGGACTGCCTCTTTATCATTATAAAAATTCAACTTTACATAGCATTATTGATTTGGCATTTACAGCGGTCGGCAAAATTAGTTTATAGTTATGTCATTTAAACATAAACATTGTATGAAACCAAACCTGACCATCTCAACTCAGTCCATTGATCAAAACTCATGTCTCCATTTAACTATAACACTGTATAAACTTCAATTCCCTTCAGCAATAAATATTTAATAGAGCGAGCAATTCCGGAATTTTATAACCATTTGTAAATTTTCATCAGTAATGTCTATCAATTCCTAGCCAATTAACAACATGTAGAACTCTTCATACTTCATGATGTATTCTCTTTCCCTCATCCTTAAAGGTCATTATAAACAGTCTCCCCTTTTAGTCCCTTGTAAGTAAAATGTCTTTTTCCGTGTGTTGTCTATGATCTTTGTGGTCCACTTTTTATTTTGGACTTTAAGTCACATAGACTTGCAAGGGAAATAAAAAGAGAAAAACTAAATGCCCAACATGATTTATTTCTATCATTTCTATATGAAGAACTTTGCCAAATGATTATCAGTACAATAAACTACTATGATACATGCTGATCAAATCATTCATGTTCAGTTTAGCAAAATTTAACAAAATATGAAGATAAAAAAAGATCCAAAAATCCAATGTAATGGTAATTAATGAATTCTTTGTTAAGAATTAACTTTGTTTCAATGTTGAAATATTTGTAAAGCTGACCTAAAGGAAAGCTTCAAAGGTCTGACAGAAAAAAGCTTAGACATATTCAGTTATGTGTATACATATTTCATTTTTAAAAATAAATCAATAATATGAAAGCACAGACATTGGAAGAGAATCCAATCAATTTATAAACATGATGCAATGTCTCCTGTGACAAACAAAATAATGAAACATGTGCTGACATCATGACAAGCTTGCTTGTTCCAAAAGAAGGCTTTCACTTTGTAGCATTCAAATTTCTTCAATGTCTTTCAGAAATGTCAATATGAAATTCACTGACAATGTTGGCCCAATCAGAAGAACAAATATTCCATTGAATACTGGTCAAACATTGACCCAACTGGCCAGAGACCATTACAAACAACAACTGTTTGATCACATGACCTTCTCATTAGGAGTTTTAAGACGTTCTATTGTATACCAAAAATGGGCCTTTAGGCAGTTTCTGTCTGACTGGACGGCAAAAAATATGGCAACTCTGTGTTAAAAAGACTCGCCTTTTCCCCCTTACATTGCCTTCTTCCTCAAGTAACTGAATGTTAACTGTTTGAGTTTTGATTTTATCAAAAAACTTTTACCAGGTATTTTCACCTTACTCCATACTACCTGATCACTTGATCATATTTGTGACAAAAAATTAAGAAATCATTGAGCCAATAACAATTAGCTCATGATGATTGTTTTCTTATGATAGTTTCTACCTATATTAGAAAATAAAATGCCTTAATCTGTTAATGTTACCTTCGTATATCATCACATTTGTAATGACTTACTTTGATGCATCTATGTCAGAGGAGTTTCAAAAAGATGTAACAAAAGCAGAATTAGCTTATGATGCACAATATTTCAGTATGTCAAAATATTTTGTAACATATGTCACATAGGAAATTCCCGTTCTGATATGATCATACCTATTACTTTTGTTTATTCATGCAAGCAATTTGGGAGTGACACAAAAACCCTTCTGAGAGGTCTGGATGATACCTTTTCAACATGTTACAGCAATGGTGATATTGTATCAACATAGAATTGTCTTGTATTAATATTTTGCATTTTGTATCCTAGTTCTTAAACAATCATGCAGACATATTTTATTGATGTATGATATATTCAATTGGCATCATATTATTAAATAAACCATTCTGCTCTTTCCTTTCATCAGAAAAAAATACGATCTAGGCAAGAAGTAACATAGTCTTAATATGTAACATTCAAGCTTCTTTCTTATTTAGAGAACATGTCATAATCTATCCCAAACTATTACTATAATCATAGCTATAAGCAGGCCTGGCTTATAAGATACAAAAGTTTCTTCTTTGTGTACAGTCTTCTAAATGGTAAAAGGATATATGAGAGACAAGATTAAATCTCATCTATTCAGGTAACTATCTTTACTCCGCCAAGTCTTTTGTTTTCATGACTTTATCCGCTATGCCTATTCTACTATGAACAACTGATGTTTGTTATGTTGTTCAATTACTGATGACCTTACTTTAAATTAGTTATTAGAAAGGAAACCTTGTGATTTGTAACTAAAATCGGAGTGTTATGCCTTCAGTAATTATACGGCCTTATAAAGGCTCTTAAAAGTCTTTCCAAATTAAGAATTTTTCTTTAAATCAAGCAGTTTTTCCAAAACTTCAAAGTCACACCAGTTTGATGGTGCGCCAATTCAACAAATCAGCGTTAAAAAATCTAAAAATTGTCAGGCCTTTAGAGGCTTCTTCTTAACTGAAGGAATAAAGTCCTGAAAACAAATACAGTGTATGCCTTACTGGTCAACACTTCAGCAATATTAACTGTATTAGCAAATGTGCATTAGACAAAATCTTAATCATTTAGAGCAGTTATTCATGTTAAACAAAAAAACAATGAGCACTGATTGGTGAACATTCATCAAATTTGAAAATAACAACTACTTGTCAGATGGGACTTGGGTCAGAATCTTCATAAGTGGGTTATATAAGTGTAACTGAGCATCTTTTCTTCACCATATATTCATCATTAGAAGTATATGTTTTTGTCCATTGCCCTATAACAAATGAGGTCATTTGCATCAAACTTTGTTTGAAGAGCAGACACAGAAAGGGTACTTTTATTTAAAAGACCACATTCTCATTTGATAAATAAATGTATGAAGGCACAAAAAGATCAATTCAAAGTGTTTGGCACTGTCTGCAGGATTCCAACAGCATGATGAGGGCTAATAATTAACTTTTGAAAAGTTGATGCTGAAATAAAATGCTCTATCATATAAAAGATACCTTTCTTTCATCATATCAATCGGAAAAAGACACAGGGCAGAAAATATAAACATTGTAAAAAAGAAATGTCAAGATATAATGTTTTAACATCAAACAGTATAAACATATGAATAGTTAAGTCAAGGTTTCAAAGTTAAAATCATGTTTCCATGGTATTTTCTACAGCAGTTATCTCTAACCTTCCTGCATATTTATTTTGTCAGAAAACTAGAAAATAACTGTCTGTTTACAAGATAGTTTTGAAATAAGAAAGACAGAATGACTTTTGTTATAAATGTCATAGCAAAAATCTTATATTTTCTTATAATCTAGTCAAATTACGACTATTCAAACTAATTTGACGTGATAAGAAAATATTGCACAAATTTTTGTATCAGGCAATATCTCTTGTAGACTAGGACATATGGGAACCTCATAAAGTCAACTAGAATTTAATAGAATTTCAGCTTGAAAGTTTAAACATGAATTCGATAACCTATATATAGATAAATTTATCTACACTTAAAAAGTTTCAACACTCGAAAAGAACGAAACCTCGATGAATGAGCAAGTAATACGGGAATGCTATTCAACAATAATTGAATGACAAATTGGAGGGTCCCCAAATTGGACAGATTCTATTTCGGAAAGGTAAATGAAACTTTCTGTCAAAACTTTGCAATATTACATTCAAATTACAGAATGTCTTGAAATTGAAAGTTGACACCTTAATGTCCACCTGTATGTAGAGGACAGTAGCCGACTCCCGTAATGACAGATCTAGTATACACCGAAATAAACACGGGACACCGATACACAAAACCTCACGACACGCTTGTCGCGAAAACATTCCAGTAAACTCTTCTAAACTTACGAGACAACGGGCAAAATGTTTTCTAGCGTAGAGAATAAAATAAATGATAAATTTACCTTGTTTTGCGTTAGTTCCACCAATAATACACGAAAACAATCCTATTAAAATTACACAAGTATTCCACACACATCTTGTATACTCCGCCATGTTTCACTTTCTGAATCGAATGAGTGACCCAGATTGAGGCATGCGCACTGACTAGCTGATCATATTGTAAACTCTGGGCTGGTGTTGTACGGGGGAATATTTCGATACACCCCAAGGTCTGTTACTTTGATTTTATCCAGACCTAAATAAACGCTCAACAAATCTAGAAAACTTAATATAATGACCAGTAAAATTATCGAGATGTGCTAGCACAAACAAGAAAAATGTGTTCGCCTAAAGTATAACCATGATGCTCATTTCTTGTACCTAGCTTTTTCATTTCGACTCTAAGCTTGTTGACACGGAAAAATATATTAAGGTAACTTTCTATGTGTATAAGTTTCTTAATATTAATTAATTACATCTGTTCGCATGAAGTATAACCACATACACTGTCAACCTGGGTGTGCGCGAATGTGTGTGTAAGTCTCTGTGTTCATGCGTGTGTTTTGTATGGGTAAACGTGTGTGTGTGGGTGTGTCTGTTGTGTCTTGATAAGTGTCTGTGAAAGTGGATGTGCGGACGTATGTTTCTATATTTGTTGTATCCATGTTTACTTCTCTTTGTTAAATCACTGTTTTCTAATTGACATTAACATTGTTCACAAATTATCATGTATATGCAAATCTCCATTTTGGAGGAAATAAAGAATAAAAAAAATAGGTCTTGTTCACAACATCCCTTTTTAGTCAACCTTAGACAAACTTATGTATAATAAAGGACGCATACACTATTGTATAATAAGGGACGCATTCATAATTCGCTGTTCAATCACCAAACTTTTTCTTTATCAAAAACATCCAATAAACAAACTTAAGCAGACAATAATCAATTTAGAAAATGAAGAAGAAAGAAGATATTTTTTGTATCAAGAAGGGGGCATTGCAGAAAGTTATCTATCTGTCACTCAAGATGACCCTTGATTATTTTGTTCGTCGTTACATTCATGAAAGCGTCATTCAAAGCATAAGGTTCGGTGCAATATCCCATTTTTAAGGAAACAGCCCCAGTCTGTAGTTTACTCTATTCCACCGATCGTCTAATGAATTATGCATAAGTTGTTAGTTGTCGGCTCATCAAAGGAAATCGACACTGGCTGATTATCGCGATAGGTGTAGTATTATCGTACGCCCCGCCCCTTATGTACACTTCGTGACGGAATTGTTGCGTTGTTGATTGAATTACCGAGTAATGCAATTATTTCATAAACTTTGACTAACAATTTTCACCGTTCGTCGTTACGACAGTGCGATGTTGACCAAATTCTGTCAGTAAGTTGTGTAAATCAAAGGAGCCGGTAGATAGTTTTATCCTTGTGTAAACCAGACTTTAGTTCCGTATTATTTGACTGTTAGAATGATAAATGTTTATGCAGATTTGAATCCTCTATCACTGCCGTATAAGATTCTTTTCCATAGCAGTATCTAATGGACCATTGAAAATGCAATGTTATACTTTTAAAGGAACCATTTTTACCACCTTGCAGACTGTTTCGACAGATAACATTAAATCACATAGAGATATCAGTGATGATTAACGTATGTCTAAACAATAACGACTCAATGTTTTCAATATAACGAATGCTGTGTAGTCGTGAAACATGCGTGTTCTTTTTACGAGAGTTTATAAGATTGAAATGATATTGAACAAATAGCATATATTTGGAAAGTGCCAATCCGTATGTTACTTCAATACCTTAATAAGGAGCGGTTTTCTTGATAGCATAACGTGCACTACAGCACCGTACCCGACCTCCCCGGAATGATGTAGTTTAGTTCATACACTTTCCTGGAGGTGACTCTTAGGTAAAATGGTGTAAAGTAGCTAGTTTTATAAAATGTAACGATACATAATTTTAAATGTAGAAGCACGTGGCTATTTTACATTCTTTATTATGTACAAAACTCAAATTCTTAGCACAACCAACATGTTTATTGAGTTGACTATACTGTAATCACCACGAAATAGAAAAATAGCCTAATCTGGAACCTAATAAGAACTCAATAATTATCACCTATCAAGAGAATTGCATTTTCATTGTATAACCGAGCCAACAGGTGTCGATGATTCGATAATCATCAACCCGTACCAACTTGCAGGCATTTCAAATATGATCGGTTGTTTACGTCATATCGAAAACTTTCCGTTTGATAACCATCTTATCAATATACAGATACTGGATGAATTACCATCTAACTTCGAAAAGTCCGAATGCTTGAATGGAACCCACCCAAAGCCCGGAGATTGTGAGTCAACCAATCTAACCACTGGACCACCAATGTCATAACTGAGTTCGAGGAGAGTGAAAGCTTTTGTGAATAGCGCATTTACATGTAATCTTTTGGTAAACTGTCTAAAACATCATATGTTGATGTTATTCGTTCAAATCATAACGACCATGCGAACCTAATTCCAAAACTAGAGAATATCATCAACATGATTAAGTCCAGTAACGAGAATCCTTCTATTTTTAGAAGCACAACAGGCAGATTATGATGAAGAACGGTTTCCGAAAGCGCGCCTAAAATTTTGCAGGTGCGTCTACCTGTTATTATTGCATTGAAATTTAATCTGGATTGAAATCAACATTACGCGTTATGCCAGATGTTAATATTGACTTATATCTTAATCATCATTGATGGCTTGAGGCAATAGACGGGTGTCTGCACATAATTGAATATTATAAAATGTGTAATTATATGCCCGACAATGTTAAAAGTACAAATTGGAATATAACATGCATGTCGGTTTGTTTGGTCATGCCATCATGTGGTATCCATGGTTATACAGAGGCTATGATGAGATGAATGATGGTATAAAGTGTGCGTAAAATATCGCCACAGATAAGCCCGTTCAATCTGACACCTTGATATAGACGCACCTGTATATATAACTTCACCACATGCGATTCACAAAGTGAAACATACAATACCTTAAAGATGAATAGTGTCGCCCCTGATACACCAAAATGGTTACGACGTGCTTCCAAGTTTTGACAAATTAAGTTTACTTTGAAGAAATTTCGTAAAACAATATCCACATGTAGGGAAAATAATCGAGAAACTATTCGAAGATAGCTATCTAGACAAAAGGTTGACTGATTAGCATAAAATACGAGCATGTACGACGTGTGTTGTTCCATGGTGACTGTCTTATGTGTCACAGAAGTGATGATGTAGATACGGCGAACAAAAGAGAGACATAAAAATAGCGACCACAAAGAGACAAAAATAAAGCGACCGAAGAGGGGCATAGCTACAGCGACCAAAGAGAGACATACATACAGCGACCAAAGAGAGACATAAAAAAAGCTTCCGAAGAGGGCATAGCTACAGCGATAAAAGAGAGATATGAATATAGCGACAAAAGAGAGATATGAATGCAGCGACAAAAGAGAGGTATAAATACAGCGACCAAATAGAATCATAAATACAGCTACAGTAGGGATATATGAATATAGCGTTCAAAGAAAGATATAGATACAGCGACCAAAGAGGGGCATACATATAGCGTCCAAAGAAAGATATAGATACAGCGACCAAAGAGGGGCATAGCTAAAGCGACCAAAGAAAGATATAGATACAGCGACCAAAGAGAGCGTCCAAAGAAAGATATAGATACAGCGACCAAAGAGATAGCGCGACCAAAGAAAGATATAGATACAGCGACCAAAGAGAGATATAGATATAGCGTCCAAAGAAAGATACAGCGACCAAAGAGAGATATAGATATAGCGTCCAAAGAAAGATATAAATACAGCGACCAAAGAGGGGCATACCTACAGCGACCAAAGATAGAAATACATACAGCGACAAAAGTGCGACATAAATGCAGCGACCAAAGAGAGACATAAATACAGCGACCAAAGAGAGATAGAAATACAGCGACCAAAGAGATATAGAATTACAGCGACCCAAAAGGGACATAAATACAGCGTCCAAAGAGAGATAGAAATACGGCGACCAAAGAGAGATGTGAATACAACGTCCAAAGAGAGACATAAATACAGCGACCAAAGAGAGACAAAAATACAGCGACAAAAGAGAGACATAAATACAGCGCCAAAAGAGACATTGATACAGCGACCAAAGAGAGATATGAATACAGCGACCAAAGAGAGATATGAATACAGCGACAAAAGAGAGATATGAATACAGCGACAAAAGAGAGATATAAATACAGCGACAAAAGAGAGATATAAATACAGCGACCAAAGAGAGACATTGATAGAGCGGCAAAAGAGATATGAATACAGCGACCAAAGAGAGATATGAATATAGCGACAAAAGAGAGATAGAAATACAGCGACAAAAGTGAGATATGAATACAGCGACAAAAGAGAGATATAAATACAGCAACAAAAGAGATATATAAGTACAGCGACAAAAGAGAGATATAAATACAGCGACAAAAGAGAGATATGAATACAGAGACAAAAGAGAGACATAAATACAGCGACAAAAGTGCGACATAAATACAGCGCTATCAAATTGACAATGAGGTTGTCTTACACACCAGTATAGACCATACACTCATGCTGCAATATGTATTATTAATGTTGATGAACTCAGCAATTACTTTATAACGTTTTCGAACGACTTGGATTTAATCGAAAAACGTAATAAAAGTGAAGTTAAATAATTGGAGTCGAGCTTTATGAAAATGTGGTTTGTAACGTTTAATCGGGATGTCACGTAAAAATGGCGCACATGAACCTGTCTACCTCTACAGGTCTCGCTGAGCTAGAGGCACACCACTAATAACGGTAATAGAAAACATCCCCGAAACGACTCGAGACACAACGAGTCGTATTGGATCCGTTTGTGTAGAGAGACCACACTATTCCTAGGCCAAAAAAAAGGGGACAGAAATCTTGCGCTCCACATCTAAAGCTGTTACGTGGTAAACCTTGTCTTTCTGGAACCGGGTATAACTTTCTACCAACAAACACATTTTATCATCCATAAATGAAAGAGTATATTACATACAAGAATTGAAATCGAAATAAAACAGGGGAATATTCGTCTTTTTAAAATAGAAACTGTACTACGGAGGGATACTCATTAATCGGATGGTTTACAAGATCACAACATTGACTCGTAAAGTAGGCACTGATGGGCCTAAGTCCGCCTATAGATGTTATGTACGTCTGTCCCGAACCAACTGCCCTGATGTAGGCAACTAGACATGTTTTGTGATGTATGTACGGTGTGGCCTCGAGCCGACACACCCTCCCGCCATGGATATCCTGGTATGTGAGATACGTATCAGTGTAGGTACGACCGAGACTGGGGACGAACTGAATCATCGAGTCGGCTACCGGACTTTTATACCGACTTAACCCATTAACAACCAATAACGACATTTGACTCTGGAAAACAATGTGTGAAAAGGAGGAATTGCTCTTAACGAGCAATTTCTCATTTTCCCACAATGTTTTCTGTTGGAGATTACCTTTCAGTTTCATCACATTTTGAGATGTCGTCTGCAAACTCTTTCAATATGGGACAGTCGAAAATTTGGCGTTTGGTAAAGGCTTAACGGATAGACATTTGGTTTGGGGATATACAAATGAAGGATTCTTTATCTCGTTAAGGATATCTTTTGTCAATGTATTTTACTTATAATGACATGTCTATCAGCAAAATACAAACCTTCTGACAACTGCTTTTCACTCATTACCATGCGACACAGCCTTTTTCCAAATTATCAAATATCGTCAATGATGAAGATTTGCAGACAAACATTCTAATCGCATTAGATTTGTTAGACATTCTTGTGGTATGATAGGAAAAAGGAAATATATTTTTTTCTCATGATTTCGTCAAATGAAGTGTTTCACTAAGCGCAGAAGTGAAACATCAAACCACACATTATAATTGATGAAACGAAGTCGGTTTTCCATTGTTGAAAACACAGCCAAATCGGTCCATGGAGAAGAGTTTCTTTAACTAAAAGTATAATACCCACACATAGATTAGACCTTACAGTGTTGAAATCAATTTCACGTTTAAGCAAACAGGTTAGATCAAGGCTAGCCGCCAAGTAAATTGGCGGCTGGCCTGTGATCTAACATGTTTGCTACTCACAGTATCTTTCCTCATCAAAATTTAGCGTATATATAAGGTTTTGGAAAGCAGACGACACAAAAATCTACTTTCAGAAAATTTCCAAGCATTCCAAGGGCTAACAAAGGCTCACTCTTAACGATGAGAATCACAAAGTATCGTTTCCGATGGGGATCTACTCGGAGGTGCCGCAGAAAGCTTTATGATGTGTTTTCTCCGAGGTAGGTGTATAATGAAAGAACAACAAGGAATCACAATGTTCCTCTACTGACCACGGGGATTACGAGAGGTGACCTGTTGACCTGACCACGTCATCGCAATGTAGTTGTCTCCGATCAGGACTCGTATTGGACGATCCGAGTGGGCTCGGTTGTGAGAATATAACCGCGATGAGTAGAGCTAGTCGTATCGGATTAGCCAGTATATCGAGTCGTACTCTCACCCCACACAGAGTGAAGAATAAGCACGATTAACCCTTTAATAAACGCCAAATTTTCGACTGTCCCAAAATGAAAGAGTTTGCAGGCAATATTTCAAAATGGGATGAAATTGAAAAAATAATTTTCTGAGCAATTTCCCCTTTTCCCACAATTTTTTCCAGAATCGTCTTCAACAAACTGGTCACATTTCGTTATTTTTTGGTAATGGGTTAAAACACACCTAGTAGTGGATACTCAGTCTAATGCAAATTTACATGGGTTAGAAGTCTCTTTGTCAAACTTTGCCTCTAACAAACACTGATTCAGTGACTTTTGGTCAAGGTGAGTACGAACAGGAATTGTCTCCTTTTAAGGAGTTGTCATCAGTAATTAGTTTTATTTCATAATGGAAACATACGTATTAAGGGTAATATGATCATTGACATGTATGTTTTCATTAGAAATGTTAATCCCGGTTAATCCGTTAATCCGACCGTTCGTTCGACTGTAGATTTATCCCCGGGACCCGTGTTATCGGGGGAGTTAAACCATTACTAAACAAAAACGACATTTAACCACTTTGTTGCAGACGACACTGGAAACATTGTGGGAAAAGGAGGAGTTGCTCGCTTCGTGTAATTTCTCATTTACCCACAATGTTTTCTGCCCAATTAGAAGATTATTTTTCAATTGCATCACATTTTAAAATGTTGTCTGCAAACTCTTTCAATTTGGGACAGTCGGCAAATTTGCTGTGTGAGAAAGGGTTAATACTCTGACGTTCGACCTCAGGCCTCGCATATCTCCTAATCTCCAACCTGAGCAGGAAGTGTCATCTAGTCTGTACCCGTTACCACATAGTGTGGTGTGGTGGGTGGAAAATTGGAAAATATGGGTAAAAGGAAGTTATGAAATGTAAATTAATCTACAAGGGATAACACTCTTTAAAAGATACGTAAAATATTCCAAAGAATTATGGTTTATTAAGCATTCTAAGACAATAGTACATGCGCACGACATTGATTATCTTTGAGTTGTCATTAAAAACGATTAAAACCTCTTAGACTTTTCTCTGTAAGTAATAAGCATTGAAATGGTTTTTGAGTAATCTTCACCATGTAACAAATCATCATTTTCACGAATTTCCGTGTTCCTAAGTTGCTGAACATCTGCGTTTTTTTAGTTTCCATGCTTTCAGTGTTACGGTTGCAAACTTTTGACCATTTCAGTGATTTCGTATGACGGAATCAAGGATTTCACATGGACAGACACAAGTTTGTTAGACCTAAATGATGATGATATGTAAAACTACCGCTGCTTACTTATTGGTAATTCGAATATAGATTTTTGTTTAATAAAATAAAATGTTTAAACGGTTTCAAATATTTGTAAAATAAATGTGCTACATTTCTAACCCACGATAATAAAAGGGATGAATAGTGTAATAATCTAGTTTTATGCGTGTCTATAGATTTTTTTTTTTACATATTTATACCAATTTAGCATATAAAACACGATACATAACCTTTATAAATGTTATACAGTTGGGCCAAAAGGCCTGGGTCACAAATGTTCACAACTTAGAAACGGCCATTCCCCTATGCAATTGCAATATTAGAGTGTGTTTATTTTACCATTTGTTGCTTAAAGGCCCATTAAAGGAGAATAATGATTTACCAAACTATATCAATTGGTTAACTTTTGGACAGATTCAAATAGTTATTTCCAGAAAACACCATCAGCACAACTTAAATGTAAAAGTAAACTAGAAATAACCCAGATTAGCAAGTTTTATAATTCAGATTTCCTGATTCTTAACCTCTGACCTTGACAGTTGATACACACATTTTTGAACCGACCAATCAGAATTCGTGATTTTGAATTTGTAAACAAACAGGTTGTTGATAAACATGATTGAATTGGAGACAACTATATTTCAAACACAAAATTACTTATTTGAAATGAGTCGATTTGATAGGGTTTTAATGCATTCCTAAACTAATTCTCATGACTTTTATGAACATATTAAAAGAACTCCATATATATTTTGAGTAATTTATTTGTACTCCTCTCCTTTGATGTGCCTTTAAACAGGGAAACTTGAAAGATAAACACTTATCGCACTTATGTAACATTAATGTTCTGATGATTTAAAATGACAAAATATGGTTTCTACGAAATGGAAAGAACGATAGAATAAGAATAAACTGAATAATATTACTAAAGTAAACAAGAATACAGATTCATTTAGACACGTTGTACCATGCATTTTCAGGAACGGGAGCCGGACAAAAGATCCAATCTTCATTTAGTTAGGAAAGCGAAGATATTCCATTTGACGGAATGATTATGATGCCAGTGACATTCGACCAAGTGTACTGAAATAGATGTGTTGTTTTTATAGATATCATTAAGATACGTGTCTCCATGAAATTAAAAAAACCTAGGTTTAAGAGTTGGTACTTCATGAGCAAGATTAAACTATAACATTCACAGTTGACAAAGTGAGCTTAAATGATGATTATATGAATTTCGATATTACTGAGATGTAAGAAAGAAAACACAAACTTATATACCGGATCGGGGACATAAACTCGTTATCCATAAAGATCGCACACTCCCCCAAAATAGCGAAAGTGTGTCCTTAAGCTATATCTATTTCGATAAAAAATAAAAATAGTTTTTCTCCGCATGGGTTCAAATCCTGAGATGGATATGGATTTTCATGAGAGGCAGTCTCCCGACTGACTTACGGAATGCCGATGGTTCTACCAACCTTGACCAGCCCTTATTGGCAGTTGAGCATGGGGTCTTCCTCCATCATTAAGAGTCGGACATCGCTACATAACTGAAATAATGTTGATGTGATGTAAAACCCATATAAAAAAGAGGGAGCTAGCTAGGATGGGTGGTTTACCTATGTTGATGTATTACACTAAATAGACCCGAGAAAGGTGACCCGGTAACCAGCACCGACACTAAAACACCGTCAGCTATATTAGTCAACCGAAACGTTCGATTATCAAAACTATCAATTTTATATTGCATTTCTGTTGCATTAGTAATTCTAATTTCACTCGATCTGTCACTATGTCGTTACTGTTTTAACGATATATTGTGGTTGGCCAACAACTGCCACAGGCAATATCCTACACAGCAAAACAAAAACAGTGGACTAACAGTCGGGTTCCTAAATCCGAGATGTGAACTCTGCCTGCGGGGGATAGTTTGTATCATACCCAGACTACCCATAGCTGGGACATTTCTTATGGGTATATGTACGAGACACACAGCATTGACTCGTCCAAACCTCACACAGTGGTCTCTCACGCCTCTACGTACGTGAAGTATCACATTGATCAGTGAGTTAGAGTCAGATTCTTGTCAGGATCGATGGGTTATACGAACACAACATATCCAGTTTTCTACTGACGGGGCTCATATTCATGCATGTTATAAGTAATCAGCGGTTTACACCCATCCTCTGTTGATTGACACTTTTCCCAACTCCCTATCGTATTCGTTATCCAACCGCCACAACACACGACCAGAATGTGTCATATTACTTACGGGTATCTGGGACCGCTACCGTGTCTACACACATTTACTCATTTACTCGTGTAAAACTGGCTAGCTGATTCAACCTGCTTATTCCTGCGATACTAACATAGATTGTATATAAGTACTTGTGATTATTCTGGTGCAAAGATCAAAAGACAAACGACGGGTGAAATACTTATTACCATACTAGAAAACACGAAGAATATTTCCACCATTAATATACTAAAACCGTTTAAACAAGTTTAAGTATACAGACGTAGATATTTCATTCTACACAGCGACAGCTTGGATCATCCGAGTGACCACCACCAGTGCTAATGGTGTTTTTCTTGTTAGGCTGTTGTCAAGTAGTCAAACAAAGATTTGATGCATCGCAGCTTTAGGTTATCAACATCTGTAACTTTAAAACGATTTTCAACCCACTTTCTGTCAGGGACGAGCCTATTTTCGTTTTACCGTTTTAATATCACCCAGGGTCCTATGGGGTGTACGTGGTACGAGAGGCCCTTACTCACCAGTTTACTGTTTGACCGAGCAATGTATTGATAGAAAATTGCTCACTCTTGCACGTACCTCGGGTAATGGGGATTTGATACGTTTATAATAACAGAGTAGTGTGGTTACTGTTTGAATCTACAAAGTCGTTAAAATCGCGGCCCATTTTTGTTCAGCAAACATTCATGTACTTTGTATAATCATAATAAACTTTTTATTTATATACTTTGTATAACTGTTGCTAGATGTGACCATACACTACATAGTCGTAGCTACCGTTGCTGCCACACCTTCCACCACTAGAAGAAAAGGAAAGCAAAATATGATCATCGTTTTAGTAATTTCCTTGATACAAAAGTCGTATTTAAAACAATGGTAATGCTGCTGCTGCTGCTGCTGCTGCTGCTGCTGCTGATGATGATGATGATGATGATGATGATGATGATGATGATGGTGATGACGATGATGATGACGATGATTTTGATAACAATAATACTGATGATTGCCCGTTATGTGACATATGCCGGTAGAACGTAGTTTTCTGATCCAAGAAACCATTCCGATACAGACAGTATTGATTCTTGTTTTCACCGACAAACATAGATATATAACCATTTCATTATGTAACATTGAGGCCGACATTCCTGAAGCAATAATTTCTTTTTACGAGGAAACAGTAATTGCCTTCAGTTCACAAGGAAAACCGAGGCCACGAAACGCATAACACTGTCAGGCATCCGAATTCCCCCCTTTCAATATAACCTATTCACAGCTTGTTACAAACAGTGTTTATAGTTTTTGAGAAGTTCTTTCCGGAATAAGATATTGTAATTCGTAATTTTGTTTTATTGTTCAAGTATTCGATGAGAATACCACATGTTAACCTATCAATAACGACGCAAACATACACCAGAGGTTCTAGGGTATAACCCCTTTCTTTGCCTATCTAGGCACAAATAAATAAACGCTTCGCCATACGGGAGAGAGATTAGACGACCTTTGTGAGAAGTCAATAATCATGAAAAATTACAACTGCTACAATAGAACGTAACCGAGAAACCCATTTCTTCGTTGCTACCCTCGCTAAGTAGTACGGGCTTAACGCGTTAATTTTGATTAATTACACGAGATTAGAGCGTTTTGTGATGATATGACCGATAACTCTGTACGGTCAGATTAGATCAGGCTGAAAACACAAACAACTGCTGGCCCGTGTATCCTTGCGATCATGAAACACTTCGTCCTCTGACTGTGTCGACTTTGCGCTCACAAAGAAAAGTAAAAACTGGTGAATATACTTGTCTCTAATAAAATATCATTTACATCCTGAGTCGAGATGTCTTACCTGTGATGCCGGAAGAGACATTTCGATTTTTATGTTTACAGGGCGCGTTATACAACTTCTAGATTTTTTGTGTCTTCTTCAGGCAATGGGTAAAATATTTCAAGGAAAATAAAAGTATTCTGACGAGTAAATTATCGGAATCAGAATAAACATCATCACAATAATAGTTATTGTCAAAATCGTTACCATATTCATCCTTTTATTCATCCTTGTCTCAACGTCAACGTTTCAATCATCACAGAAACATCGTCATCAACATTCACATATCTTTATCCTCATCCTATTTAAAACATTCTCAATATGATAATCACCAATATTACAACTTTAAAGCCCTAAATGACCTTCTTCTACACCAACATTGTCATGGCTAGTAGAGGTAATATTAACATCAACACCATCAACATAATAATCGGTAACATCACATTAGCCATCAAAATGATCAACAGCTGAAGTAATCACGATTAATATCGTCGTCATTCCTAGGAGTATCAAAGTTTTCGCTGTAAACATCCTGAAATGTTAATCCTATACAGATCCATATAATCGTACATCACAATCTTTATTCATGTTTATATTATAGTGAATCATTATCATCGTTATACATGTTTATACTATAGGACATAATTATCATCGTTATACATGAATATATAATAGTACATCATTACCATCGTTATCATCGTTATACATGTATATATTATAGGACATAATTATCATCGTTATACATGAATATATAATAGTACATCATTATCATCGTTATACATGTATATACTATATGACATAATTATCATCGTTATACATGAATATACTATAGGACATAATTATCATCGTTATACATGAATATATAATAGTATATCATTATCATCGTTATACATGTATATACTATAGGACATAATTATCATCGTTATACATGAATATATAATAGTACATCATTACCATCGTTATCATCGTTATACATGTATATATTATAGGACATATTATCATCGTTATACATGTGTATATTATAGTACATCACTATCATCGTCACACATGTATATATTATAGTACATCATTATCATCGTTATACATGTGTATATTATAGTACATCACTATCATCGTCACACATGTATATATTATAGTACATCATTATCATCGTTATACATGTGTATATTATAGTACATCACTATCATCGTCACACATGTATATATTATAGTACATCATTATCATCGTTATACATGTGTATATTATAGTACATCACTATCATCGTCACACATGTATATATTATAGTACATCATTATCATCGTTATACATGTGTATATTATAGTACATCATCATCATCGTTATACATGTATATATAATAGTATATCATTATCATCGTTATACATGTATATATCATAGTACATCATTACCATCGTTATACATGTATATATTACAGTACATCGTTATCATTGTTATACATGTATATATAAAACTACATCACTATCATCGTCACACATGTATATAGTATAGTACATCATTATCATCGTTACACATGTATATATTATAGAACATAATTATCATCGTTATACATGTATATATAACAGTACATCATTATCATCGTTATACATGTATATAAAATAGTACATCATTATCTTTGTTATATATGTATGTATTACAGTACATCATCATCATCGTTATACATGTATATAACAGTACATAATTATCATCATTATACATGTATATAGTACAGTACATCATTATCATCGTTATACATGTATATATAATAGTAGATCAATATCATTGTTATACATGTATATATTATAGTACATCATTATCATCGTCACACATGTATATATAATATTACATCATTATCATCATTATACACGTATATAGTACAGTACATTAATATCATCGTTAGACATGTATATATTATAGTACATCAATATCACCGTTATGCATGTATATATAATAGTACATCATTATCATCATTATACATGTATATATTATAGTACATCATTATCATCGTTATACATGTATATACTATAGTACATCATTATCATTGTTATACATGTATATATTATAGTACATTATTATCATCGTTATACATGTATATATTATAGTACATCATTATCATCGTTATACATGTATATATTATAGTACATCAATATCATCGTTATGCATGTATATATTATAGTACATCATTATCATCGTTTTAAATTCATCATTACCATACATGTACATGCATCACCATGTATGTAATTGTATCATCCTTTGATCAAATCATGGCATCTTTCATCGATTACCATTTTTCTTTAGAGCATTCGCACTGTGGTCTCTATATAAAAAGATGTTGGCACGTTTGTCAATTTTTAAAGTGTTTTAAGGCCAATGTTTTTTTCCAATGGTATCGCACGTCCAATGCCTTTAGTCTGTCTGGAAAAATGACAGAATATTGCCATGTAACTAGCGGTGAGTCCGCAAGACTATGGCAATACGCATTCTTAACATGTCAGCAAATAAGAAAAGAGACAGGAACCTTGAATTAACAAATATTGTCGCAGCTTTTTGCATATCCACCAGCCAGTTTATAGCGGCCTCGTTAACTGCTAGCCAGACAAGGTAAATATCAATCGACAATTTGAGAGGAAAACAAACAAATTTGTAGAAGATGTTGAAGAATTCGTCAGTTTGATAAATGAATTGTGATAATGGAAACGTTGCTCATGTCGAGCAACATTTTCTTTGACACGATTAATTCAATGATTGTTTGTCAGTTGTATAGTTTTGATCGAGTCCTGTTGGCATGTAGTTATATTATCCGTGACTACCGACTGGAGTAGGGAATGTGGTAAGGAAAGAAATCTGTAAGTAACAGAACGAGGGTATTTGCTTGGTCATTCGCACCACTTCTCTTTGTACGGAAGGATGATAACGTTATTAAACAACACTTCACCAGTCTGTAAGTAAGTTTTCCACTGACAGGCCTAGTTTGTTACCGAGACTATAATGGTGAACGATCTCCTCTCAAACTCCTTGTTACAGAGGCTATTGTTCCCGTCCCTCACAGCTCCCTGTCTATTGTACGGGACATCGTTACAGCCATCTGTCACAGAGACTTGTCCAGCACCGTTATACACACAGTTTTATATAGTATATACACTACATAAATATAACACTCAAACTTTACCATCTGATTGATATCTAGTCAATCACCACCGACTTAGTGAAATACAGCAGGGCTGTGTGCATCTGAACGATCCCTTACCGATGATCTTTGTCCTGAAATAACGATCTCACACACCTTGATGTGTGCATACACTGTGTGAATATGGAATGTTTAACCATCTCTTTAAAACCTGTACATTGTTGTACGAACGAAGTGATATAACCTTTCTTTCTTTTCTTTACCCCAGGCAATTCCTAACACTGATTGTTATAATACGAATATACCGTATCATCATTACTTTTAGATTTAAACATAGATACTCTCGGAATAACACCTCTAACATCTATATAAGGACACAGATACATAAAGATGTATAAACCAATCTTGGCATGATGAGTGGATACAAACTTCATGAGATACGTGTATTATTAACCCCTCGTTTAACAAAGGGAGACCATCAAATCACACCATTTCGAATAGTTGAATCTTAGTGAGACAGAGAGGTACTCTACATGACGAATAAGGTGTTACTCTAGAGAAACTTTCTCCGTTTGCATACAATGTTCTAACCATGTATCAACAACAGAAAGTAAGTCTTAACAACATTATATTTATAAGTATCACAAGAACCATTCTCTTGTCCTTAACGGAGCAGGTATATATAATTGTGACAGAGGCAGTTTTTGTCCAGAGCAAACCACTTCATTGTAGTGCATTAATTAAGTTTTCGCCAGGATATTTCAGAGACAGAATTATGAAAAAACGATATCAGTGTACAAGGTATGCCTGCGACTTGTCCACTATCTCAACAACTCCTGGAGGTTACTGATGCAGAGTAATATCTACTTTTCGTGGAGTCTGTAAACTGTTATTTGAAACAATCGAGCGTTAAAACAATTCGTTTGTATACACGGATCATCGATAAACTCATGTATTATAAGTGCATTCGTTTTCATCTTGTGATTATGTTCTAACGTCTCTCTCTCTCTCTCTTTCAAGGCGAAAAGTTTTGTTTGCGTACGCTGTCAATCCGTTATTGCATATTTTATTTCACTAACGCATTTAATCATTGATTTGACATGCACGCGTGATTTTAACTAAGTCACATGATCCTGTAGAGTTCGTATTTGTACATGTTCATAGAAAATTTAAATGATGCCATATGTACCGTTTTCAGACATTGCAATGGCGGACAACGTGATGCGAACGAGCTATTTCCTTTTTGTCTCTACCCTCGGAAATACAGCAAATCATCACTCGTAAAACAAACCATGGTTCTGTACACATGAGAGTCTGCGTATGAATACAACAATAAAGCCATGTATGCTTAATTGTTTTATACATATATTTGTTCCGATCAGGTAAAAATTAGCGTCAGAGGTTTTAGATGGGTAGTCCTGGGTTCAATTTTTGTTTGGAGACAGAAAACCTTTTTGGTCTATTATAGGGCATTGTACGTTTACTTAGTCAAGTAAAAATTGTTAACCTTGGAGGCATGGATAGTTGTCGCCATAAATACCACTCAAAAGGAGGTAAGATCTATAATGATTCTTGCGTATGGAAGATCAAAGAAAAACCAACAGCAAAAAGAATGAAATGCGTTGAAGAAAAATACTACAAAAGGACTCTATATTGTTATATTGTTGAGACAAAAATGAAAAGTAGCATGTTAACTCACGGATATATTTTGTAGGTATTCTTTATGTTTTAACTTTTTAACTTGTGCTGTGGATGAGAACTTGTTCGGTAAAAGAAAGGGGAAAGTAAGATACCAATCAACACTTGGTTGTATTTGACATACCGCTGGATTCCTTATTTATTACCAATTCATCGCATAGCTCGCAGACCGCGAAATTCTGGCATTCTGAAATAGCAAACTACACAATTATGGGTAGGAAAGTCTCTATTACAGTGCGAAGCCGAGCCTGATTCACCACTCATGACTTTTGACACACGGTCCTTTATGTCCGTATCCCGCGATTATTTATGCGTGTTTAACTACAGACGTTTTCGGTACAGTTATTTCCTCTAAGTATTTTTCCAGAAGAGCAATTCCTCCGATGACTATTTAATACCACCGTCAACAAGAGAACTCTCCGGTGCAGAAAGATAAAAACGGCCATCTCTGACATGTCTGTAGTTTATAGCGATTTAATACCAGCATGTGTTCCTGCGCGATATTAAGTAGTCCGCGCATCTGGGTGTTACTTTTCGATGAGGATTAACACAAAACCATATTTTCTACGAGTTGAAATCGTCCTGAGTTTTTATTCGCCGACATCAATGGAGTTTTATTACAGTAATCCGCGGCCATATCGATTCTCGGCCTTATTAGGAAATTTACGACCTTTTGAAAGTTGCTCGTCGCCAAATCTGACAATGAGAAACGGAAGTGAATAAAGGCTCGCTAAATCCATAACAATAAAACACCGAAATGTGTTGCATATCTAAGAACAGTTTGGGATTCTAAGCTCTAAATGACATCAATTAATCACGTATGCAAACATGTCATGGGGCTTTATAGAGGCGTCACGTGTCCACAATATGTAAATGAGATGGGATTGAGGGTAATTCTGGCTTTGGTCTCTTTCCGCTGCAATTTCTATAAATCATAAATTGTTATTTACTGAAGGGAGGCGATGCTATTAGTGGGATGAGAAACCCTTGTGGTTACGTACGAGTATATTTATACGCGAACTGTCACTGTAGTGTTTCCTTTCCATCTGAATTTAACCGTATCTACAGAGGAATAATGAAAATAAGCATTTAAACCGTTGTAGATTTAGAGTTAAGCCTATGTATAGCCTGTTCAAGAGAGGCGGTTCTATGACTGACTTATGGGAGGTCGATGGTTTGAGCCAAGTGTGTGACCCGTCCCTTAATGACTGTTAAATAATTGAGCTCATCCTCCTTTCCTTGTGATCTGGGTATTGTAACACATGAAAACACTGTTGACACGATGGAACATGTAGAAATCACATGTAATCTTCTTAATATGTTTTTACTATAACACTTAATAGAAGAATATTAACTCCTCATTGTGAATCCTGAAATAGTGGAACATGTTACCATTTTATGTACATTGAGACCACTACTGGTTGTACAAGCTGTAAAGAACCTTTACGTTGAATAATGCACAAATTCCGTAAAATCAGAACCGACAAAACGTACATTACCTGTATAAAACTATACTGAGCGTGGAATGTTATGGAATAACCCGTTATATTCAATAACTGTATCCTACCTTAAATTGTTTAAAAAAAGGTTCAAAGTTAAAGTGCATTTTCTTAAATTACGCGTGTCTAAAAAAGGCGCCATCCAGCTATAATTGAAGAAGCAAAAGAAAAAAAGAATAGAGGAAGAAAAAAGTCGCTGATAGATGTCGCAAACTTAAATCCCCCAATCGATGGTTAGTTTAAATAGGGTCGTATATTTAAGTTACTTTATAGCAAATTGATTTACAGCCCTTAACCGTGGATAGAAGAGTTTTAAGCCGTTATCCGACAAACTGAATAACCATGTTCTATGTTGTTATATTCGTTATGGCCGGAGTCTATGAAAACTGCCGGGAAACGAATCAATGCTTGTATGGGCAGTCCCCTTCACCGATACCAATCTTAAGGTTATTAAGAAAAAGACAGGTTTGCATGTCTGCTCTATAATAAATGGTTAGTCATTATATCCGATTTCGGTATTGTGATGACACGCACTGACTATTTTAAGCATGGAGGGAAACTGAGCGCACTTCGTAGTATAGAAGACGGACCTACAAACCTAATTTTCGCGGGTCGATTTGAATATTGCTCGAAATTTAGAAAAGAAATCGACGAATTGTTTAAAGATCGATTCCAGACTTACACACATTACCTAACGTCTTTAGTTATCACGCTCTTACATAAACATGTACATATGTTAGCGGATCTGAGAGAGTGAAGACTAGAGCCGAGGACAGCGGTTAACCCTTTACCAAACGCTAACTTTTCAACTGTCCCAAATTCAAGGAGTTTGCCCACGACATTTCAAAATGTGATGAAATTGAAAAGCAATCTTCTGATAGGACAGAAAACATTGTGAGAAAAAGAGAAATTGCTCGTTAAGAGCAATTTCTCCTTTTCCCACAATACTTTTCCAGAGTCGTTTGCAACAAACTGGTCAAATGTCGTTAGTGTTTGGTAATGGGTTAATATTAGGGATGGGAACGAATATTCGAATATTCGAATATTAGAATAGCGGGTCGAATATTCGAATAGCAAAATAGTATTCGAATATTCGATTTTAATGAACCCATATGACTGTATGTTTACCATAAATTTTATTCAAAAATAATGTTGTTTTATTTTCATTTTCTTCCTCTAAACACCTTAATGATCTGCACTTGCTCCTTATTATCCAAAACAAGTCATTCACGCTTATTGACAATTGTCAGTGTCAACCAATCACGTAACTTGTTTGTCGGGAAATTAAACAATTACTCTTTCAATAACCAATCGTAATCATGATTGCATATGCAGACCAATCAAATAATGTGTTAGAAAGTATATTTTTCTTCAGAATAATTTGTCAAACTTATCTTCATTCTAATTTCTACATCTATTCGATAAACATCACAATGTCTCCATCACGTGTCTGAAATTACTTTACTCGTTCTGCCGATAAGTCGAAGGCGACCTGTAACCTGTGTAACCAGGACTTTGTATTCAAGAATACAACATCCAACGAATCACCTGAATGGCAAGCATCCATCCGTTTTGACGTCCGAAACTGTAAAACAGACGACCATGAACCTGTTTGTCAACTCACCGAAGAAATCGAAGGCGGACAACGAAACCATTACACAGACCATCGCAAGGTTTGAACAGAGGACTATTGTACTAGTATTCGGACATGCAGACATTCGGACATCAAAACGAATTCTAAAATCGAATATTCGAATATATTCGAATAGTTCTAGTCGAATATTCGAATAGTGATTTCACTATTCGTTCCCATCCCTAGTTAATATGGCTCCCCACCCTTCCTCAGAGAGATCAGTGCCCGCGCTGTGATTTATGTCCATTCATCAGGAAGGGACGCGGACACATTGCCAGCCGTTACCATGGGCGCTAGGTGGTCAATCAAATATGCAGGGTCATTTTTCATGAGAAAGTCCGCTGGATCAGATCAAAAATATATTAATTCAACCGTCTTAATTCATAAAATATGCTAATACAGCACTATTATCTCCGCGCTGATGGCCATTTGGTATTACCACGAGGAAATCCTCTCGCCAGATGGGGCTGCTTTAGTTATTCGCCTTAACATTCAGACAACTTACTTTAGAATTCCGGACATGGAACAAAGCGACCAATTATAGTAATCACGGGCAGGAATTTATGGAAAGTTGTCAGCGTAATAAAATGGACAATAACTCGATAAAGTAGTCTCTACAGCCTCTCCAGAAACTGTCAGTCTGAACCAATAACAGAAATCCACTGATCCGGGACTAGAATAACCGTGTGTGGGATAGCTTTCCACTGATCCGGGACTAGAATAACCGTGTGTGGGATAGCTTTCCACTGATTCGGGACTAGAATAACCGTGTGTGGGATAGCTTTCCACTGATCCGGGACTAGAATAACCGTGTGTGGGATAGCTTTCCACTGATCCGGGACTAGAATAACCGTGTGTGGGATAGCTTTCCACTGATCCGGGACTAGATTAACCGTGTTTGGGATAGCTTTCCACTGATCCGGGACTAGAATAACCGTGTTTGGGATAGCTTTCCACTGATCCGGGACTAGAATAACCGTGTGTGGGATAGCTTTCCACTGATCCGGGATTAGATTAACCGTGTGTGGGATAGCTTTCCACTGATCCGGAACTAGAATAACCGTGTGTGGGATAGCTTTCCACTGATCCGGGACTAGAATAACCGTGTGTGGGATAGCTTTCCACTGATCCGGGACTAGATTAACCGTGTGTGGGATAGCTTTCCACTGATCCGGGACTAGAATAACCGTGTTTGGGATAGCTTTCCACTGATCCGGGACTAGATTAACCGTGTGTGGGATAGCTTTCCACTGATCCGGGACTAGAATAACCGTGTGTGGGATAGCTTTCCACTGATCCGGGACTAGAATAACCGTGTGTGGGATAGCTTTCCACTGATCCGGGACTAGAATAACCGTGTGTGGGATAGCTTTCCACTGATCCGGGACTAGAATAACCGTGTTTGGGATAGCTTTCCACTGATCCGGGACTAGATTAACCGTGTGTGGGATAGCTTTCCACTGATCCGGGACTAGAATAACCGTGTTTGGGATAGCTTTCCACTGATCCGGGACTAGAATAACCGTGTGTGGGATAGCTTTCCACTGAGCCGGGACTAGAATAACCGTGTGTGGGATAGCTTTCCACTGATCCGGGACTAGAATAACCGTGTGTGGGATAGCTTTCCACTGATCCGGGACTAGATTAACCGTGTGTGGGATAGCTTTCCACTGATCCGGGACTAGAATAACCGTGTTTGGGATAGCTTTCCACTGATCCGGGACTAGAATAACCGTGTTTGGGATAGCTTTCCACTGATCCGGGACTAGAATAACCGTGTGTGGGATAGCTTTCGCGTTTTAGGAATATATTATCATTGGTTTCAAATAAGTTTTATATTATTTGATCGGGTTGTTTTGTGTGTGGCTATTTCTTAAACCTTTACCAAACAATAACGACATTTGACCAGTTTGTTGCAGACGACTCTGGAAAACATTTAGGGAAAATGAAGAGCAATTTCTCCTTTTATGCCTTATCAGATTATGTTTCAATTTCACCACAGTTTGAAAGATAGTTTGAAAACTCTTTCAATTATGGATAGTCGAAAATTTAGCGTTTGAACATGAAGATCCAATGTGAGATCCTAGGTCGAAACCCTGGGGCTGCACGCATGGTGCAAGGACTCATACAATAAGGTCATCCAACAGCCACCTTGGATTTGGATCTTAATACCTGAAAGTTTTTATAAGGACAGTAGAACACCCTCTCTCAATCACATGTATAATGGAGAAAATAAATGCTGCATATATGATCATTCGCATCTAAATGTTGTTCAAGAGTAACAAGTTCCGTCTAAGTATGTGAAAAAGCAATCAGGGCGTTTTTAAAGGTTTGGTAAACAGATATTCCGGAATGGAAAATGTGGTATTGAGTTTGTCTGTGTACATATTAAGCAAATCGAAGAAGAACGTCTCGATGTGCGCTCTGTGTTATAATATCACGTGGAATATACAAACAATGGGTTAAAAAGGTTAATTAATTTCTACAGTCTCAATGTATCCAAGAACACAGATATCCCTTTTATTTCGATTTTAAATACATGAACGTGTGTATGTATGTGTGATTGTCTGTCTGCTTATCAATACAATACAATACAATACAACACAACACAATGATATACAATGCAATACAATATGATATAACACAATGATATACAATACAATACAACATAATGATATACAATACAATACAATACTATACAACACAATGATATACAATACAATACAACACAATGATATACAATACAAAACAATACAACACAATGATATACAATACAATACAATACAACACAACACAATGATATACAATGCAATACAATACAACACAATGATATACAATACAATACAATACAACACAATTATATACAATACAATACAATACAATACAACACAATGGTATACAATGCAATACAATACAACACAATGATATACAATACAATACAATACAACACAATGATATACAATGCAATACAATACAACACAATGATATACAATACAATACAATACAATACAACACAATGATATACAATACAATACAATACAACACAATGATATACAATGCAATACAATACAACACAATAATATACAATACAATACAATACAACACAATGGTATACAATACAATACAACACAATGATATACAATGCAATACAATACAATACACCACAATGATATACAATACAATACAATACAACACAATGATATACAATGCAATACAATATAATATAATATAGCGTTATACAAAAAATATTAATACCATACAATACAACATCATACAATACAACATCATACAATACAACATCATACAATACAACATCATACAATACAACATCATACAATACAACATCATACAATACAACATCATACAATACAACATCATACAACAACATCACAACATCATACAACAATACAACATCATACAATACAACATCATACAATACAACATCATACAATACAACATCATACAATACAACACAATATAACATATCAAAATATAAAACAATATAATATAACACAACGCAATACAATACAACACATTAGAAAACAATATGATAATATACAACAAAACAAAACAAAACACGTACAAAAAACGAACAACAACAAAAAGGGCCAACAACAAAAGCGAAGACAATAAAATACAATCATTTTTATCATGTAAGTGTGGGGTACTTGTGATTGTGCGTGCTTGTCTGTATCATCTCCCTAAGTATGATGTTGTGCGAAATACCATCGAGGTAACACTAAAATCAGGCGCGTCCTAATGTTCAACAAAAAACTATCCATTTCATTTAAGAAAGCGCATTAAACGTCAGTTAAGATGTTTCAACGTTAAGTTCAATTACCGCATGAGTTCGCATAAAGAGCGAAGAGACTGTTTAGATTCACTGATTTGTTACAATCTCACGTGCCTTTATGTAATTGTCACCCATTTTAACTCGCTCCCCTTTATTGGAGAAAATAATTACTGAAATCTCGTAAAATCTCAGAGGGCACGGAAGGGGGTCGTTTGCCAAATGAAACGTACATGATTTTAGGTTCAGTTCTCCTGCGTTAAATGAAAAGTTTTCGACTTTAAACAGCGATACGAGTCAACAGAGTTTATTTGAAAAAAAAAAGTACAGACATTGTTGATCTTCGGAATTGAGATAGCCTCTTTTTTCTGAAATTATTTAAAATCGAAATTAAAATTAAGTAGCAGTGGAGAAAGTGCCATGAAAGTGTAAGGGTAACAGTTTTGTATTTAGACGTTAAAGACATGTTTAACATCGATTTCCCCTCGGCTCCAGTTACATTAATTGGCATTTTAATTACAAGGTTTTCCTATAAACTGCGTGTATCGGTTAATTAGAGTCGTACTGCTGACAGTTTACAGTAAAACCTACGCATTCCAGATACAAATTGCATGATGCATTAAAGGAACATGTTGTGGTATGTGAACTGCAATTAGAAGACATACGAGTAAATAATCGCATCAGATCAGTTTATAAACACGACAATACACAACACGTCTTATTGCCTACCCACCGATTAGTGGTGTTTCATTCGAACAAACGATCAGTGATTGTACAAGGCTAGATGAGGTTTCATTAACCATCCAGAACCGTCTAAAATGTGTATGTTAAATGAATCCATATATAATTTTGTTTTGTTGGATTCTTACATCGCGTCAACAATTACTCCGTTAAATTGCCTGCCCATCATGGAAAGATGAAGGGTCCCATCTTTATCTATCTGTGAGGGCTGGTCAACACCGGGGAACGATCGGTACACAGGCAGTAGACTTCCTCTCCTGGAAATGCATGTATATCGTTACCGTGATTCGAATCAATGAGGCCCTCGATCCTCATGCAAGTGAAATAATTCAGTCAATGTTTAAATGTGTTGTCCCATAACCAAGCCTTTGTTGATAGTTAGCCCTGGTCGGTATCTATTCCACTGCTTCATACAGGATCGTGTAAATATCCGTAATCAAAACAACAACAGACATTGGTAATAGAGGATTGACATAACATGTCCTTATTATTTTGCGTATACTTTTAAACTGTATTTCCGATTTCCGTTTGTCAAATTGGTTACTTGATTCAATAGCGACATTTTATTTTAAAGCATGGTATAAGGGGGAATGAGTTAAAGGGGCCTGGTGTTTGTCGAAGTTTGATGTCTATGTCTGAATATCTGTAGAGCATGCCACAGACTGCGATACAAAGTCTATCAATTTCGATTTTTTTAACAGGTCACACAATTCACAACCATTAAACTTAGTTCTCACAACCCTCATTCAAAAGATACTGGCCTTTCCGACCTTACATAAGAAACCAAATACCATCTAACCATTTCCCCTTCGACATTTAACATACTGATGTTTTAACGAATTTGTGCTCGATAGACAAATGAAAAATGAAAAAAAGAAAGTTTGCTTTTCAACACTCCGAATAAAACAAAAGGAATAGCGACGATATGAGAAGCTCATCACATTAAGCATAGTTTCTTTTATTTAGATATAGTATGACAATAGCACCAGCGACTAGCATTTGAAGGACTGTTTGATTCACGTCTAGGAAGTCATTCGTTTGGAAATTTGGTGAACGTTTATGTGACGACATTCATTATTTCACCATTCGAGACGTGATCAGTTCATAGTGCGCAAGATAGTGTAGATGTAATGAAATAAAGGTCTACCGCTGAATAAATGTTATCTAGAATGCGATATTCAGAAGATGGTTCAATGTGTACGTTCATTTGTGTGAAAGTGATCGTGTTTTGATCGTTTACATTTTCGATTTCTACTCTGCCTTGCGACCTGATTACGCCTGACAAGCCCAAGTATCGTTGATTCTCGTTAATTCTCGCGAGATGTCCTGTAGTTGACGTGAAGTGGTCAGGTTGTCATTTCAACAAGCCAGTCGCCAGGCGCCATAATCCACACAAAGAAACTTCTGTTTTTCTTGGGTTTATCTGGCTTTCCTATACTCCAGTCCCACCAGAACGCTTTTCTTAGAGAGTTTTTTATTCAATTAAAGTTAATGAATTTTTCACCGATTTCTGGTTGTGGGATTGAGTCTGAATGGAAACGACGATTGAAAGCGATTTAAATTCCGAAAACGTATCCCTGTAAACTACATATGATTCTATTTCCCCATATATCTGTACAAGACAGACCAGGAGGATGAGAAGCTGTCAGTGTGGCCGATAGAGTGGGTCGTTTACATGCCGCGGTCTCGGACAGGTGATGACCATCCGATTAGGTACTGTAATAATTGTTTTAACCCATTACCAAACGGCGAATTTTCGACTGTCCAAAATTGAAAGAGTTTGTAGATGATATTTCAAAATTTGGAAAAAAAACCCTGGAAAATAATCTTCTGATAGGGCAGAAAACATTGTGGGAATAAGTGGTTAAATGTCGTTATTGTTAGGTAATGGGTTAACCGAGAACCGCGGGCCTGAAAACCCGACCTAACCCATCAACGACAGCTCGAAAACAATACGTCAAAGAGAGAATTTCTTCATTGTGAGTATTTTCACATTAAATGTCAGACGTTACAACTTTCGTTCAAGTTTGGTTCATAGACAACGAGAGAAGGCCGAGTGGATCGCAGTTTTTTTTATACTGAAATCGTTGTATACTTTCACAAGGTAAATTGGGCTAACATGATTGTGTATATAGCATCCACTAGTCAGCGAAGTTCATCTTACACATAACAATAACGACATTTCACCAGTTTGGGGTTCTGGAAAACATCGTGACGAACAGTTTCTCCTTTTCCCACAATGTTTTCTACCGTCTCAGAAGATTATTTTCCAATTTCATCACATTTTGAAAAGTCGTCTGCAAACTTTGTCATTTTGCGGTCATCGAAAATTTCGCGTTTGGTGAAGGGTTAAATAAGAGATGACTTGTAAGGAGACATATCCAGAGAGTTCTCCTCACATTAGCACAATTAGCTAATGACTTGTACTGTATGGAGACATATCCAGAGAGTTCTCCTCACATTAACACAGTTAGCTAATGACTTGTACTGTATGGAGACATATCCAGAGAGTTCTCCTCACATTAGCACAGTTAGCTAATGACTTGTACTGTATGGAGACATATCCAGAGAGTTCTCCTCACATTAGCACAGTTAGCTAATGACTTGTACTGTATGGAGACATATCCAGAGAGTTCTCCTCACATTAGCACAGTTAGCTAATGACTTGTACTGTATGGAGACATATCCAGAGAGTTCTCCTCACATTAGCACAGTTAGCTAATGACTTGTACTGTATGAGACATATCCAGAGAGTTCTCCTCACATTAGCACAGTTAGCTAATGACTTGTACTGTATGGAGACATATCCAGAGAGTTCTCCTCACATTAGCACAGTTACCTAATGACTTGTACTGTATGGAGACATATCCAGAGAGTTCTCCCCACATTAGCACAGTTAGCTAATGACTTGTACTGTATGGAGACATATCCAGAGAGTTCTCCTCACATTAGCACAGTTAGCTAATGACTTGTACTGTATGGAGACATATCCAGAGAGTTCTCCTCACATTAGCACAGTTAGCTAATGACTTGTACTGTATGGAGACATATCCAGAGAGTTCTCCTCACATTAGCACAGTTAGCTAATGACTTGTACTGTATGGAGACATATCCAGAGAGTTCTCCTCACATTAGCACAGTTAGCTAATGACTTGTACTGTATGGAGACATATCCAGAGAGTTCTCCTCACATTAGCACAGTTAGCTAATGACTTGTACTGTATGGAGACATATCCAGAGAGTTCTCCTCACATTAGCACAGTTAGCTAATGACTTGTACTGTATGGAGACATATCCAGAGAGTTCTCCTCACATTAGCACAGTTACCATAATGACTTGTACTGTATGGAGACATATCCAGAGAGTTCTCCCCACATTAGCACAGTTAGCTAATGACTTGTACTGTATGGAGACATATCCAGAGAGTTCTTCTCACATTAGCACAGTTAGCTAATGACTTGTACTGTATGGAGACATATCCAGAGAGTTCTCCTCACATTAGCACAGTTACCTAATGACTTGTACTGTATGGAGACATATCCAGAGAGTTCTCCCCACATTAGCACAGTTAGCTAATGACTTGTACTGTATAGAGACATATCCAGAGAGTTCTCCTCACATTAGCACAGTTATCTAATGACTTGTACTGTATGGAGACATATCCAGAGAGTTCTCCTCACATTAGCACAGTTAGCTAATGACTTGAACTGTATGGAGACATATCCAGAGAGTTCTCCTCACATTAGCACAGTTAGCTAATGACTTGTACTGTATGGAGACATATCCAGAGAGTTCTCCTCACATTAGCACAGCTAGCTAATGACTTGTACTGTATGGAGACATATCCAGAGAGTTCTCCTCACATTAGCACAGTTAGCTAATGACTTGTACTGTATGGAGACATATCCAGAGAGTTCTCCTCGCATTAGCACAGTTAGCTAATGACTTGTACTGTATGGAGACATATCCAGAGAGTTCTTCTCACATTAGCACAGTTAGCTAATGACTTGTACTGTATGGAGACATATCCAGAGAGTTCTCCTCACATTAGCACAGCCAAATTGGTGAAAGGTTAATCAGCCATCACAGTTAACCCGTTACCAAATGCAAAATTTTCGACTCTCCCAAATTGAAAGAGTTTGCAGACAACATTTCAAGATTATTTGAAATTGGAAAATAATCCTCAGATAGGGTAGAAAACATTGCGGAAAAAGATAAATTGCTCGTCACGAGCAATTTCTTCCTTTCCCACAATGATTTCCAGAGTCGTCAACAACAAACGGGCGAAATGTCGTTATTGATTGGTTAAGGGTTAACTGATGTCGGTCTATGTACCCATTATGAAACAAACTCAAGTACTAGCCGAGAACGGATCCTGACCAGCTCGTATTGACAGTATAAGGGTATCCAGAATGGTACGGTAAACAAACCTTATATTACGTACTAGGACAATGTAATAGGTGACGGCTGAATGCTGTTTTATGAATAAGCCGTAAACACTGAAGGAATTTGGCCATTCACCAAAACAACTATAACCATATGTGTATATTGAATTCTTAGACATGCTCTATCGGTACAAATGGTCTGTAACTCAATCTACAATTGAAAACTGTGTACATGAACGCAAACACAAACGATATAACCATTAAAGCTGATATTGTCATTTTGGAAGAAAACCAAAATACGCTTAAATGCTAATGGGAGAAATTCACACGAAAACCTTTTTACACCATTCTATTTGACTACGTGCCATGAATGAGCTTCATGTGTAAATAATTCTATTTGACTACGTGTCATGTATGAGCTTCATGTGTAAATAATTATATTTGACTACGTGCCATGTATGAGCTTCATGTGTAAATAATTCTATTTGACTACGTGCCATGTATGAGCTTCATGTGTAAATAATTCTATTTTCATGAATTTTGTGAATACTTCTGCCAGGAAAATCTGCTCTTATCAAACCTGTCTTAAGAAACAATGACAAAATGAGAGCTTCAAGCAAATGAGCCGTGTTTCCTTTTGGTTATACTCCTCTATACAGTAGTAACAGATGTTTGACTTATTTACAACAGTCGATTTCGATTTTAAAAACGTTTTTGTAACGGCATGCCTCTTCCACCCTTTTTACGAATATCACTTAAGTGTTTCAGCAGATGACTTAGTTTGCCTCAGATGCAACTCTTCCATACCATTCAAACGTCTACACGGTCCTGATATCAAAGTTATTTATTGGTTTTGTTCACTTTTCGTGAGAAAATTGTTTGAGCTTCCGATTTAAGTCCTGTTATTTGAATGACTTGATTCACAAAATGACTGGAGTTGTTGAAAAGGCTCATAATCCATGAAAACGTACCCTTACCAAAACAAAAATACACATGTATGATATTCTCTGCGAGAAGAACAAGCCGCTGTTTCCCTACGGAACCAGCCAGATTGATGCTAAATTGAAATAAACCATTTCATCAATGTTTTGTGCTCCTAATTCTAATGTAAAATTTCGCTTACTGAAGTCATTTTGTGGCGAGAAGAAATCAGATAATATTTTAAAATCGGATATCTTTTGTGGTAAGATAGATTGCACTATTTAAATGCTGATGGCATAAAAAGAATTAAATATCATTAGCACATGGCCCCGAGAATGTCAGCTTTTAAAGAAAATGTCTATTAAGATAATTATTTTCCCTGGAAAAAAGTCACGTTGAGAATTCTGTGCCATAGTTTAATGCGCATCCTAATGTTCTTGCTACCGATGTTACACCCTTATGAAAAACGCTACTCCTAAAGTTGGTCGGGAGAATAGTTCACACTGATATCACCTGAACAAAATCATCGGTTGCAGGCTTAGAAGTGTTCACTTTCCTTCTGAAAGTACTTCGCTTTGTTTGCAATTAACAACATTTATATGTGAGAGTTGGACACGTTTATGACAGAGATAAATAGAAGGGTTCTATAAATATGCTGCTACGCTGCTCACATCGCACGTTGTATATGATGGAAATAACAGACAATTGGGTCCGTTAGCGCTACTCAGACATACATGCTTAAAGCCGCGTCTTAAAAACCCGAATTAACATGCAACACAACACAACACAATTCATTTAGAAATAAAGCAAGAAGAAGCAATACAAATGTTTCAAAAGAGTCCAAGAAATATAGGCGTTCTAACGAACAAGATATAGTTTAAAATGATTGCCGCATAGGCATAAACAAAAAAACTGGTCTCATAAAGTGAATGCCACGTCCAAAATATATAACTGTGTCAACTGCAAATTCCACTGCAGCAATTTTCTCGGCCTAGACAGCAACCCTTTAAAAAATGTTCATCGAGGGCACGACTGGTGAACGCTCTACCGCACCACCATGGTTCTGACGACGAAATCAGTTGCGCATCTTCCGGTTAGTGTTTTTAGGGTAGGGTCTTGCTATTTTGCCAAAGGAACTTAAAGATACCCCGATACCCCGTTCGCAAAACCAGTAAAATATCATACAATTTGCCATTTTATGTCAAGGTAAACAAAGGTTCTGATAAATCATGATACTCAAATCTACTAAGTAATAGAATTTGCTGCACAAATATTTGTTTGGGTGGATTATCGAAAGTTTTAGCTTGTGGCGAGGTTGCGAACTTTCGAATTGCAATTTTGAATTGCATTGCCGAGGAAATTTTTTCCATGTATTAATACACTCTTAATCTGTGAAAAATATAGAGAAACAATAATTCGTCTTTGGTCGTGGTATACATATAACTCAACGATACTTAAATTACACGCTTTTCTCACAAATGAAGTCCTATTTGTTGTACGGAAACTTAAGTATGATATTTCTTTCAGAATCAGTATAAGGGAAGTAATACAATATATTCTTATTTTATTCTAGACATGTCATAGTTGTATTATTACTGTAAAGATAGATTATTTTATTGTATTCACATGAATGATCATGCATTACACTTGATCGTTATCTTCCTTTGTAATTGACATATACATACCGTGCCCATTCACGACCAACCTATCTCCGTGTATTGTGTGGTAGTAAGGATATTACAGAGTTCTGATATATTGAGCATTCTAGCGACTCACGGAGAAGATTCTATACAGGATGTACCATTGATAACCAATTCCCTGATACAACATTTAAATACTGACTCAATCAGCTGACAATAATAACCAAATATAAACAAATATGTTGAAGGTGTACTAGAAAGTATCTTTATGCATGGGACGCCATTGTCATTTTCATTTGCTAACCTATCATTCCGTTGATCCAAATTCAATCGAGTTAGTGACGTGGTCGTGACCGCCTGCCGTTTTTAATTCACTATAACAAAAAGCAATAATGTCTAATTGGTGAAATAGGAGCTGTCCTAATTGATTTCGTTTTATAATCGGTCGGTGAGAACTGTAATGGGACATGCCAGGAAATGAAGTCTGTCACCAAGTTGTATACATGTCAATTAATTATGTTTTGACATTCAAGATGCTGCTGGTAATTCAGTCCTTGCCTACCCATACTTGAATCAGGACAACTCATAAATATAGGAATCATTTAAAAAGCGGAACACTCTTAGCTGGTTGAAAGAGACAACAACAACAATTTTTTTTAAACCTAGTAATGAATACACGTCCATTTATACCTTATTCACTGCTGGTGTTGAGGGACTGTGATCTTTTAAAAGAAATCCCCATAAAGATACATATCTCTCGTTTTGAGGATGTAGACCATCTGTATAAACTGTTGTATCCCGGACCAGTGTATTGAATCATGGGGTCGATACAGACCCATACGATAGGTAAACAAACCAGTAGCTAATTGAATGTTATTATATACTACTATGACACAAGCAACACTCTACCACGCCCATCCATTGATCAGCCTGTCCGAGTAGGTTAATTGATGAAAAACAGCAGCAGCAACAACAACAACAACAACAACAACAACAACAACAACAACAACAACAACACCGACACCACCACCACCACCACCACCACCACCACCACCACCACCACCACCACCACCACCACCACCACCACCACCACCACCACCACCACCACCACCACCACCACATCACCACCACCATCACCACCACCACCACCACCACCACCACCACCACCACCACCACCACCACCACACCACCACCACCACCACCACCACCACCACCACCACCACCACCACCACCACCACCACCATCCCACCACCACCACCACCACCACCACCACCACCACCACCACCACCACCACCACCACCACCACCACCACCACCACCACCACCACCACCACCACCACCACAACAACAACAACAACAACAACAACAACAACACCAATACAACACCAATACAACACCAATTACAACAACAACAACGACGATGATGACGACAGGAAAAACAACAACAACAACAACAACAACAACAATGACGGCGATGATGACGACAATGATGACCACAATAACAACAAAAACAAAAATTAACAAACAACAAAAACAACAACACGATTGTTTTCTGGACACAATTTCCACCAGCGAGTTCATACAGTTGGAATAATTCGACTATCGGCTTTGCTAGTCGGATTTTACATCTAACATTGTAACTCCGTGCATACGAAAGAACATGGGTTCGTATGGACTGTTGTTGTAAGACCATTAGAGAGAATCGATAGGACTAGCTGACAGTAAGTGGGGACAGGTTTGATGGCGCCTCGTGTATAAACCGGTTAGGCGCTTTAATGTGATAGACCGAATATCAACAGGCATCAACCGAGTGACAACAATCGAACCGTACAATCCGGATCTTTCAGCGGGAAGAGGTATGTCGTAGAAAAAAAATAACACAGATTCTGTTTTTATGCTCTGTGTCGTAGGTGAACACGTTTCTGCTGTCAGTGTAACCTTTGCCGTGGATGAACACACTTATATTGTCCGTAGTAGTTGTTGTAGAAGAACACAACACATTTTACAGTGTGAGTAATGCAGACCACTTCCTACTGATGAGAGCGATGTCATACATAAACACAACACCTCTTGACAGTGTGAGTAATGCGGACCACTTCCTACTGATGTGAGCGATGTCATCCATAAGCACACCACCTCTTGACAATGTGAGTATTGTAGTTCATAAGCGGACCACTTCCAACTGATGTGAGCGATGTCATACATAAGCACACCACCTCTTGACAATGTGAGTAATGAAGTACATAAGCGGACCACTTCCTACTGATGTGAGCGATGTCATACATAAACACACCACCTCTTGACAGTGTGAGTAATGTAGTACATAAGCGGACCACTTCCTACTGATGTGAGCGATGTCATACATAAACACACCACCTCTTGACAGTGTGAGTAATGTAGTACATAAGCGGACCACTTCCTACTGATGTGAGCGATGTCATACATAAACACACCACCTCTTGACAGTGTGAGTAATGTAATACATAAGCACACCACCTCTTGACAATGTGAGTAATGTAGTTCATAAGCGGACCACTTCCTACTGATGTGAGCGATGTCATACATAAACACAACACCTCTTGACAATGTGAGTAATGTAGTACATAAGCGGACCTCTTCCTACTGATGTGAGCGATGTCATACATAAACACACCACCTCTTGACAGTGTGAGTAATGTAGTACATAAGCGGACCACTTCCTACTGATGTGAGCGATGTCATACATAAACACACCACCTCTTGACAGTGTGAGTAATGTAGTACATAAGCGGACCACTTCCTACTGATGTGAGCGATGTCATACATAGACACACCACCTCTTGACAGTGTGAGTAATGTAATACATAAGCACACCACCTCTTGACAATGTGAGTAATGTAGTTCATAAGCGGACCACTTCCTACTGATGTGAGCGATGTCATACATAAACACAACACCTCTTGACAATGTGAGTAATGTAGTACATAAGCGGACCTCTTCCTACTGATGTGAGCGATGTCATACATAAACACACCACTCTTGACAGTGTGAGTAATGTAATACATAAGCGGACCACTTCCTACTGATGTGAGCGATGTCATACATAAACACACCACCTCTTGACAGTGTGAGTAATGTAGTACATAAGCGGACCACTTCCTACTGATGTGAGCGATGTCATACATAAACACACCACCTCTTGACAATGTGAGTATTGTAGTTCATAAGCGGACCACTTTCTACTGATGTGAGCGATGTCATACATAAGCACAACACCTCTTGACAATGTGAGTAATGAAGTACATAAGCGGACCACTTCCTACTGATGTGAGCGATGTCATACATAAACACACCACCTGTTGACAATGTGAGTAATGAAGTACATAAGCGGACCACTTCCTACTGATGTGAGCGATGTCATACATAAACACACCACCTCTTGACAATGTGAGTATTGTAGTTCATAAGCGGACCACTTCCTACTGATGTGAGCGATGTCATACATAAACACACCACCTCTTGACAGTGTGAGTAATAAAGTACATAAGCGGACCACTTCCTACTGATGTGAGCGATGTCATACATAAACACACCACCTCTTGACAATGTGAGTATTGTAGTTCATAAGCGGACCACTTCCTACTGATGTGAGCGATGTCATACATAAACACACCACCTCTTGACAATGTGAGTATTGTAGTTCATAAGCGGACCACTTCCTACTGATGTGAGCGATGTCATACATAAACACAACACCTCTTGACAATGTGAGTATTGTAGTTCATAAGCGGACCACTTCCTACTGATGTGAGCGATGTCATACATAAGCACACCACCTCTTGACAGTGTGAGTAATAAAGTACATAAGCGGACCACTTCCTACTGATGTGAGCGATGTCATACATAAACACAACACCTCTTGACAATGTGAGTATTGTAGTTCATAAGCGGACCACTTCCTACTGATGTGAGCGATGTCATACATAAACACAACACCTCTTGACAAGGTGAGTATTGTAGTTCATAAGCGGACCACTTCCTACTGATGTGAGCGATGTCATACATAAGCACACTACCTCTTGACAATGTGAGTAATGTAGTACATAAGCGGACCACTTCCTACTGATGTGAGCGATGTCATACATAAACACAACACCTCTTGACAGTGTGAGTAATGTAGTTCATAAGCGGACCACTTCCTACTTATGTGAGCGATGTCATACATAAACACAACACCTATTGACAGTGTGAGTAATGTAGTTCATAAGCGGACCACTTCCTACTGATGTGAGCGATGTCATACATAAACACAACACCTCTTGACAGTGTGAGTAATGTAGTTCATAAGCGGACCACTTCCTACTGATGTGAGCGATGTCATACATAAACACAACACCTCTTGACAATGTGAGTGAGTAATGTAGTTCGATAAGCGGACCACTTCCTACTGATGTGAGCGATGTCATACATAAACACAACACCTCTTGACACATAAGCACCACTTCCTACTGACAGTGTGAGTAATGTAGTTCATAAGCGGACCACTTCCTACTGATGTGAGCGATGTCATACATAAACACAACACCTCTTGACAATGTGAGTATTGTAGTTCATAAGCGGACCACTTCCTACTGATGAGAGCGATGTCATACATAAGCACAACACCTCTTGACAGTTTGAGTACTCAAATATATTCAAGATGACTTAGTATAGTACAATATAATACAATTTATTTCAGTTGATAGGCCTCTGGCCCACAAAACAAATAAATACTACCAAACTCAAACTAAGTTCAGATGTGCACAACACTATCATCAATTTTAACCATATGAAATTAAAAAAAGAAGATGAATGATGACACTTCAAGAATAACATCAAATCAAGTGAAAAAATGTTCTAGTAATTTTGATACACAGAAAGCTAGGTCATTTAACGTTGTAATATCATCAGAAGAAAAGAGATTGTGCAAACTATCTCAGTCTCAATAAATAAGTCGAATTTCACAAATGAAAATACATGGTGTTCGTCCTCAACAGTCAAAATATCTTTGTGGAGAAAACACTGTAGACAAACCCTGTCATTTCAATCAACGCTAAATGTCTACCAATTTCAAAGTTAAGCTTATGACTTGAGCATCTTAAACAAGCCAATGCACGTTTATAATAAGGTTTGAGGTCAGAACTAAGATGTTCTATATTCAAAAGTGATTTAAAATTTCTATAAAAGTCACATCTTGTTGAGCTTCTTATGTCACTATGCCATGTGTGTTAAGAACATTTCGTTAGTCTCTGTTTAAAAAGTTTACATATATAGTATAGTAAGAGTATGGGACAAGACTAGCAAGTCTTTCACTAAAGTAAATGCCTTACTCAGTGGTTTAAATAAGTTGGTGTTTGGAGGTATTTTACACTTATTATTGTGATTAACCCGTATTCAAAACCTAGTTGTAGGTACTTATGTGGATTGTTATGGTACCTACAATATAGAGTAGGAGTCATCAAACAAAAATATGCTAGAGAAGAACGCTAATGATTCGGACCGTATGACTCACCATTGTCTTGGATTGAACCCTTGGAATGTTTGAGTGTATCATTAATATGTTTCTTTCTTGGTGCGACGCTTCACTGCATGTCAAGTCAAGACATGCTCGGTTTTGTATACATTTGAAAAAAACACCAAATGTTTACTAGGCGTATGGTGTCGACAAACCAAGTGAGCGTTATAATTAATCTGTTTTACGAACAATTTGATAGTAATGGGGAAAGAACTCGAAGATATGACAAACATAAATACTCGCTAATTAATAAGTGGTTGGGCTTTAATTGCAAATCCTTAAAAAACCTTCACTCAAACCCTTTTTCTATTTTGATGTCTTTCCCAAACATCAATTTAACAACACACAAAACTGCAAATATAGGTCTCAATGACTGACTAAATGTCGGCATGTCAACATATATTGTAATGTTAAAATAGGAAATAGTAGAATGGCAAATAGTTTGTCGTGTACATCACGCACATCCTCGTCTTTCAAAACACGAGTAAATGTATGAACATATGTGTATAAGGATTGTTACTCTTATGAAAGGCATATAGACAAAATGGCATAAACAAGCATGTTGATTAATCACTTACTGCATTGAAAAGGAAATGGTATCCACTAATAATTTAATAATAATTTAGATATCCTATTGGTATTTTGTTATTGTATTTTCATTGATAACTTACTTTTGTTATTGTATTTTCATTGCTATTGTTCCACCATGTTGCTGTATGTTAACCTGGTCATCGTACATTCCGGACAGTACTGAACAATCATATGGCTTAATGTGGTCATCGCGGCGAAAAAAATAACAACGAAAACAAAGTTGTCTCTTCACATTACAAAAACATCCAGTATTTATTCTTTTCAAACCTATCTAAACAGACCATAAATATTATGATGGGGTTTCTCCTATACATGTATCTTCCCGGACATTTCTGGTGTTACATATTATATGTCACGGGACAAAAGGAAACCTTTTATTATAAAAGCATTACATTCTTTTTTTATATGTTCACAGAACACTAAGTCTACTTTTTCACGAAGTTTATTTGGCAACGATGTATTAGTAAAACCTAAAGCCCCTCCGATTCTCAGTCTCTGGACCAATTTATCCACACTCTTCCGATGGTTGGAATGGTTAATAGGCAGATAAGGGAGAAGCTTCCATCAACCAGTTAACTTTCTAATCAACATGTGTTTAATCAGTTATTCCGTCGCCGTCGTTATCTGACCTAGAAGACTTGAAGTACACGCGTTATTCCTTTAATCCAGTGTTACTGTAGCCAGAGTCACGGTATGGTGCATGATATGACTAAGTTTCTGTAAACCAAGTTCTCGTGTATCTTAATTGCTCGAGATTATCATCACGGTATATTCTATCAAAGACTAGATGGGTTCCACACATTGTTCCACACATTGTCTAGTATCTGTATTTTGCTACATGTATTTTCAGCATCCGAAGATGACGTCCGAATCAGTAAATACTTTAATTTGAGGTAAGACAACAGATGAAGCTTATGTCTTCCTCCTAGGCTAGATGTCACATAATGTATAATAGATAAACATGCTATATTTTAGACATGATGAGTATCGCATGATTCTGTGTTATGACGGAATTCTATGGCCCATGTACCTAGAACGTTGTGATTGTATTGACAACAACCCTAGTCATTGAGAATGGAGTTACTGGTTGGTCATTTGTACAAATGATCACGACAGAAGAACACTCCATCGTTTCTATTTAAGACGTTATGCCTGGTGACTCATATCCGGCCATCGTGCCGTGACATCACGACGAGAATCGTACTGGGACATGTATGTGGTTAGTACGAGAAACGTGTCCGCCCAATTGAGAATGTCCGAGAATGTACGTAGGTTTACGTCAAGTCAACTAGAACAAACATCATGGTACTGTAGAATTAAAGAGATGGCTCTGGGTTTGTTTGTTGATAACGAAACGACGGTGCTCAAGTTCCAGCTTACTCGGAAGGGAAGTAATCCACGAGTATTTTCATCAAAAGAATACAGAGATACAGACTCAGAATACATTACATTCCACAATGTTTAAAACTTTACCCGCCACAGATGTTATTGAGTTGTTAACTATTAAATGCAAATTATCACAAATATTGCCCTGCATAAAAATCATATCAACTAAACAGAAAGTGCCGTCCATTCAATTCTATGCTGTACACTATATGCGCTGGATTTTGATAGTCATGCTCGTTTTTGTGGTTGTTTCCAGCTTGATAAAAATGTGCCTCCCAACACGACGTCAGGGATTGGTCGATTTTCAGCAGGCTGTGTATCTATCCCATTAAGAAGGAAAGTGGTGACAAATACTCTGTCATGGAGGGAACGTGTCGATCTGAGATTCTAGTAGCTGTGATCACGTGACCGGGGCCATTATGTGTCGTGATTAGTCTAGATGGCGCTACCTCTGACATGTATTGTTTTAACCCTTACCATGAGTCATGTATAAACCGACTCATGCTGGATGGGACAAACCCGCATATACACACACTTCTTGGTTTAAAAAAAAAGCCACTACTTATTAAGATTTAATGTATTTTTCTTGAATCTAAGAATCTGTTATTGTCACAATACTCGTATGGGTTCTGCTGAGGTCAATTAAAATCCAAATGTTAAAATAAAAAGGGTTTAGTCCTCTAACCATGAAAACCGCCTTTCACTCACACACCAGTCCCCATTGATAATGGAATTTAAAGCATTTGAATTCTTCTGACTTTCGTTAAAAGAAGACAGTTAAGGGGAAAAATAAACAAGCAAATGCTTAGAATGTACTTAAATTGATTGCAATCCAAACTACTTCATATTCTGTTCAATAAGGACAAATATAAAGGAAATGTCTTACATAAATTAGAAACATACGTTTAGCCATCCTCAATTCATTGTCCTTAAACATTCACAGCCAATACAATTATTGAATAATAGTATTTGGTCCAAAACAAGGCAAAAAGAGAAAAGGTGCAAACAATGGTTTGTACTCTATGTTGTATGGAAAGCATAACAGCTTGAAACTTTTTTCGAGGTAAAAAAACCTCCTAAAACAAGAGTTGTAGTTCTTGTTTTCATCAAGCATCAAGCGTGACAACTTGATATTACCTTGTGTCGTTAAATGTTGGGGCTTTATGCTTTAAACAAAAATAGGAACAATACAATACAATACAATACAATACAATACAATACAATACAATACAATGCAATGCAATACAATAAATACAATACAATACAATACAATACAATAAATACAATACAATACAATACAATACAATACAATACAAATCAATACAATACAATACAATACAATACAATACAATACAATGCAATACAATAAATACAATACAATACAGTACAATACAATACAATACAATACAATACGATACAATACAAAATCTTCATTCAATTTAATTCCTTTTACAGAAGACATAAAGATAAAATAACATGAAGCATAGTGTAAATGAGGCGCCTGTTTTGTAACTCTCATCTGTCTCTTTCTCTCTTTATCTACCTCTCTATCTCTACCTCTCTATCTCTATCTATCTATCTATCTCTTCTTCTCTATCTCTTTCTTTCTATCTCCAATTCTCTATCTTCACCTCTCTATATCTACCTCTCTTTCTTTTCCTCGCTATCTCTTCCTCTCTATCTCTTTCTCTCTATTTCTACTTCTCTATCATACCTCATATATCACTATCTCCATATATCACTATCTCTCCATTTTATCATTCCACTGATAAAATACATATGACTACTTTTCTCCTTTCTCCTTTTGGAGCGTTTTCCTTGCAAGGATGCGGAGTTGTGGTACTGTATATACAGATGTTATGGTTCAAACACAGACTTTCGTTCCCTGTTCGCGGATGACGATGGACCCGATAAGACTGAGGGCAGCACACGAGCTGACTGGATACGGTTACACTGACTGACAGTCAGTAACGTGTGGAATCTCTGGTCCAATCAGGGATATCTTTCATGAAGATCGATCTATTATCGGGTAATTGCAGTAATTACGGAATCAATAACAGGAAGACATTCGATGAAGCCACATTACTGGGTTCTTGTCGATGTGTTATCAGGTATCATTACATGAATTATGAAGTGTGTAGAGAGCAGGAGAACACCGTGAAAACGGAAATAATGTAATATCGTTGACACCTTTATCAGTATGCGGAACAATAGGGTCAAACTAAACATTCATACGCCATCAAACCCTCACTACCGTAACTCACTGTTGAATTATTTCTTTTAATCACCCTAAGTATTGTTTGCAGTGAACATGATATATTATTATAAGTTACAGACCCTAGGCTAAAGCACTCGACCATGGAACGTCTGTGGACTGTACCGATTCTAAGTTGTTCTAAAGGACGATCGGTGATAACATGGGTCATTTTGTGATTGTCACCACGCTATTATTTGGAATGTCAGTTAAGTTATATCCAGGTAAGTTTACATCGATTTCAAAACATATTCTAACAACCTCGATTAATCGCTCTCGATTCTGCTTCCTAGGTACATAACCAATCCTTGCTCCGAATGTGGATAAATAAAGGATAGTAGGTTGACTCCGCTACTCACGGGATTCAAACCCACAATCCCCATGTCTCGAGACAGGAGCAATTAAACTGAACCACGTGTGCTCCATTAGGAAGGTTATAAGCTAACGACACCCACCGTGCAATGCAGATAAAAATACCGACAATGCAAAACGATCATAGCAAATATTTCCTTAATCACGACGAGGCAATGCAAGTAGGATACGGACTCGAGGCAAATTCCAGGTGTAAACATGAAACATATGGTGCTCTATGTGACCCCATTATGCACGTGTGTGTGTGCTCAAGGACAGAACATCTCGATATTTGTTTCACAACTTTTATTGTAAAATCTTGCTACAGTTATATCTAAGCGGTAATTAATATTGACATGTCAAAAAAGGGAAGTGGTTATTTGGACCCCTGTAGTAAGAACATGTAAAGCGTCTCCGCTTTAGACGTGACATTGAACCCATCAAACGCTTTAGACGTGACATTGAACCCATCAAACGCTTTAGACGTGACATTGAACCCATCAAACGCTTTAGACATGACATTGAACCCATCAAACTTATAGCCATACTTGCGCTCATTTACACTTAACTTGGGATAATGCTAGAATAATTGAAAACTAACTAAAAAGTACTTTCAATTCCCCTTTACAAAGAGTTGAGAATGTAACACGTGCACATGATGCTTTTAAAAGAGCAAATACTATAAGGGTTGTTTACAATTAGCGATAAAACAATGTCAGCCGAGAGAAGTTGGGAACCAATAAAACCCAAGAAAGTCTCCATTTTGAATGTTCACATTGTACATATTTGATAAATGACAGTATTTATTATTTGTTTAGTGTGATTTTTCTAACTATGTGATCGCCATTCATTATTCCGAACGCTCCTTGCTATTTTAGATGCAACCCGAATGTAAACAATGAAGTTAAATTGGTGGGCACCAAATTTCTGAAAATAGCATTTTGAAAAATAGATAATAAAAAGTGCAAGCGTTATGTTGTCATGATCCTGTGTTTTTCGCTATGTTTCAACATATTCTATCATAATTTGTTACACATATTACACAGTTTTGCAGTTTTTCTGAGCGCTAGTATGCTTTTAATGCATAATTTTAAGTCCTTGAGAAAAGAGATTTTATTCTGAGAACACCGCACTTCAACTAATGCCTTGTATATGAACATAGGTATTCACGAGAACAATAGAACTGTACACACGTTTCGTACGTCCGTTGGCCAGACTAACGTTGTGCCTGTTTCTAGAAATCATTCACGGTCATGCATTTTCGTGATTAATACATCATTGACAGATTACCAGCCCTGATTAAATATGCCTATCGGCACTTATCTGGAGCGAGCCGTGCAGGTTTCACGTTGAAATGATTTCCATGATAAAGCTGGTCATGGTTCTAACGATCGTGACGGACACGTGGTCGTGCGAGATTCCCTGATAATCACGTGTCCGGAAGTTAAGGGTATTCCCTGATAATCATGTGTTGGATATTTCTGTCCGGAAGTTAGGGGTATCTCAGATCTTTTTTTTTGCACGACGCCTTCCTTAAACTGTATGTTGTGATGAGCAGATATGGCAGACTAGAAGAAATCATACGATCTTGCCTTTTAATCAGACTTTCCTTCATTTATAGTGCGTCTTCTTCTTCTTCTCCTTTAAGCTTTCGTGGGTTAACTTCAATAGAAGATTGAAATGCAGGTATTGTTAAAGGCGATTTCAGCACGTTCCCCAAATCGATAATTTTGACTTGAAATACGACATGGCACCACATGATACAGTGTCATGCAATATGGTATGGACAAACACAAATAAATAGATTGAATGAAAATAAAGTTCGATTATACATAGTTAATTAAGAGAGTTGATACGGCAGAACTTACATACTAATAGAGTTACTTACAGTTATCATATTGACTTCTATTAACTACCTCATGACGAATTTAAGTTGAGCTGAACACAACGACAGAATAATGCGATACGAAACGGAAAAGAAAACTAAACTCAACAATATACAAAAAGACAACAAAGTACAATAGGACGTAATTGTTGACTTATGAGACAATAAAGATGAAAACATAACACAAACTGAAATACATGAATACAGTACACATAGTTATACAATAAGATAATAAAGCGGATTGTAGCTGGGTACTATTAAATAAACTGATTTGTAGTTGTGCATAATTGTATAAATTAAAGTACAGCTGAACACAATAATATGAACTAAATTGTAGCTGGACACGATAATATGAACTAAATTGTAGCTGGACATGATAATACAAACTAAATTGTAGCTGGACATGTTATCATAGACTAAATTGTAGCTAGACATGATAATATAAACTAAATTGCAGCTGGACACAATAATATAGACTAAATTGTAGCTGGACATGATAATATGAACTAAATTGTAGCTGAACATGATAATTTAAACTAAATTGTAGCTGGACATGAAAATATAAACAAAATTGTAGCGTGACATGATAATATAAACTAAATTGTAGCTGGGCATGATAATATAAACGGAATTGTAGCTAGACATGATAATACAAACGAAATTGTAGCTGGACATGATAATATAGACTAAATTGTAGCTGGACATGATAATATAAACGGAATTGTAGCTAGACCTGGTAATATAAACGGAATTGTAGCTAGACATGATAATATATACGAAATTGTAGCTGGACATGATAATATAAACGGAATTGTAGCTGGACATGATAATATAAACGAAATTGTAGCTAGACATGATAATATTAACGAAATTCTAGCTTGACATGATAATAAAAACAAAATTGTAGCTGGACATGATAATATAAACGGAATTGTAGCTAGACATGATAATATAAACGAAATTGTAGCTGGACATGATAGTTAAACGAAATTGTAGCTGGACATGATAATATGATACAAACGAAATTGTAGCTGGACATGATAATATAAACGAAATTGTAGCTGGACATGATAATATAGACTAACTTGTAGCTTGACACAATAATATAAACGAAATTGTAGCTGGACACGATAATATAAACGAAATTGTAGCTGGACACGATAATATAAACTAAATTGTAGCTGGACATGATACTATAGACTAAATTGTAGCTGGACACGAAAATATAAATGAAATTGTAGCTGGACACAATAAAACAACCGAAATTGTAGCTGGACATGATAATATAAACTAAATCATAGCTGGACACGATAATATAAACGGAATTGTAGCTGGACACGATAAAATAAACTAAATTGTAGCTGAACATGATAATATAGACTAAATTGTAGCTGCACACGGTTATTATAAATGAAATTATAGCTGGACACAATAATATAAACTAAATTGTAGCTGGACATGATAATATAAACTAAATTGTAGTTGGACATCATAATTTAGACTAAATTGTAGCTGGACACGATAATATAGACTAAATTGTAGCTGGACACAATAATATATACGAAATTGTAGCTGGACATGATTATAAACCAAATTGTAGCTGGATACAATAATATAAACGAAATTGTAGATGTACATGATAATATAAACTAAATTGTAGCTGGACATGATAATATAATCTAAATTGTAGCTGGACATGATCATATAGACTAAATTGTAGCTGGACACGATTATATAAACGAAATTGTAGCTGGACACGATTATATAAACTAAATTGTAACTGGACATGATACTATAGACTAAATTGTAGCTGGACACGATAATACAAATGAAATTGTAGCTGGACATGATTATATAAATGAAATTGTAGCTGGACATGATAATATAAACGAAATTGTAGCAAGACATGCTAATATAAACGAAATTGTAGCTGGACATGATAATATTAACGAAATTGTAGCTGGATATGATTATGTAGACTAAATTGAAACTGAATACGATAATAAAGACACTAAACTGTGGACGGGCACAATTTTATATACTTAATTGTAGCTGGACAAGATAATAAAAACACAATCGTGATGAAGCTAAAAGTGAAGCTAATGTAGACACTTATTTGTAGCTGGTCACGATACTGTAGACTTAACTGTAGCTGGTCACGACAATGTAATCTAAATTGTAGTTGATCACGATAATGTAGCCTAAATTGTAGCTGATCACGATAATGTAGCGTAAATTGTAGTTGATCACGATAATGTAGCCTAAATTGTAGCTGATCACGATAATGTAGCCTAAATTGTAGCTGGTCACGATAATGAAGACTGAATTATAGCTGGTAATGATAATGTAGTCTAAGTTGTAGCTGGTCTCGATAATGTAAACTAAATTGTAGCTGGTCTCGATAATGTAGACTAAATTATAACTGGTCACGATAATGTAGACTAAATTGTAGACTAAATTGTAGTTATGATTCCAGCTGAAATACGTACTTTTTACACGGACCGGATTCTACACGAGGGACAACAAATCCGTATCATTACTCCAACAAATACGAATAATTATCTTCTATTATATTCATCCGAAAATACATGTAGTTCTATACCACTTGAACAAATTTATTACTTTATTGCATTTACCATATAAAAAAATAAATGTAATTAAAAAGATATCGTTATTTTCGTTGATAAGTTATAAAAGGAGTATTTATGTGTATTATATTTCCCGCGGTTTATAGTTGCTTCTCATTGCATGAGCAAGCTTTGTATCTCATACGGCATCCGGTCTCGCGAAATACACGTTTTCTTACGCAACTCGTAGAAAATACAAACCCTTTGAAAGATACTTCGTCATCATTTTCCGTATGTATATGGGTTATGATCACTAAAGACACACTCAGTATGTATTTCGCATGTCAGACTGATATGAAGAGGCTGTGTGTATGATCACATATTCTCTGGTAGATCTTCTCCAGACGAGAGACCGCAGTTTAATAAAGTTGATCACAAATTACATCTCTTGTCAGATCCTATATGTTCAAAACGATATAAACCGGGAAACTTATATCGTAGAAACTAACCGCTGGGAAACGCGCCAGGAATCGCTCAAGATCAGCGTGTTTGGTTCTCACTAACCTATCGGGATCGACGTCGTACCCAGTCGTCGTGACTGATATAGAACACACTAAATGTGCCGTAGTGGATCGAACAGTTCCAAATGTGCACATACATTCGTATTAACACTTTTACGATGATGTCTGAAGGACGGTATACGTAAACCACAAATTCAGCATCACTCTTATATACCATATCCAATACCAAAGGCTCTATGACGCTTTTTGACAAAACCGCATCTTATGAACTCGGTATACACTTTATATACGGGTAAGGGGTGGAGTTTACAGCTTACATTGTAAGATTCTACGTCAATGCCACAAAAACCTTCTCATACATTTCACAAACATTTTGATACCTCACTGTGAGACCTCATATAGGCCAGAATACCTCACTGTGAGACGTCATATTGGCCAGAATACCTCACTGTGAGACCTCATATAGGCCAGAATACCTCACTGTGAGACCTCATATAGGCCAGAATACCTCACTGTGAGACGTCATATTGGCCAGAATACCTCACTGTGATACCTCATATAGGCCAGAATACCTCACTGTGAGACGTCATATTGGCCAGAATACCTCACTGTGAGACGTCATATTGGCCAGAATACCTCACTGTGAGACGTCATATTGGCCAGAATACCTCACTGTGATCAGGCCAGAATACCTCACTGTGAGACGTCATATTGGCCAGAATACCTCACTGTGAGACGGCCAGAATACCTCACTGTGAGACGTCATATTGGCCAGAATACCTCACTGTGAGACGTCATATTGTGCCAGAATACCTCACTGTGATACCTCATATAGGCCAGAATACCTCACTGTGATATATAGGCCAGAATACCTCACTGTGAGACGTCATATTGGCCAGAATACCTCACTGTGATACCTCATATAGGCCAGAATACCTCACTGTGAGACCTCATATAGGCCAGAATACCTCACTGTGAGACGGCCAGAATACCTCACTGTGAGACGTCATATTGGCCAGAATACCTCACTGTGAGGCCAGAATACCTCACTGTGAGACGGCCAGAATACCTCACTGTGAGACGTCATATTGGCCAGAATACCTCACTGTGAGACCTCATATAGGCCAGAATACCTCACTGTGAGACGTCATATTGGCCAGAATACCTCACTGTGAGACGTCATATTGGCCAGAATACCTCACTGTGAGACGTCATATTGGCCAGAATACCTCACTGTGAGACGTCATATTGGCCAGAATACCTCACTGTGAGACGTCATATTGGCCAGAATACCTCACTGTGATACCTCATATAGGCCAGAATACCTCACTGTGATACCTCATATAGGCCAGAATACCTCACTGTGATACCTCATATAGGCCAGAATACCTCACTGTGAGACGGCCAGAATACCTCACTGTGATAGGCCAGAATACCTCACTGTGAGACCTCATATAGGCCAGAATACCTCACTGTGAGACGTCATATTGGCCAGAATACCTCACTGTGATACCTCATATAGGCCAGAATACCTCACTGTGAGACCTCATATAGGCCAGAATACCTCACTGTGATACCTCATATAGGCCAGAATACCTCACTGTGAGACCTCATATAGGCCAGAATACCTCACTGTGATACCTCATATAGGCCAGAATACCTCACTGTGAGACCTCATATAGGCCAGAATACCTCACTGTGAGACGTCATATTGGCCAGAATACCTCACTGTGAGACGTCATATTGGCCAGAATACCTCACTGTGAGACCTCATATAGGCCAGAATACCATAATTTTCTTTTGTTCTTTAGTTATCTTTTTCACCTGTTCCTTGTTGAGGATTTTGAGGAAGGTTGTCACTTTAAATTGATAAATAGGCTTCCTCGTTAAAGAAAGTCTTTATCATAGTCTGGTTTGTACGTAAAGGAAACTAACAGAAACTAAAACAGTGTCAAAATTACGTCTTTTTGGGAACAATGAAGACGCGAGGACAGCACTGGTTAGCCAGTATAGTGTATACCAGATATATACCATGTTACCAAATGGCTGTAAAATGGTCAACGCTTGATTGTAAAATGGTCAACGCTTTTTTTTCTTTTTTTTTTATTTCTTTATTTTTCATAAAATTACATGAACAAATACTACAATCAAATATGTTAGCCATTTATAATAATGCAAATATATGATAAATTTCAGTATTTGGAAAACAGGTTTAATAAATGTATTTGCTTGCAAAAATGTAAGCAGTCTGTCGTATTTAAAGATTGTCATAAATAAGATAATTGAAAGAAGTATCAACTCCACAAAGAATGAGAATAGTCAAATTATTTTGAAATAACAAGACATGTCTAGCATATTCGCATTTAACAGCATTTTCTGAAGTATATAAAACTTAGATTTTTTTAACAAGGGTGAAATATAATTCAAACAGGCATTCAACAAAGACAAATAGATAATAGAACAGATCCATTTTTTGTATTGAAATTTTATATTAACCCATTGGCAGAAGAAGACTTCAGAAACCAATTTGACAGCAGAACAAATTGCTCGACATGAGCAATTTCTTTTATAGTCACACTGGTTTTGTTGATGCAATACAACGCTTTATAACATTTCATAAAGTCCAAAGTGCTTATAAGTACCCAAAGGAAATTTACAGACTATTTTCAACAATAAGCCAAAAAAAAAAATCTTTGTTATTTTGTAATTTCAATTTCTGCAAACGTAACAAAATTGTAGCGTATGAAGTAATACTTTCATCGAAACAGCCCTGAAGCAAAACAAATCTAATACCATCATATCTGACGAGTGCGTCTGTTATGTGTTCTGTAAAGGCAATAAACTTAATCCATACAAAGGCTTATTCTGGGATTTTATTTTAGATTTAAAGAAATTCGAAAATGTAATTGGCTGTTTTTCGAAAATACAAAACTGTTAAAGCGCACTAACATTCATTTCTTCGTCTATTCAGAATTGTAAAAAATGTCATAACCGTTTATCAACATGGTGAAATATACACCAGGCCCTGTATTCTGTCAGGTTATTAAGATTTATTTCTGTTTTGTCCGGGCTATTTTGCAAGTTTTATTATGATCGCGTTGGAATTCTGGTGTAGGTCTGTTTCTCTACCAGCTGTATTCTCAACATCCGTACTATGGAGTCATAAAAGTTTCTTTGAACCGACAATATCAGAAACTTATATATGAATTCATCGTATCATAGGCGTAGGAGCTGGGGGCCGGGGAGGGGCCAGAGTATACTTTGGTCCCCCCAATACTCACAATGGCAAATGAAGATATTTGAAAAGAAAAATGAAAGAAACGAAATTCAACAGCAGAATAGAGATACATGTGTACTTTTGTGCTTTATCTAATGCCAATACGCCTTTTATTACGAACAATAACCAAAATCTTTTTGACGTCATCATTGCAAATGGCAATCTGAACACATCAGGTTTATCCAATGAAAACTCAGCTCACAAAAATACCCGGGAAGTCTTGATTGACAAAAACAGTGGTGTAAAACGTGTTCTAAGGAGTCAGACTCAATTATGTTTGCTAAAGCTTAAAGAATAATTAAATTCTTTGACTGATTACAGTAGTTGAATCCGTGGCTGTGACAGTCTGGTCGCTGCCACTTTTTTGATTTCCGCGTGAGATCGAGACCTAGCATATCCTTTATTCTTCTTTCGTTTTTTTTATTAAACATACACATTTTCATACGCTTTCTTCTGATACTTATAATATTATTGAATTTGTAAATGCACGAATAGTTTTGAAAAGTTTAGGAACATTTATTCTTAGAACGGTCTTCATCTGAAGTTGCCCCCAATGTTGAAAACGCTCCTACGCCTATGCGTATCTGTCAAAACCAAATGCTGTTCCTTCTTTCTTGTAATAACGTAGATGTGGCCTTTACATATACGTGTCGTTAGACACGTGTTTATATGTGTCGTTAGACATGTGTTCGCGGTCAATAGGTTCCGTGATGTTGATGGCAAACATAGCACCGTGTTTCACCGAGTCGTGTGAAAAAAACGCATGTTCTACGATTATTTGGCAAACAATATGCACACACTCCATGAAATAAATGACTAAGCATTGTTTATACGCAAGTATTGAACTTCTTTTCATGCAAATATCAATTCAGTTCTAATCTAAATGTTAAATCTATTGCATTAAGAAAACTGCAACACGATGCTACACAATTTTTCTTTTCCCCCTTTTTACCGTTGTTTTTATTATTGGAAATGCTGTGGTCCCTGGACAGGTATTTGGTAGGAAACCCGACCTGGTATAGGGGTTAACTGTGACTGTCAGACGTCTTAACCCTTTACCAAACGTTAAAGTTTCTATTCTACAAATTTGAAAGAGTTGAAATTGAAAAATAATCTGCTGATAGGGCAGAAAACATTGATTTCCAGATTCGTCTGCAACAAAACTAGTCAAATGTACTTATTGTTTGGTAATGGGTTAAACGTGATGTCAATGTGATATCACTTAAAACGATATCGAAACGTAAATTGTCTACTAGAACGACAACCCAATCCACTTTGTTAAGTATGAATAAGTGTATGGTAACTGTGAGCTTATTTACAATAGTTGATACTAAACTACATATTTTACACAGAGTTGTTCCACGTAATAACCCGATCTTGAAAATTACTCAATATATTTTTCTAACATTCATTACTTGTCTCCTCAGTCCTTCTACATTCACACATTTCTCGCTCTATGATTCCACATTTTCAACATATCTCCACATATATGTCTTTCTACCTTTCTTAATCCGCTGCTTTAAAATTTCCCTTTGCACAACTCGGCCTTCCCCGTTTCCCTCTCCGTGGAATCTCAAGTTGTCGTTAGTCTGACACTAGTTTTATAGGAGGATGTACGGAGACCATTTTACCAAGGCCCGGTTTCCATACTCCTCACATTGATAGAGGCACATTTACTATTCCTCTAACAAAATAAACCTCTATGACAAATTGTTTAAATTTTAGACTCATCATCATTTTGTTTCTTCCATAAGAGATTTACAAGATGTTTGCGGAAAGTTGTGGATGTAAATGCGTTCAATACATCAACTTGGAGAAGAATTGAGTATCTGCCAGAGAGAGTTGTTTGATGCGTGACATCGCCTCGTTATCCTACAGTTTATCATATATTTAACATTAGGCAGTAACTGCACCATGCAAAACGGCTGTCGAATGCAGCTCAATGTGAAGTCTTCCTGGTCCTCGTTTATTTCACAAATCCCGGTACCAAATTATCTTGGTCGCCACCCCCAGCGAGAGGCTCGTTCATCTAGAAACAAGTTCTCGGTTTCCACATCCTGTTGTCAACTGTTGTGGATTGATCGTGAGGGTCAGATATGTCGTTTGGACAAGGAAAGACAGGCATTGATTTGACCCATTAACCGATGATCGAACACCTTCACGAAACTGCTATAGATGACGTAATAATAATAATAAATTGCTAATTTCGACAAATAAATCCTTAATGACTGTTTTAGCGATAATAAAACTGGTGATTCGAAACCAGCACTGACAGTTCTATTGAGGAGTTTTTCAAAATGACAAAGGCTTCATATCAAGATGACAGCCATGTAGAGATTATGTGTGTTGTTTTGAACGTCTCATTGGGTGCCACCCATCAATACTATGGGTGCGTAGAGGAAGTAAGTATATGGCCATATAGTGTTGTATACGTTGACGTTTCTGTGGAACTTTACACACTGTTTATTGTAAAGATTCCCTTGAAAGTGATGTCATGGGTTACACTCAGTATCGAGAAGTAGTAATCTTTGCCTTTTAATGACTGTCATTTTAACAAAGCAACTGAAGAAGCTTTCCGCATACTAATAAAACTTCACTACAGCGAAATGTTATAAATCGTTTTGTCCAGTACAATCAAGATCTAAAAATGTAAATTTTACGAAAGTGCATAAGTACTATTCGAGTTATTTTACAACTCACGATCTAACCTTTATGTCGTAGTTTATTCCCCTGTCCAGAGTATCAGTCGGCGTGCTGGGAGACGACTGATAGATAACGGGTCCTATGGCCGCGGAGGGATACAGTGATTTACCGGTCTGACATGCGCATGCTAATACGGGTTCCTCCATCCCAAAACATACCCAATACCATCACCGCCTGTACATCGTCACAGTGATCGATATGGAGTAAGGTAATTGTCAAGATATATGTCACAGTGGTAGTACCTAGTAATGGTAAACGTTTTTCGTTCTCAATTAAATAAGCCATGAAGGGATATAACAATACGAGTTTCTGTTTGGCTTTAAATCGAACCAGAGCTGTCCACTTTCCCTTCCATACACATTTTAAGGTGTAGTGGAGATATCACCGGTAAAACTGACTACTCCCTACACGCGTCAGACCCATGTGTTAGTGTATTATTACGCCATTATTAGACTGACGCAGTAGTGACGTGACCAACCACATTTATCCTTCGATAGCTTCATGGTAAAAAGTAGTTCCTTGTTTGAGACCAGAAAACATTTACAAAATAAACACCAATCTATATTGCTGAATATTCACGGGGAACCTCGATCATTTACATCCTCGGTGTGCCTATACAGCTAATTCAGTAGATCATTGTGAAATACACGGAGATCGGTCCTGTAGGGGGGTGGGGTGGCGGCGACATATCGAGGGAGTCTTTCAGTAAGCCGGGTTAGAGATAGATGGTGGGTTACCCCATCCCCAACGAACCAAATGTATCGTCACATAATGAACATCTGTTGACAAGTTGTAAAGTCATATGTAAATATATCAAATATATCAAATATATCAAATATACAAAATAAATCAAATATCACAAAATCAAATGTATCAAACTACCTGAATTATAGGTTGGATGTCGCCAAAGATCCAGGATAAATCACATAAAAATATATAAATGCATTTCTCATAAATCATCATTTTTTTTTTTTTTTTTTTTATACTTTTCAACAATGATCTATGTACCATTCTAAGAGATAAGCTATTAAGCTTCCTTCATCATCTTACTTTCCAATAGTTAATAGCAGCTATATCTTACTAACAATATGTCTTAAGTGTGAGTTAAGAGTAAAGCACTCTAATTAAGGGGTGTCATTCCGCATTACATTAACTCGATTGCTATAAGCTGTGAATATATGTATTTTGAAGCTCAGCTCTCCTTCTTCTTAGAATAGTTATTGGGGTCTCAAGGTACATACTGGTTTGCAATTATATTGATGATACTTCAGTTTCTATTCTATCTATTAAATGGAAACGAAAATAAGGTACGAGCTATAAGCTTGTACCTTATTTTCGTTTCCATTCTTATTTCTTTATGCATACTTTAGTAGTTCAATTGATATTTCAAGGCTTTCACTCTGGGTCTTGCTTCTTTTTAAGCTTTTATAGCATTATAAAGACCACACTTACAACCTATGATACTTCGATTTCTTTTGTTTTGTGTCTGCACTATGTATCCCCGCATGTGCTCGTTATTTTGTGTGATAATATTTTCTTATAAATGTAAATCTGCTCTCGTTTAGAAGACACTAATCCGTTTAATTTTGTTTCCCATTTTAGAATCCTCATAGTTAGGATTGGTAAATGGATTACGTAGCAAATACAGATCCATCAAAACCTCTGTTATGGAGTTACGTTTAAAGGCCTGTAGTTTATAAAGAAACATTAAGTGTTCCCATTATAAATGCAAATTGTACCAGAAAATTGTTTGAATTCGTCATTATTTTCTAATCTTGAGTACTGCTTTTTAAAGTATTTGCGTTGTCATGTAAATGAAGTTACATTCAATAGATCAGATGGAATAGCGGTAACTGTCAGTAGATACCGTTTCCTTATATTGTCTCTCAGTCAAGTACCAGCCATATACCGCAGGTGTACTGTACCAATGAACTGGGTATTGGATGTATGTATTCACTGCCACATTGGTATTTATAGTATATTCTACATGTTTTTCAATGATGAGTTTGTAAAAAGCTGTACACCATCTTCCGGCCCTGTAAGTTATTGGAGAACACTTTTTGACGGGTACCATCTACACACCAGATTTATACGGAACCATCGATTGTATAGTGGGTCCAGATAGGGCTACTTGCTTTCTATAATCCATGCTCTGGGGACTGACAAACCAGTACTAGATGTACAGGTATGTTTAGTATATAAGCTTCTTTACGTACTCGCTAATTCGACGCAAAGTAATGACTTCAATTATACAAAAGGGCGTTTTAGCATGAGATAAGTGAAACAGACATGAAGTAACAGAGGTTTAAATATGTACATTTGTACTGAGTGTGCCGAGAATAGAAATATTCACCATATATGTATGTAACCCAATCAAACATCACAATAAAATCTCAGCGATTTGCGACATAGTTTTGTATACACGAAGTAGCAAATTGCCTTTATCTACACGTACACCTTATGCATGAAATAACATGTGAGTTGTTCAATATTCAAGGAAGAAATAACATGTGAGTTGTTCAATACTTAAGGAAGAAATAACATGTGAGTTGTTTAATACTTAAGGAAGAAATAACATGTGAGTTGTTCAATACTTAAGGAAGAAATAACATGTGAGTTGTTCAATACTTAAGGAAGAAATAACATGTGAGTTGTTTAATACTTAAGGAAGAAATAACATGTGAGTTGTTCAATACTTAAGGAAGAAATAACATGTGAGTTGTTTAATACTTAAGGAAGAAATAACATGTGAGTTGTTCAATACTTAAGGAAGAAATAACATGTGAGTTGTTTAATACTTAAGGAAGAAATAACATGTGAGTTGTTCAATACTTAAGAAAGAAATAACATGTGAGTTGTTCAATACTTAAGGAAGAAATAACATATGAGTTGTTCAATACTTAAGGAAGAAATAACATGTGAGTTGTTTAATACTTAAGGAAGAAATAACATGTGAGTTGTTTAATACTTAAGGAAGAAATAACATGTGAGTTGTTCAATACTTAAGGAAGAAATAACATGTGAGTTGTTCAATATTAAAGGAAGAAATAACATGTGAGTTGTTCAATACTTAAAGGAAGAAATAACATGTGAGTTGTTCAATACTAAAGGAAGAAATAACATGTGAGTTGTTCAATATTAAAGAAAAAAATAACATGTGAGTTGTTCAATACTTAAGAAAGAAATAACATGTGAGTTGTTTAATACTTAAGTAAGAAATAACATGTGAGTTGTTCAATACTTAAGGAAGAAATAACATGTGAGTTGTTTAATACTTAAGGAAGAAATAACATGTGAGTTGTTCAATAATTAAGGAAGAAATAACATGTGAGTTGTTCAATACTTAAGGAAGAAATAACATGTGAGTTGTTTAATACTTAAGGAAGAAATAACATGTGAGTTGTTCAATACTGAAGGAAGAAATAACATGTGAGTTGTTTAATACTTAAGGAAGAAATAACATGTGAGTTGTTCAATACTTAAGGAAGAAATAACATGTGAGTTGTTTAATACTTAAGGAAGAAATAACATGTGAGTTGTTCAATACTTAAGAAAGAAATAACATGTGAGTTGTTCAATACTTAAGGAAGAAATAACATATGAGTTGTTCAATACTTAAGGAAGAAATAACATGTGAGTTGTTTAATACTTAAGGAAGAAATAACATGTGAGTTGTTTAATACTTAAGGAAGAAATAACATGTGAGTTGTTCAATACTTAAGGAAGAAATAACATGTGAGTTGTTCAATATTAAAGGAAGAAATAACATGTGAGTTGTTCAATACTTAAGGAAGAAATAACATGTGAGTTGTTCAATACTAAAGGAAGAAATAACATGTGAGTTGTTCAATATTAAAGAAAAAAATAACATGTGAGTTGTTCAATACTTAAGAAAGAAATAACATGTGAGTTGTTTAATACTTAAGGAAGAAATAACATGTGAGTTGTCTAATACTAAAGGAAGAAATAACATGTGAGTTGTTCAATACTTAAGGAAGAAATAACATGTGAGTTGTTTAATACTTAAGGAAGAAATAACATGTAAGTTGTTCAATACTTAAGGAAGAAATAACATGTGAGTTGTTTAATACTTAAGTAAGAAATAACATGTGAGTTGTTCAATACTGAAGGAAGAAATAACATGTGAGTTGTTTAATACTTAAGGAAGAAATAACATGTGAGTTGTTCAATAATTAAGGAAGAAATAACATGTGAGTTGTTCAATACTTAAGGAAGAAATAACATGTGAGTTGTTTAATACTTAAGGAAGAAATAACATGTGAGTTGTTCAATACTTAAGGAAGAAATAACATGTGAGTTGTTCAATACTTAAGGAAGAAATAACATGTGAGTTGTTCAATACTTAAGGAAGAAATAACATGCGAGTTGTTTAATACTTAAGGAAGAAATAACATGTGAGTTGTTTAATACTTAAGGAAGGAATAACATGTGAGTTGTTTAATACTTAAGGAAGAAATAACATGTGAGTTGTTCAATATTAAAGGAAGAAATAACATGTGAGTTGTTCAATACTTAAGGAAGAAATAACATGTGAGTTGTTTAATATTAAAGGAAGAAATAACGTGTGAGTTGTTCAATACTTAAGGAAGAAATAACATGTGAGTTGTTCAATACTAAAGGAAGAAATAACATTTGAGTTGTTCAATATTAAAGGAAGAAATAACATGTGAGTTGTTCAATACTAAAGGAAAAAATAACATGTGAGTTGTTCAATACTAAAGGAAGAAATAACATGTGAGTTGTTCAATACTTAAGGAAGAAATAACATGTGAGTTGTTCAATACTTAAGGAAGAAATAACATGTGAGTTGTTCAATATTAAAGGAAGAAATAACATGTGAGTTGTTCAATACTTAAGGAAGAAAAAACATGTGAGTTGTTCAATACTTAAGGAAGAAAAAACATGTGAGTTGTTCAATATTAAAGGAAGAAATAACGTGTGAGTTGTTCAATACTTAAGGAAGAAATAACATGTGAGTTGTTCAATATTAAAGGCAGAAATAACATGTGAGTTGTTCAATACTAAAGGAAAAAATAACATGTGAGTTGTTCAATACTAAAGGAAAAAATAACATGTGAGTTGTTCAATACTTAAGGAAGAAATAACATGTAAGTTGTTTAATACTTAAGGAAGAAATAACATGTGAGTTGTTTAATACTTAAGGAAGAAATAACATGTGAGTTGTCTAATACTAAAGGAAAAAATAACATGTGAGTTGTTCAATACTTAAGGAAGAAATAACATGTGAGTTGTTTAATACTTAAGTAAGAAATAACATGTAAGTTGTTCAATACTTAAGGAAGAAATAACATGTGAGTTGTTTAATACTTAAGGAAGAAATAACATGTGAGTTGTTCAATACTTAAGGAAGAAATAACATGTGAGTTGTTCAATACTTAAGGAAGAAATAACATGTGAGTTGTTTAATACTTAAGGAAGAAATAACATGTGAGTTGTTTAATACTTAAGGAAGAAATAACATGTGAGTTGTTTAATACTTAAGGAAGAAATAACATGTGAGTTGTTCAATATTAAAGGAAGAAATAACGAGTGAGTTGTTCAATACTTAAGGAAGAAATAACATGTGAGTTGTTCAATACTAAAGGAAGAAATAACATGTGAGTTGTTCAATATTAAAGGAAGAAATAACATGTGAGTTGTTCAATACTAAAGGAAAAAATAACATGTGAGTTGTTCAATACTAAAGGAAGAAATAACATGTGAGTTGTTCAATACTTAAGGAAGAAATAACATGTGAGTTGTTCAATACTTAAGGAAGAAATAACATGTGAGTTGTTCAATATTAAAGGAAGAAATAACATGTGAGTTGTTCAATACTTAAGGAAGAAAAAACATGTGAGTTGTTCAATACTTAAGGAAGAAAAAACATGTGAGTTGTTCAATATTAAAGGAAGAAATAACGTGTGAGTTGTTCAATACTTAAGGAAGAAATAACATGTGAGTTGTTCAATATTAAAGGCAGAAATAACATGTGAGTTGTTCAATACTAAAGGAAAAAATAACATGTGAGTTGTTCAATACTAAAGGAAAAAATAACATGTGAGTTGTTCAATACTTAAGGAAGAAATAACATGTAAGTTGTTTAATACTTAAGGAAGAAATAACATGTGAGTTGTTTAATACTTAAGGAAGAAATAACATGTGAGTTGTCTAATACTAAAGGAAAAAATAACATGTGAGTTGTTCAATACTTAAGGAAGAAATAACATGTGAGTTGTTTAATACTTAAGTAAGAAATAACATGTAAGTTGTTCAATACTTAAGGAAGAAATAACATGTGAGTTGTTTAATACTTAAGGAAGAAATAACATGTGAGTTGTTCAATAATTAAGGAAGAAATAACATGTGAGTTGTTCAATACTTAAGGAAGAAATAACATGTGAGTTGTTTAATACTTAAGGAAGAAATAACATGTGAGTTGTTCAATACTTAAGGAAGAAATCACATGTGAGTTGTTCAATACTTAAGGAAGAAATAACATGTGAGTTGTTTAATACTTAAGGAAGAAATAACATGTCAGTTGTTTAATACTTAAGGAAGAAATAACATGTGAGTTGTTCAATACTTAAGAAAGAAATAACATGTGAGTTGTTCAATACTTAAGGAAGAAATAACATGTGGGTTGTTTAATACTTAAGGAAGAAATAACATGTGAGTTGTTCAATAATTAAGGAAGAAATAACATGTGAGTTGTTCAATACTTAAGGAAGAAATAACATGTGAGTTGTTTAATACTTAAGGAAGAAATAACATGTGAGTTGTTCAATACTTAAGGAAGAAATAACATGTGAGTTGTTCAATACTTAAGGAAGAAATAACATGTGAGTTGTTCAATACTTAAGGAAGAAATAACATGTGAGTTGTTTAATACTTAAGGAAGAAATAACGTGTGAGTTGTTCAATACTTAAGGAAGAAATAACATGTGAGTTGTTCAATATTAAAGGAAGAAATAACATGTGAGTTGTTTAATACTTAAGGAAGAAATAACATGTGAGTTGTTTAATACTTAAGGAAGAAACAACATGTGAGTTGTTTAATACTTAAGGAAGAAATAACATGTGAGTTGTTTAATACTTAAGGAAGAAATAACGTGTGAGTTGTTCAATACTTAAGGAAGAAATAACATGTGAGTTGTTCAATATTAAAGGAAGAAATAACATGTGAGTTGTTTAATACTTAAGGAAGAAATAACATGTGAGTTGTTTAATACTTAAGGAAGAAACAACATGTGAGTTGTTTAATACTTAAGGAAGAAATAACATGTGAGTTGTTCAATACTTAAGGAAGAAATAACATGTGAGTTGTTCAATATTAAAGGAAGAAATAACATGTGAGTTGTTCAATACTTAAGGAGGAAATAACATGTGAGTTGTTCAATATTAAAGGAAAAATAACATGTGAGTTGTTCAATACTTAAGGAAGAAATAACCTGTGAGTTGTTCAATACTAAAGGAAGAAATAACATGTGAGTTGTTCAATATTAAAGAAAAATAACATGTGAGTTGTTCAATACTAAAGGAAAAAATAACATGTGAGTTGTTCAATACTAAAGGAAGAAATAACATGTGAGTTGTTCAATATTAAAGAAAAAAATAACATGTGAGTTGTTCAATACTTAAGGAAGAAATAACATGTGAGTTGTTTAATACTTAAGGAGGAAATAACATGTGAGTTGTTTAATACTTAAGGAAGAAATTACAAACATGATAATGACAGGCTTTAATTGTTGGCTTTTGGCATCCAGACGCTGGCCATATTCTAAACTTGAAGCCAGCTTGTATCATAAATCAAAGTATTACCACACATTTTATTTCGATGGTGGTAATTTGTCGGAATAGAAGACGTTGTCGATTCCTTTCCGATCGAAAGGAGTGTCAACCCGCCAATACACGTTAAATAATTAATGAAATGGACCTTTTGTCGTACTTGGTTTGTGTGACAGACAGAAGACAATCCGGGTTTATCGTCTTTTATTCGATTAACGAAGCAAGCCTCGCCAACCGATTACATCACGCCTGACATTTTAAATAGGAACACTCTCCACTGTAACCATCTATCGCTTATCACACAGAGGAAACCACACATTTTAAACCATTACCAAACGATAACGACATTTGACGTTTTTGGTGCAGATGACTCTGGAAAACATTGTGGGAAAAGGATAAATTGCTCATTACGAGCATCTTCTCCTTTTCCCACCATGTTTTCTATCCTACCAGATGTTTATTTTCCAATTTATTCACATTTTGGAATGCCGTCTGCAAACCTTTTCAATTTGGGACAGTGGAAAATTTGGTGAAGGGTTAACCCTTGCGGGATCATAGCGATACAATGAAGAAATGCACGGGTTAACGTATCTCCTGCAGCTTGATTGAAAAGTTCCAGGTTCAAATCCTGTTCGGAACGTTCTCTTATCATAAACTATCACTTTTACCGTCGTTTGTATTATAGACCACACAGAAACGATGAACATGAACACCAGGCATGTATATGAATCAATATAATGAATTGTGTAATAATAGCGCAAACCATCCACCCCCAAACCCCAAAACCAACAACACATATATTGCTTATTTGGACATATGTTTCCAATGCTCGAGTAATGCTGTGCATCCCAAGAGCGTTGACCAAACATACATTATATGGAAGCGTTTCCTCTATTTAAATCCACTATTATGCAATAGCTCCTTTTATGTCTTCAAGCTCATTTGGCAAATAATCGTGCTAGGGTAAAAATCTTCATCGCGTGGAATTTTGTAATTACATGTGTCACGTGACTTCAATTGTTATCTGATGTTGATTTGTGGTGAGGGTCCAGTCGTTACTGATCCGTTATTCTTCCTAATTCTACGTGCAATTAAAAACCCTTCTGACAACGGGGTTATCTCACAATTCCAAGGCCAAATACACAAGGTAATCACAGAAACTACTTCTCGATGCTTTCTACATACATATTCGACTTTTAGAATTTGTTTTCAATAATACCGACCCATTTATTTATGAAAATATGATCTTTATTTGTTTCTTTAAAGCAACGACAATGTAAGAATGCAATTATGTAGAAGGAAAGGTTTGAATTTTAAATTTGTGGGTTGCTCATATAACTACACAACGAAAGTGTGAGGATAGCCATGTTTTTTTCGAGGTTTGACACCGGAAACACCTCCGGCATAACGGGGCATCGTCGCGTTCCAATGTCAATCCACGTGGCAGACATGTTCGATTGGGTATTTTACGGGTTTGAATTCACAACACATGCGACCAAACCCTAAAGCAAGAATACGTTCTTAACTCACGAATAAAGCCAACGTCCAAATAGCATAATCAACATCACCTTCACTATGTAAATTGCTAATTTGAATATCGTTTTGAATTCGGTATGCTTAAATGGTTTCTGAAAAAGAACAAGAATTGATTATTTTGAGTTAATAAATTACACTAAAACCACTTCCAACCCGTCAACCCGAAGGAAAACGCCAAAAGGGAAGATTCTTGTAAAATTTAGCAAAATTCCAACGAAAATTGGCGTATGACAGTTGTTTGATCTTTGACACGTGCAGTGATCATAACGCTCCAACTGTCCACAACGGCAAACTTCTATATGTGATGGGAAATAAGATAGAAAACGTTTATGTTGCTAGAATACATTTTCTATGGTTACTGAGCTTACTTCAATCACAGTGCTATTGCACTTCTGGTTGCAGATCTCTCCAAGAAAATGGACTCTTCGGTAACGGTTCTTTCATCATTCATAGCTCAATATTATTACTATATGAGTACGTATTGTAACAGATGAACATATTTTGTTATAGTCCTAGGTAGTCCCAGGTTCCACAGTAAATACTACTGTTACTTAGGGCTGCTTTTTAATAAGGCATAGCAATCTTGTATTTCCATTGGTCAAAATAAACGCAACTGCTTTTATTATTATCTATTGAAATAGACTTTGGTGAAAAATAGTTTCATAATCATGTTTTCTCATGAAATAATTAAATCAAAGCTATTCACGGTGTTCTGGTGTGAAATCCGAAAATCAAGCTATACAAAAGAATATTTCGTATCTGCCATATTGTGCCCTAGATCTGCTATAGGAGTGGTGACACAAGAGAGATGCTCGGGTATAGAAGTGCCCAATGGAATTTCGCGTCTCGTTTATAAAAGAATGGCATTTCAAATAGATTATAGGTGTTCTTCAATTTCAATATATTGTTCCGTTGGTTAACATTTTGATCTTTTACTTCTGTTCATAACACTGCCGAACGTTCTGTTGAAAAAATGCTCCTTGTGAAAACATGTCAACAATACCAGGTTGACGCCGTTTGCTAAAACTTTACAGAAACCGTCCCTTTTTGCCTTTTATGTTTCCTTTCCAAACATGAATGGATATACAAAGTATCGATCTCAGCGGGTTTCAGGTTCAAAGTGCATTTTTTATATAGTAAATTGTGAAAATATGTTTTAATTACCTTCAGCGCGTGCGCTTTGTTTTGAACTGCTTGTGTAGTGCCGCACTGCTGTTGTTGTATCAGGATGTCGGGTGTGTTAAATGTGTTGAATATTCTAACTGGTCTGTAAGAGCTTGATTCAACATTCAATAAACTCGTTTAATAGGACCGTATGTTTTAGATAATAAATCTGTAAAACCAAAGCATGAACTTCATCGTGGATCATGGACATTAACGAAAATACACATCTACCAAATAACCAAAACGCAGATCAACGTCGTTATTTTATAATGACTTGCCAAGAAGACTGCAAACAGTGTAATACGCAAAACAATACACACAGTACTTACAAATATCTAACATTTCAACAAATCACACACCCCTTCACATGTGTCCCAAACAAGGAACAAATACATACAGAAATGCATTTGACTGCTTGCTTTATGAGTATATCAGTCGATATACTGTGACATGACTTGAAAAAGTGTGTTAACAAAAATAATCTTTTAAAAACAATGACATAATGATAGAATTATGTAATATGAAACATCAACAGTTTGGTTTCTTGTTAGGGAATATTTCCTATATGAAATGAACATTGCATGAGCATATGAAGCTGCTCCGACAAACATTCTTATATGACATACAAAAATTGTGAGATATTGTTAGAGTAGTGTTTTATATTTTGTACATAGTGAGAGCGCTTTATAACGATGCAAATGACTGTAGTTTCGATATAAATGCTTTCAAGATTTTGCAACGTCACTACATGATTCTATTCCTACATGATATATTCTTTCTTATCACATTACCAAACAATAACGACATTTAACCACTTTGTTGCAGACGACTCTTGAAAACATTGTGGGCAAAGGACAAATTGCTCGTAACGAGCAATTTTCCCTTTTCCCACAATGTTTTCTGCCCTATCAGAAGATCTTTTTCGAATTTCATCACATTTTAGAATGCTGTCTGCAACCTCTTTCAATTTGAGGCAAACAAATATTTGGTTTTTGGGAAAGGGTTATACAAAACTTTGTTTAAAGAAGATTATGGGAAGGCTTTTCCCTGAATACAAGACAGCTGAAAGAAGCATAACCTGGAGTTGTATATCATGATTACAGTTCCGGGGTTTTATTCATGGCGAATATCATAACTAATAATTCCAAGTCAGCTTCTGGCATTCATCGTCCAGCAACGTATAATTTTCGAATTTCTGCGTTGCGTGTTCTGTGTAAATGCAATAAGTTGTTTTTCCCTGTTTTATTGTCGGAACACCAGTTTAATGGGATGTTATCCCCCACGTTAAGTGTAACCCTTCAGGATTATTGCATAAGCGCTCCATAAATATAGCTTTAGCTAATTGACGAGACCGCGCCTACACCAAAACACCCCTGGTCGGTGTGGAAACTATGCATGCCCTGCCTGTAATCCAGTATCTCAGCATACACTGTCGTCCAGGATCAAACTGTTGTTTTTGCTGATCTTAATACGTACATGCAGATAAAGATTTCTTAACATGTCGATAATCTCGATGTTACATAACTTCATTATGCGGATTTCACTCTATTAAAAAGGCTGAATTGAAATAGGGTTCAAGTTACTATATGCATTCAGGGTGAGTTTGTATCAGTTTGCTTGAAATCAGCAACTTATCAGAAGAAGGTCTCGCATCAGTGGACATGTCCACTACAAACAAGCATTACCAAGAACCGGCACCTTGTCGTACAATGCTAAACACATACAGCAAAAGGTATACACGGTCAGACTGGGGGAAAATCTGTTTATGGATAAACTTTTGCCCATTAGGTTCTTTGAGTAGGTAACCGATTGAAGACATTCTTATTATTCAGGTTTTGTGTGAAGAGCAGATCAATGCATTTCTGAATCTAGTGCTGCCCGACATTTAACATCAGACATAAGCAAACTCCCATTCGTTCAAGAGTTATTACCTAACGATTATAATAAAGCACCGACTGAAATTGTTTTCTCCTCGAAAACATACAAAACATAACGCAAACTTCGACAAAAACAGAGATTTTATGTTCTAAATACTCGCTGTACGCAGAGTTAGTCGTCGATTTTTGATGTTACAGACACTTCGATTTGTTTGAATAATAATGTATGGAATGGTAATCGGTTTTATTTTTCATAAACGAAACTTATTGCCGCCAGGATGTACAATATAAGTATTATGCACTGTATCTGATTCCACACTGTAATGAGGATGATGTTTGATGTAAGCATGTGTCACACTATAACCCATGAGTAATAACTGTGCACCGATAGTTTAACATCAGGAACATGACCGGGTAAAGTTACCAAACGTCACTGTTTTATCAACCCTCGTGGGTCCTCCATCTGTAGAAGGCAAGTTGGCTTTTATTGGTTTAACAGCGACCAGGTACAAGAGGCTGGTTGTATACATGTATTTATACAAAATATTGTATTTGTTTGTTTGGTTTTTATTGGTTTTACAGCGACCAGGTACTAGAGGCTGGATGTATACATGTATTTATACAAAATATTGTGTTTGTTTGTTTGGTTTTTATTGGTTTTACAGCGACCAGGTACTAGAGGCTGGATGTATACATGTATTTATACAAAATATTGTGTTTGTTTGTTTGGTTTTTATTGGTTTTACAGCGACCAGGTACAAGAGGCTGGATGTATACATGTATCTATACAAAGTATTGTGTTTGTTTGTTTGGTTTTTATTGGTTTTACAGCGACCAGGTACTGGAGGCTCGAAGTATACATGTATCTATACAAAACATTGTGTCTGTTTTTTTGTTTTTTTGTTTTACAGCGACCAGGTACTAGAGGCTGGATGTATACATGAATCAATACAAAGTATTGTGTTTGTTTGTTTGGTTTTTATTGGTTTTACAGCGACCAGGTACAAGAGGCTGGTTGTATACATGTATTTATACAAAGTACTGTGTTTGTTTGTTTGGTTTTTATTGGTTTTACAGCGACCAGGTACTAGAGGCTGGATGTATACATGTATTTATACAAAATATTGTGTTTGTTTGTTCGGTTTTTATTGGATTTTACAGCGACCAGGTACTAGAGGCTGGATGTATACATGTATCTATACAAAATATTGTGTTTGTTTGTTTGGTTTTTATTGGTTTTACAGCGACCAGGTACTAGAGGCTGGATGTATACATGAATTTTTACAAAATATTGTGTTTGTTTCTTTGGTTTTTATTGGTTTTACAGCGACCAGGTACAAGAGGCTGGATGTATACATGTATCTATACAAAATATTGTGTTTGTTTGTTTGGTTTTTATTGGTTTTACAGCGACCAGGTACTAGAGGCTGGATGTATACATGAATTTTTACAAAATATTGTGTTTGTTTGTTTGGTTTTTATTGGTTTTACAGCGACCAGGTACAAGAGGCTGGATGTATACATGTATCTATACAAAGTAGTGTGTTTGTTTGTTTGGTTTTTATTGGTTTTACAGCGACCAGGTACTGGAAGTTCGAAGTATACATGTATCTATACAAAATATTGTGTCTGTTTGTTTGTTTGTTTTTTGGTTTTACAGCGACCAGGTACTAGAGGCTGGATGTATACATGAATCAATACAAAGTATTGTGTTTGTTTGTTGGTTTTTATTGATTTTACAGCGACCAGGTACTGGAGGCTCGAAGTATACATGTATCTATACAAAATATTGTGTTTGTTTGTTTGGTCTTTATTGGTTTTACAGCGACCAGGTACTGGAGGCTCGAAGTATACATGTATCTATACAAAATATTGTGTCTGTTTGTTTGTTTGTTTTTTGGTTTTACAGCGACCAGGTACTAGAGGCTGGATGTATACATGAATCAATACAAAGTACTGTGTTTGTTTGTTGGTTTTTATTGATTTTACAGCGACCAGGTACTGGAGGCTCGAAGTATACATGTATCTATACAAAATATTGTGTCTGTTTGTTTGTTTGTTTTTTGGTTTTACAGCGACCAGGTACTAGAGGCTGGATGTATACATGAATCAATACAAAGTACTGTGTTTGTTTGTTGGTTTCTATTGATTTTACAGCGACCAGGTACTAGAGGCTGGGTGTATACATGTATCTATACAAAGTATTGTGTTTGTTTGTTTGGTTTTTATTGGTTTTACAGCGACCAGGTACAAGAAGCTGGGTGTATACATGTATTTATACAAAGTATTGTGTTTGTTTGTTTGGTTTTTATTGGTTTTACAGCGACCAGGTACTAGAGGCTGGATGTATACATGTATCTATACAAAGTATTGTGTTTGTTTGTTTGGTTTTTATTGGTTTTACAGCGACCAGGTACTGGAGGCTCGAAGTATACATGTATCTATACAAAATATTGTGTTTGTTTGTTTGGTCTTTATTGGTTTTACAGCGACCAGGTACTAGAGGCTGGGTGTATACATTTATCTATACAAAGTATTGTGTTTGTTTGTTTGGTTTTTATTGGTTTTACAGCGACCAGGTACAAGAAGCTGGGTGTATACATGTATTTATACAAAGTATTGTGTTTTTTTTTTTTTTTTTTTTGGTTTTACACCGACCAGGTACAAGAGGCTGGATGTATACATGTATTTATACAAAATATTGTGTTTGTTTGTTTGGTTTTTATTGGTTTTACAGCGACCAGGTACTAGAGGCTGGATGTATACATATATTTATACAAAATATTGTGTTTGTTTGTTTGGTTTTTATTGGTTTTACAGCGACCAGGTACAAGAGGCTGGATGTATACATGTATCTATACAAAGTATTGTGTTTGTTTGTTTGGTTTTTATTGGTTTTACAGCGACCAGGTACTGGAGGCTCGAAGTATACATGTATCTATACAAAATATTGTGTTTGTTTGTTTGGTTTCTATTGGTTTTACAGCGACCAGGTACTAGAGGCTTGATGTATACATGTATCTATACAAAGTATTGTGTTTGGTTGTTTGGTTTTTATTGGTTTTACAGCGACCAGGTACAAGAAGCTGGGTGTATACATGTATTTATACAAAGTATTGTGTTTGTTTGGTTTTTACATCGCGACAGTTATGTTATAATACGATGGCCGCCTAATAACCGATGGGTTAGGTCCCTTATTTAACAGCCTGCAATGGCCAGTCAAGCCGGATAGAACCATCGCTATCCCGAAAATCGGACAACCCCAGACCCCGTGCTGTCCTATTCTGTACTCTAACCACACCAACCACTCGGTGGCGAAGCCCCCTCTATTTGCACAGTAAGCACTTATATTGGAGCGAAATGGTTCTCGATATTCGCTAAATACTTCTCGGGAGGTCGCAGTTCCAAAGATATAGCGGCCATTAGAGGCGTTATGATGTCTACACTCAGATATGTCTTTTATTAGCAATAAAACGCCCATTAGTTTCTTCATATCATACCACATCAATCCCTTGTATCACCCTCTCGTAAGTACATGTGCTTCCCTGGATTAATGGAAATATCATCAACTCTTAGCGAGTTAGTATACAGTATGACAACATCGCTTCTACTGTGTAACTCTATTTTGTTACTTTGTTCTACTTTGAGTAGAACTTTCAGTTCATACATTATACCGTCCAGTTTTCATGTCTGCCCCTAACCTATCAACACCGCGGATAAGGAAGGATACAGAATCAATCAATTTACCCGTCACGAAAATGGACAAGTATAAACTTACTAAATAATATTCACGGAGGAATTGGGTTTGACACATATTCAAATATTTATTACACACCGTATTCATTTTTAAAAATGGTAGTGTGCATGCCCGCAAGCCAAACCTTACTCTTCATAGGGCATATGTAATTTGGTAATATTTTCCAAATGCATGGCTCAAGATTATTATTTCCATTAACATTTTAAGAAGAAGCGAACTATTAAAGTTAGCGATAATTCGTACTCCAGTAATTAAAAGATTTCGCATTTAGGGTAAATCGTCTTCAACTGTCATGAATGTATGATATATAAGACAATCTACATCTGTACATAATCATTCTTAACCAGTGATTACACTTTAATGGTTAACTGTAAGTAAGGATCGATTCTTACAGATGCTTGACGGATTATTTCGGAACGTTAGCCATCTAATGGACCCCATTAACTTTCACGTAGTAATCAAACAAGCTATTACATTTAGGTACAAAACAATATCAGGAATTAATCGAGTTTCTTGTACTCGAGCGGCTTTCCTCAACCATTTATATAAGAAGCCAATATGGTGGGTTAAAACTGTATTCACATTGATTATAGCATGTATTAGAGGATGTAAAACGGTAAAGTTCTAATCATGTTTTGTAAGGCCTTTGCTATTAAACAAAGACATGGCCATATATGAACGTAACATGGATGATCCGAACTGTAACTGTGTACAATAAAATATCTACGTCTGGATCATTCGGACTAATATGGACGGTGAAAAGTGGACTCATTCACACCAAGTATGAGTTTATAGATAAGCCCCAATATGCTTCTAAAGCTACGACATGTGCAACTTCTTCTATTTCTTCTACCATTTAGCTAATACTACTACTACTGCTTCTACTACCATCACCTCCACTTCCATCATCAACTGTTTTTTAACGTGATTATTTTCCTCCCCGTACACTAACCTTGCTCGTTATAAGGGGTTTGTTATATAAAGATGAACGATACCCCGTTGTTGTAATGTTAGATGTACAACTCACGCGAGAAGATACTTCTACAAGACCATCCGAAGATTAGAGCAAATAGAAGTATTGTTCGACTTGGCCGAGGCATCTAGAAAGTCCTCCGGTCAAAGCATAGTTCATAAAAGTCAATGGCACACCATCAACAGTTGTGTTTAAAAAAACGCTACCCCAATCTGTTGACAATCTTACGAGCGTGTATATGTATACGATGGTGTAGGTATATTGAAAGAATCCGGGTAATTTCCACGTGTCTTCAACATTACGCTGACGATCAGAACATACAAGAACGTTCGGGATGCATGAAACAAGAAAACACCAAAGGCAATGACAATAGTTGTCTTTCGTCTCTTTCGCAACTTTGATTAAAGAAAAATCACTCGTACGTATTATTAGCTAACACGAGGCATTTTACCTCGATGTCTCGTATGCTGCTAAACAACCATAGAAAAGTTGTGGCTTTTTCGCAGGATTTTCTGCTGGACTGACCGAAATGGTTGTCTAAGCCAGCATCATGATAAAAAATAATGGGATTCTGCGGGAATTGCCTTTTCCCACCGCGTTTTACGACCGAACGTAGCGCATTCCATTTGGGATGTACTATCTTTATAGAACTCTCGGGATTTCCCGCGCAATGAATACGAGAGTTAGTTTTATTAGTTGATCCCACCTACTCTTACGGCTGAGGAAACATATCCCCAATTAACGCTTCCCTTCCCTCATAGATATACGGGGTAATACGGTGTGAAATGGCGATATATCTATGGTAATAGAGAACGAGCTGACCTATTGTAGACTGTCACCACGTATTTTCACGTAGTCGACGGGTCCCAGGACCGATACTCTGTGGTGCTGAGATAAATAACCTCTGCGAACACCAGTAATGCAGAGCTTTATGGCCAAGAAATGATCCCGTAACATAGACAATGACGAGATATTTTTCATTAGGCGTCCAGACATCATAAATATGGTAATCAATTATATATAATGTACATGTATATGGCTTTAAACATGCTTGGGTGATAAACAAGATCACATATTATCATACATATGTGTTACCACAGCATCTATTCAAAAGACTAAAGTTTGTCTCACATATGCATTATAACAGATAATCATAGATATTTCAGACGCCGAATAGTTTTTCATATCCATGTATATGTTAACGACTAATCATACAAATTCTAGGACGCAGATTATCATACATATTCTGATCTGAGATCACTTTAAAACCGTGCTTTCGATAATGGTCACTTTTGGTTAAATGCTCCATAGAATGAAGGGAGGGTTTGGGGAAATTTTTCGATACAATCAGGAATTGATGTTATCGATATTTACGCATCAGGTTTCAAAAGTTAAGACGACTCGCTTGGGAAATTGTCTAATGTTGCCATAAACCCATGCATGATACCCTTCCCCAACGTCTCCAAACTGCAGAAACACCAACATATCTATGCTGCTTACCCTACCACACGACGTTAAAGTAAGACTGGTATTCTTTATCTCATGATTGATTTAGACAACGAATGAAGAAATTTTAATACATAAAGGATAACGTTCGCTTAATTGATACATGTATTTGCTGAACACAACAGTCTGTTGAACCAATCGTGTACATCACGAAACAAATCATCAATATCTCCCGACATAAACGCACCAATAAATAATTCTTCTTCAATCAAATCGTATGACCGATCGAATGAAAGCGAATGCCAATGCTGCGGTTTTCTCTCTCTTTGGATACGGGTCTGCGATTTAATAGCCTTGTGGATGCTTTGAACTACCAATGCAGATAAAATAAACCTCCATTCCAATCATCCTACAGCGTAAGAAATTGCGAAATTAATTACACAATTCAGTGTGTGCTCTCACGTCATCGGATCATCGACAACGTTGTTGATATAAAACATGACGTACTACAAGGCTATAAGTCAGCTGCTATGTATCAGTTCATAACTAACTAAAGTATGAAACTTTAAGGAAAACAAATGATTTTATTTCTCATTAAGAACAGGTTTTCAAAGGCTACGATGCATCGTGTCTAACTAAACAACCATTCAAGATAATAAATCCCCAGTACAATTGCCATAATATCATCATCAGTCGTAATTAAGGCTTGTTTTAGAAATTATTTGGGTACTTTGAGTAGTGCTAAGCAAGCTTAAGGATCGAATTAACGGAATAACGAGCGGCCATTACAGGTGCAGAGATCGCGTGCTTCAGTCTCGCAAAATACGGATCATGGCGAGAATACACGAGTGTTCAAGGGACAGACACACGCGCTTAAACCAAACATGACGTGATCCAAGGAAATATTCGAGTAATCAATCGTATTGGAGGATCAGGTATAGTGTGTGTCCAAAAGAACTTACACGGAATTGTCGAGTCCGTGTTTATACGTGTACGCTCTTTGTAGTCAGTCTCCCCTTTCGTGATTTAGATCAACATCACGCACAGAACGACGTTTGAGGTAACATGAGTATCGATACATTGATAGTTCGAAAGGAAGACCAATCGAAATGATACGAAGTAAATAAATATGTGATGGAATTTGTGTATTCTAGCTTCGGCAGTAGCCACTGAATAGAAGTACATCAAGCAAATAAAAGATTGAACAAGAAATATGTTTAATAGAAAATTCTTAAATAGACAGTAATATAATTGTAACAATGGGACGGTAAATCATTTTGAGTTAAAAATAAGTGGATACATACCACCGTTTAAAACTTTCCGAAGAGACATAAATTGCGATATTCACCATGTATTGTCTCGCTACCCGTCTACCGAGATAAGCAACATAAACGTGTTTCCGAGTCGCAAACATATTCAAAATAGTTTTTACCGGCAAATGGTCGTCTTGTTGTACTGTTAATAAAACACGAGACGTTTACACAAAATGCTTCTCCAGAAGTTCTCATGAAATCAATGGAGGTAAACGAAGAGATAATCCTTCGAATGAAGCAAATATTCTTTTTTGTCACATGTTCGGATCAGATTTAACTTGACAAATATAACTTGCTTGAATAAACAGTACATTTCTCAAAGCTGCCTCTGGCAAGAGGATCTCCAAAAATGATTGCATGGCTTCTCTCTGTCTTTCCATGTATACTTAATTTCCCGGAATATTCAATGTAGAGACAGGTTTATAATTATGCAACGTGCCAACGAAGGTTTGACAGCAGGGAAAATATCTTGACACAGAAGTTTAACAACTTAAAGCCATTTGGTATTTTGAATTTTAACCATGAACATTTTTGTATGGGAATGGGCAGAAAAGACTCTGCATATGAACTTATTAAAGGTATTTATCGATAACACATCTACCATAATGTTTCATCTGGTCACAAAAAATAAATTGTTTACTAATGGCTGTTTTGAAAAATGCAATGTCTATACTTATACACATGCATATGTTTATTGATTTCCTTCATTTAGGTATTAACGAAGAACCGGATACCTAATGGTCAGACAGAACTAAGCGACTTGCGGTTCGGAACAACTTAAAGGTGACTATTTTGTACCATTGCACGATGCTTGTTATATTTCAATTATGTCTAATTGACAGGTCATTTAGCCCCGACCTCGCCCGACGCTAACTGACAGAGAGATTGTGAAATGTACATGTCAGATTGGAGCGTATATGATTAATGGCGGCCGATTGTGCCGACTCGTCGCTCATCAAACTGGTTCCGGTCACAGATCAGGTTAACATGTGTAAGATTCCACTTTGATGGTGCAAGGGTATGATTTGTTACAGGTTCGAACCTTCGCCGCGTAATAACAAGGAGGTTAAGGGCATCACGGTTAATTTTGAAAGCTTCTGCTTTGCAATAAAGAAACCGTTCCATAAAAAACAACTGTTACCTACCAATAACAACGAAATCGTTGAAAACAGCGAATATTACCCAAACTAAACAAATAAATGTGCTGGTTATCATATTGATACTACTTGTATCGCGGAATTTCGAATATGCAGTTTATCATGGGTATATAAAGATTTTATCAAAGGATGACAATATCTCGATTATAACAGCTTTATAAACTGAATACAAAACGAAAGGCCCCGTGGCCTAGTGTTAGAGTACGGAATTTGGAATAACATGAACGATTTTCGCGTTGGTTCAAATCCCGGAGATTGATTTGGATATCCATGTGAGTACATTTTGTACGCCCGACTGACTTAACGTACTACTCGGCTTGATCCGCCGCTATGAGCAGTTAGATATGGGGTCTCCACCCATTATATAAGGGTATACTCCGATATTTGTACTCTACAATTAATACACGTTACACATGACAATGATATGTAAATATAGCCCCACCCCATTAAACCAAAAACAACAGTAAAAATAAATAAATAATTTTTTATACATTTTCTGTACATGGCTATTATGAACGGAATTGGAAATCTGTCTTTAATTTTGTATTATGTTACTCTAGAAAATTATGTTTTCATTTAATCGGTAGACGACAATTCAATTTGCAAAGTTAAAACTCAATAGGGGGATAACTCAAACAAAAATGAAACAATGGCAAGAGTGATTATTCCCCCGCCTACACTTGCCAAAGTTAAATAGGCTTTAATGAAAAACTCTCACGGCAAGTGGTCCAATGCAAGCATTTTCATTAGGCGGTTTCCCATCAGTTATGCTAAATGTGGAATACGTATAGCAGCGTCATAGTCTTTAACGATTTTAATCTATTTTGAATCACGTTGTCATTATTGTATAGAACATTTAATTCCCAGTGTCTGACAATACTCTCAGACAAACATGTTTAATGTATTCGTGTTTATCCGACAGATATCCTGACAATGGAGATTCCGTACTTATTACGGACACCATGCCTCTATAGTTATACGGATTGACGAGTTAATCTGAAACTCACCATATACTACGCCTCGTGTACAGCCATTCTGCTGTTTAAAGGGGTAAAACAGCTTACGTAAACCTGATTTTGAGATTTGATAGGTTTTAAAAAGAAAACACCAACAGCCTTCAATTGAATTAAAGTTTAAAACTTGATAGTATCCAGAATCTATATCTGTAGGTTGTTTAACCATTCACACATATTAACAAATCAAAGTTTGAGCAATAACAACCATTTTGTTGCGATATGGAAATACAACAAGATTATGACAAAATAGATGTTTCTCTTATGTTTCGTCAAACGGTTTCTTATTTAATCTTCTTCCATGATTTTATTAAGTAATTCGTTAACCCTTTACCAAACGCCAACTTTTAGACTGTCCCAAATTCAAAGAGTTTGCAGACGACATTTCAAAATGTGATGAAATTGAAAAATAATCTTCTAATAAGGCAGAACAGGAGAAATTGCTCGTTAAGAGTAGTTTCCCCCTTTCCCACAATGTTTTCCAAAGTCGTCTGGAACAAACTGGTTAAATATCATTATTGTTTGGTAATGGGTTAAAAGTTGACTGGTTCTATACAGCTTATGTACTCTACGTAGTCAAGAGTGGAAGAAGTACTCAAACATTTCAAGAGTTTCAAGGAGAACATTAATTGTTTATATAGGTTTGTGGAATAGTGTATGTACGGTTAGTGTTGTATGGGGAGAGACGAACATGGGATTATCACTCAGAAAACGACATCGAAAATGGGCCATTTTGATCGCCTGTGCTGTTGGTATGTATATGCTCACGTTACTCACTTGGCATGGAATGACATACTGTTTGCTTCATAAGAAACAAAGCTTGATGACGCTTATCTGGATGAATCGGAATAGCCTGTAGATGCAAGTATTTGTCTTCATTTTTCTGTTTAATGTATATACTGTATATATGATGTAATAGTGTGTGTTCCTTCATGCAATTACATTATTGTATCGATGTACCAAGAGTATCGATATCGATTGTTTATACCAAATATTGTGGTCAATATCCACGTGATCAGAACACCAACCGAGTCAAGCAAGACGTTTTCTGATCATTTCGTAATAAGTGTGGGTTCAAGCGATGTGTGATTTAATGTCCGATGGCGTTTCCTGGACAACATTTAAAGCCAAAACCTGAAGTTCGGATGTATATTACAATCACTTTTCTCATTGAAAAGCGACCCGAGTGATTCACACTGTAATTACAAAGAAAGAACTATCGACATCCGAATACGAATCACCGGACTTATTCATCAGTACTATTGTTATGACAATCCCCGGTGTAGCTAATTATTCGTTGGGTTATTAACGTTTTCAGTAGGTTAAAGGTAATGTATCTGACTTTTTTTCAGTGGTGCTATTCCTCGACACGTTTCTGCAGTACAACATTGTCTCTTCCATCATAAAAGGTTCGGACACGTCACTAAGTAACGCTGACGTCACGAACAAGGCGATATTCCGCGAGATTCACGTCAACTCTCGCCGACTACGAGAAGTGGAGGACATGTTGTCTGAACGAGGCTTGAAGGAACAGATCGACATGCTGACCGAGCGACTAAACCTATCCGTGTTTTACACACCCGAGCCTGTATACCGGACCGACCTCAGTCTGCGGGATCTATTCCGACCGGATAGATGGCGACAGGACTATCAGCACTCATACAACCAACGACAAGGTACGACATGATCTATCTACAGTTACTACATTTAGATACATTGAGTTTGGTACTGTTTTAGGTCTAAAGTCAACAATGTAAAAGGCAAACATTTGATCGAGTTTTGAAGCATTCGATAAACAAAAATTGACCAATTGATCACACTTAAGCACATAGACATATAGATAATGTAGATGCATGTGCCCTGTTAACCCAGCATTCTTTTTCCCAATAATCATCTTTCACGTTTCCTAGTGAGATTCTGTTAAAAGTTGTTAAGCTGTCGCAGAGTTAAAAATGTGATTTTGCTGACGAGCAGGATTTGTATGACAGAGATTGAGCTTATCCGATCTAAAAAGAACATGTTTATTCTTTCAACGGAGATATGGCATTTCGGGGAGTTCAACTTGAGACGAAAAGTGAATAACACTTTAATTGTAGAACTATTCTCGAACCTTCTTTCAGTGATTATTGGAATGTTATCCATGTGTTGTCTACTACCAAATGATGGTTTGAAGGAATTAGCGTCTTTTGATGGAGGTAAAACATCTCATCGCAGAAGAGTCTATGTGGACTGAACATACCAATTCTGAATGATGTGTGCCAACATTCCCGTCATGCAATTCCTTATCATTAATGTTTCAAACCGGAAACAATTACGCTAGTGCCTTCTAGGTCTTAAGTGGTTTAGCGACGGTATGGGGATTCTAAATGGAATGAAGGCCGCTAACAATAAAATGTCCATATCGGGACACCATTAGACTCTATGCGCCTCTCATGTCTAAATCAGCTGACACGCTCGAGTCTATATCACAGGGACATGCTGACGTAGATCGCACTTGCCATTATATTGAGAGGGCGTTGGGAAACAGGATTCTGTCTGGTATTAGCTGGATAACAAGTCTTTAAATGACAAACAAGTAAATCAACTACAAAGTTAGTCGTGTTCGTAACAAAGGTTGTAGAAGTATTAGACTGTGTGTGTTATAGATTTATAGAATTGAAAGTCCGTCTTTGTCACATTTGCAGAAAGGAATTCCATTAAACTCGTTTTAAGTTCATAGAAGTACCCCATTGTCTTATTCCTACAGATAGAGATACAACTATGCGCTATTCTGATGATTTCAGACGTACAACTATGCGTTATCTAAGTATAGGTAAACTTTCAGTTTTGAACTCGTGGAATTGGTTGATATTTTGTAATATTTCCTAGCTTTACCTCGATTTCGTCGTCAGCACCATGGTGGTGTGGCAGAGTGTTTACCAGCCGTGACTGTGTTAGTTTGATATACTCGTATATACTGTACCATGACACTGTCGTATTTTAGGTTCGAACCCCCGACCGATCATGTTGAACTCGTACATAAAGGCCGGCTCCTCCCTGCTGGTAGACCTGCTGACCAGACACACGGACATGTTCTATATTCCGCATCCTCTCAGGGCGATCACCGAGTATAAATACCTGACGGCAGACAACTATATCTGTAACTCCAGGACGGGCCACTGCAGGTAGTCAAGTATTACAGCCTTCTCCTGGTCTACACTCCAGATTGTTCCGTATCATGAAATAGTTCATTACTGAAATGGTGTATGAAATTATGTTTATTGTAAACACCCCTTATGACTTTGATATTCGGATGTTACGATACACGTTTCAATTTCCTCCTAAAAGATGCCCATACTCAGACATATTTGTGTCAATCACACACTTGCCTATATCACGTTATGATTTACCTTAAATCCATATTTGGACGAAACATCATTGAATGACTATAGTAAAGTAAGAGTGTGAAAATGGATTGAAGATATTCCCATAAAACCGAGTCGAAACGAACAATTCATATTTGCGTGTATCGTTACCAAAATGATAAATAATCTTTATTGGGACAAGCATTGGCTCACTTTGCTCTTTGTCTGAACATTGTTAATAAGTACCAACATGAATTAAAAAAAAACCACGACATTTCTTACAAACCTTTAGATAAAAACCTCGTTATATGGATGTTAGACGCGTCTCTATGGACCCTGAATGATTGTTTGATGTTTTCAGGGAACTGAGACGACCGAATCACGATTCAAGTGAGTCACCCGACAAGGAGATGAACATTCTGCTCCAGTATGCAAAACGGTAAACGGCAATAAACAATACACGGACAGTTCTGTCTTATTGCACGATCACCAGATAATACGATAATCTCGGCACTATAGACGACATTACAATAATAGATATGTATGGTTTAGCGCTTTTAGGTTTTTTTTTTTGCTATCTTAATGCAATTTAAGAGAAGCAATCAACAATCTAAACAAATGATTCAACCCTAATTGAAACCAACCGACTACAGGCCAAGTCTCAGTTTTGAACTCGTGAAATTGGCTGAGATTTCGTAGTTTTTCCTCGCCGAAGAAACGCGAAAACACATCCTCCCGATACCCCGTTCGCAAAACCAGTAAAATATCATACAATTCTCCATCTTATGTCAAGCTCAATGGATGTTCTGATCATTAATGATACTCGAAACTCGAAAAAATTGCTGCATTTTAGGTTTGTTTGGATATAAGATCACAATGTTTACCTGGAGGTGCGGTTGCGGACTTTTGAACTGCAGTTCTGAATTGCATCGACAAGGAAAATTACGAAATCTCAGCCAATTCTTCGAGTTAAAAACCGAATCTTTGCCCATATGCGGTTGGATTCGATAAGGATTGAATCGTATTTTTAGATTTTCGATTACTTGTCTGAAAATGTAGAAAAATAGCAAAAACCTACCCTAAAATCGCTTTACCAGAAGTTGTGCAACCGATTTCGTCGTAAGCACCGCGGTAGCGCGGCTGATCGTCCACCAGCCGTGACATAAGGGTCATAACTATCAATGAACTTACACTTAAAACACACGCAATGGTTTCCCTTTGATAAGATTCCGTTCAGGGTACCACTGCTACCATAAGACTTGTCGGTGTGAAATCGACTCGAATACAAGTTTTTGATTTTTGAAGAGACCATTCGTTCTTAATGTACATTCGTTCTTAATATGATTTCCTCTAACAAATGATTTGATTTTCTGCGCACACAATATAATAATAACTGGTAGTAAAATGGATAGCTTTATGAAGTTACAATCTCTCATGCTGTATTGTTAACTCATGCTCCATCAGCATGTGTGCCAGGAAATCATTGGTTGTTCGGAGGGACTTGGATCTGCCATTTTCGTTTATTTGTCGCAGTGACGGCTCCTAGAGCAAATGCAATTGGCCAGAACTTTATTGTTGTTATTGTACAGGCTGGGGAATCACGCGAGCAATGTTTACAATTATGTATCTGAACAAGATGGCCGCACCCTGGAATTTTGATTTTTTTCTACATACTTTTTCAAAAGATAGCCAAACTGTGTAACTCGCATGAGTTGACCATCAACGTACCGGTTCTGGTCGTATATGCTAAACCATGCTTTATAACGGCGTTACGTCTAACATTCGGTAGAGAAATCGCAGTTGACGGGCGCGCATGTCCAACAAGTCGGACACTGAAAAGTGCTGGATTGACGAGTTGCTTATTGCTTATAAGACCTATCATAAACCAATTTTTGTTTCTTCTAGACGCATTATTATTCTTGAACAAATCCATAATTTCAAACAGTCATATCAATTTTATGTGTGTTTTCAGGAAGGAGTTTCCGCTAGACACAGCTTTACGAATGTTACATAATATATTCACGTGTACCTTCGATGCAGGCTTCGATACGTTACCTATAACCGACCTACCTCATTCCAAACTCGGTATGTTAACAACAAATAGTTCGTCTACTTCAAAACCAAATACTCCTTTATATGATAGACCAAATATTTCGTCTTCATCAATAGCAAATATCTCGTCTTCGTTGTAACCAAATATTTCGTCTTCATCAATAGCAAATTGTTCGCTTAATCAAAGACCAAATATTTCGTTTTCATCAATACCAAGTATTTTGTCTTCATCAATACCAAGTATTTTGTCTTCATCAATACCAAAAGTTTCGTTTTAATCAATATCAAAATAGTTCGTATGTATCAAAGACCAAATATTCCGTATTCATCAATACCAAATATTTCGTCTTCATAAATTTCAAATATTTCGTATTCATCAAGACAAAATATTTCGTATTCATCAATACCAAATATTTCGTAATCATCAATACCAAATATTTCGTCTTTATCATTATCAAATATTTCGTACCAATTTATACCAAATATTCCGTCTTTATCATTATTAAATAGTTCGTACCAATTTATACCAAATATTCTTTTTACATCAATACCAAATATTTCGTATTCACCAAAATCAAATATTTCGTCTTCATTAATACCAAATATTTCGTATTCTTCAATACAAAATATTTCGTATTCATCAATACCAAATATTTCGTACTCATCAATACCAAATATTCCGTCTACATCATTACCAAATATTTCGTATTCACCAAAATCAAATATTTCGTCTTCATTAAAACCAAATATTTCGTATTCATCAATACCAAATATTTCGCATTCATTAATACCAAATATTTCGTACCCATCAATACCAAATATTTCGTCTTTATCATTATCAATTATTTCGTACCAATTTATACCAAATATTCCGTCTTTATCATTACCAAATATTTCGTACCAATTCATACCAAAATATTCCGTCTTTATCATTATCAAATATTTCGTACCAAATTATACCAAATATTCCGTGTACATCATTACCAAATATTTCGTATTCATCAATACCAAATATTTCGTCTTCATCAATACCAAATATTTCGTCTTCATCTATACCAAATATTTCGTATTCATCAATACCAAATATTTCATCTTCATCAATATCAAATATTTCGTCTTCATCAATACCAAATATTTCGTCTTCATCAATACCAAATATTTCGTATTCATCAATACCAAATATTTCGTCTTCATCAATACCAAATATTTCGTATTCATCAATACCAAATATTTCGTATTCACCAATATCAAATATTTCGTCTTTATCAATACCACGTATTTCGTCTTCATCAATACCAAATATTTCGTCTTTATCAATAACCAAAACCTCGTCTTCATCAATACCAAATATTTCGTCTTTTTCAATAACCAAAACCTCGTCTTCATCAATACCAAATATTTCGTCTTTATCAATAACCAAAACCTCTTCTTCATCAACACCAAATATTTCGTCTTTATCAATAACCAAAACCTCGTCTGCATCAATATAACAGTCGTAACGAATATGTCATCCACAGCAATACCGGATATTCTGTCGACAGTTTAACCAGAAATTTCGTTTGCATCAATAACGAGAATAATGCCTGCTTTTATACCGTACTCAATATATTGTCTTAGAAAAAAACACAATTTACATCTGCATCACTTTTTAATATTTCGTTTGCCATTGTACTGAATTATGTCGTCTGCAACAATGCCGAACATGTCCCTAGTGTTTAACGATGATGTGTAGCAGTCATGTGTAATGGGGCGTCTCGGGCTGATTAAGTATGTGTGTGCACCCTCTCATTTAACAAGATGGTCATTTATTCCAGTCTACGTAACTATTTTTAAGGTGACGGGTTGAAGAGATATGCCGATTGTGTACAGGATACCAGACAGACCTCATGCCTAAACATCCTTAACACATCATGTAAGGAACACAGCGTGCGACTGACGAAGGTATGTGTTTTCATATCAATTATAAAAATGATGACGATATAACTATTCAAAGAATATAACTGATAAAGACATAGGATACGTGCAGAGTATAAATTAAACATCAATATCTTAATTGTGACCTTCTGTAACGACACTCACCTCCCCTATACACAGACATACAGTGGGTGACCATGGTCACAAAACGACCTGTCTCTTTGTGCAAAGATGGTTTGCACAAGTCAGTTTTTGGCATGTTAAGCGCAAAACAAGCAACAACCGAAAACAACACGAATTCTCCCTTAAGAGAGATTAGGTTTATTGCAGAAAATGCTAATTCCATATATCTATTGTTTGGTTTTCGTGGTTGATATATAGAGTCAAGGACTTCCCATTTGTATTACGGTTTTCATTGAGGATGGAGAACGATCCCTAATAAAACTACCTCCTTAATCAGTTATAGAGTCAAGGATGTGTGTGAATTCAGAAAGCTTAAACCTTTTACTTTCATAGACAACTGTAGAATAATCGTCAGACACATACACAAATATGTGTACATGCTTGTATCAAACTGTGTTTATCGCTGAATGAGATTGTTAAAAGGTGCTTGTTCACAGATTTGAGGAAATTTGGAAGTTAAAAACTAATTTATGTAACACACTGCACAAAAGCTGTACTGTTATACAATACGCACACAATATTAGTAGTTGGAAGCAAACTTATTTTTATTTTCAAAAATTGTGTATACAATTAATTGACATGCATTCTAATCCAAGAGCAACATTTCTTCTGAAATCTACCACATATACAAAGATAAATTGACGCTCCCCGAATCTATTTTGCTTTCAAAAGCTACTTTTGAATGTTCATCAAAACATAATTAAGAAAACTGTTTCGTTTCAACGACATCTTATCTTGACTTTCAAATTTTCTCTTCTGTGAACTAACAACTTTAAAGCATAGAACAGCATGACAAGTCACATGTTACTAGGAACAACAAGTAGTCGATGTGTTCAACGCTTATCATAACGAATAATGTATCTGGTCTTTATGTGATCTATACATTTGTTGAGGCTACTCTGAAAGACGATAACAACAGGTTATTATTTATCATTTACTGCCACAATGCTTTTCATCGAAACTATTCTCAATTTCAAGGTTCTCCGGCTGACCCTATCTTCGGTAGAAAATCTCCTCCGAACAAACGAACATGTCCACGTGGTTCACTTGTTTCGTGATCCGAGGGCGATCATTGCTTCCCGGCTTGAAGCTGCAGACTGGTACAATGTACAGAAAACACAGAGGGACCCGGCTATAACAGACGACGCACGCGCACTCTGTCAGAAAATGCGACTGGATTTGAATGGCGGTGCTCGACTCCTTCATCTCTTCCCGGACAGATTTATATTCGCTCGATTCGAAGATCTGGTCTCACTTGATAGACATTCCCATATCAAAAACGTGCTGGGCTTCCTTAACATAGAACCGGATATGTCCAAAATCGCCCTGTCGAGAAATCCGTTTGATTGGAGGAAGCGACTTAGTTTTAAAGACATGCGATTGATTGACGCTGAATGTGGAGAGATGTATGGTCGATTGGGCTATCTAAAGTTCAACTCTGTGGATACATTGCGAAACTTCGAATACAACAGTTTCCTGTCAGTTTGATCAAACATTTGGTAGATAATCCACCAAGTAAATAGCTGCAGGTTATTTGCTCGGATATATTTAAGAGAATGATACGAACGGTTTTTCATAATACATCTGCGAATATTACATAAAGACATATGTTTGAATTATCTGAATGTCTAGGATAGAGCTTTGCTAAACGACTTTGTGGAACTTTTAGCTTTAATCCAACGCATTACACATGGATATAATTTTTAGTAACTACACAGTATTTTGTTATGGGGATTTCAATGACATGTCACTTTGCAGTGTTGCACTTATCAATAAGGAATTAAGAGGGAGTGGTGTTTTGAATGTATGCAAGTTCATAGCATTAAAATTTAATAATATGCTTCCTAGATGTTTTGAATTTGACTATTAAGCAGTGGAAATAAACCGTTCCCCGCCTTACTTCACGGCCAGATGACCGATTTCTTCAATCACTGGTAAAACGGTATACAAAGTATAGGTAAAGAAAACAATGTCTTTAGATCTACTTTGGTGAGATTCGAGCACTCTTTGGTCGTCCAACCAAAATGTAAGGAGTATTGGAAAGAGAGAACATTGACATAAACCCATAGGCACGTGGTTTGTTATTTTTGGTCAGAAGATATGATGTTTAAGGATGAACATTGTATAAGGAGTATGTCTAAAGGTAGGCCTATCTAAAGGACACATACCGTCACAGTTTAACTTAACCCTTTACCAAACGCCAAACTTTCAACTGGCCCAAATTGAAATTTCGGTTTGCAGACGACATTTCAAAACGTGATGAAATTGGAAAATGATATTCTATTAGGGCAGAAAATATTGTGGGAAAAGGAAAAATTGATCGTTACATTTTCCAACAATGTTTTCTAAAGTCGTCTGCAACAAATTGATCAAATGTCGTTATTGTTTGGTAATGGGTTAATGCGCGTATCTCTATCATTTGACTGAAGAGAATATGGATCTTTGTTATATAGAAACGACACCATAGCATGCTGGTATTCCATATGGCAACAACAAAAGCCAGTTTCATTGAATGGATCTTAATGCAGACAGGTAAACTCACGCGGATACACATCCCCTCGTGAAAACAATCACGGTTACGTAACTTGGCAGTGTTTCCTTTGTCGGGGAGATTTCGTGTAGGTCGATCGCGCTCTCGTGCGATGTTTTTTTTCGATCGAGCGATAACATACCTGAGTTAAGGGTGATTGGTATATTCGCGCTTATCTACCAAGCGTTTCATTCAGCCTAAAATACGAAAATGAAAGTACAATCCCGGTATTTTAAGAAAACGTTATCTGCATGGGTATTCCAACCACAATTATAAACAGTCATTTCAGATTAAACCCCGCTTCAACTCAGAACAACAATACTAGTGTAAGTATGATTCTATTTATTTTATTGCTTGTCGAAAAAATGGAAACTCCTTTCAAAGTATATATGTTAAAACGTTGTTAAAATTGGGAAAACAAATCTTCTCATATGGCAGAAAACATTGTGGGAAAAGGAGAAATTTCTCGTTAAGAGCAATTTCTCTTTTCCCCACAATGTTTTCCAGAGTCGTCTGCAACAATCTGGTCTAATGCCGTTATTGTTTGGTAATGGGTTAATCAATGCTGAACTAAAACCAAATACCGTAGTGTTGAAGGCCCTTTGTAACCGTTTATACTGGTGACTCCTAAACCCAGCAGACATTGAAGGAGGGCGCAATAATTTCAAAAGCAAGTGTTTGTTTGTTACATGCTTAACTGTCTTGTTGAAAATCAGCTCGAGTGATTTTGCTTTCGAAAAAGCGAAATAACTTAAAGAAAGGACGAGTAATCATCATGAATGTCATTTCCACTATGATAGCATGTATACACGCAGATACTGAATATTAATTATTAATCGGCCTGACGCTGGCCCGACGATGACCCGACGTCAATCCGAGGCTACGACGTCGGGTCGACTTCAATGTTTGCTTGGTATGCGTGCAATCCGTAGAGTCTGATTGAGGACAACATTTCCGATCCGGCATTCTTTTTCATAATGTTGTAGTCTTATAAAGTTGTGGAAATGTCGCTATGGATACGATTTGCGGAAGACACAGGCTCATCTGACTGATATTTTACTCTGTATGCATTGAACCAAGCTCATTAACTTTCAGTATAATTGTTTATGCATCATTAGCACGCACAAATTTTAAGAATTTTTGGCAGCAGTTTTCTAGACGCGGAATTGTACTTCTTCAATTCTGAATTAGAATGTTCTACCGACAGGCGGTGGTTTCTAGAAAAGCCTATCAACTTTTCGAAAATTTTGCTGCTGTCCAATTTCACTCCATTAGATTTGAAATTTGAATATAAAATATATAGAATGAGAGTACCATGTATTTTTTCTTTGTACAAAATACTCAGAAATAAGACAGATGTATTTGTATAATTGGTATAATTCAGGCACACGTTTATGCGACTTTAACAGTCTTATGTAATCGGAAAATACCAATGCTATTCGTCACTTATCGCTTTATATATTATATTATGATGATGATGATGATGATGATGATGATGATGATGATGATGATGATGATGATGATGATGATGATGATGATGATGATGATGATGATGATGATGATGATGAATGATGATGATGATGATGATGATGATGATGATGATGATGATGATGATGATGATGATGATGATGATGATGATGATGATGATGATGATGATGATAAAATGTTTGAAACAGTGGTTTGGTATAAAATCTGTTTAACATAAGAGTCCTCGATTCACATAATTTATAACAATCACTTTCGATTCGGTTTCTTTGGAACATAGCCAGTTGTTTCAGTTTCACAAGTTTACCAACATGTACCTAACGTTTTATATCTGCCTATCGGGCACTCTTATCAAGTAACAGTTGATTAAATGATGTTGAAATCGAAAGTGGGATTCCGCGTAGTATTACAACTTATTTTATATTGATCTAAAATAAAACTCTGTGATTTCAATATAGCGATAGAAAATATAGATTATTGATCGTTGATGATATGGACACACTGAATGGCTATATACACCTTTTATTTAAGGAGTATGCATGTAAATACCAACTCCCATTGTAATTCCGTTTTCGCAAGCATTTCCCGGCAGTATCATCGAATCAGTTGTAGAAAAACAGAGTTACGTACCATATTCTTTAAAGGCACATGGAAGGATATGAGTACAAATATATTACTAAAGAATGGATGGAGTTCTTTTATAATGTTCATAAAAGTCACGAACATTAATTCATATATGAAGCAAGAAAGACCGAGATCGTGATTTGTTACTGTACTGTAAAAGTATAATTATATTGTCCCAGCCTAATACATCAATTATAAGACATGACCTATGAGTTTAAAACGAAATTATAGCAACAGTTGTACTAGTGGCGCCCATTTTGTATACGTCTTCTGTGAGCCATCCCGCATGCATTTTATCCCATGTATGGGTTTGATGAATTATAATTAGCGTGTAGAAAAGCATGGCTTTTGCTCTTATGCTATATAGTAGAGGATATTTGTAACTTTCGGTGTATGATCAAAATATATTTCATCGAGTGACCGTAAGAGCTATATTTTTACGAGTGGCTCCGCCACGAGTGAAAATATTTAGCTCTTAAGGTCACGAGATGAAATATATTTCGATCATACACCGAAAATAACAAATATTCTATTTATTATATACTTCATAAGTACTTTTTTGTCTTAAAAAAGGGTTTGCTTTCTGTCAATTTCCGACTTTCCTTTTTATCGATATGGAGTTCCGTGTAATGTGTGTGACGTCACACGTCAACATGACAGACTAAATAGTTCACAGTAAAGAATGACAAACAAGACACCGTATTGAGTAAATTTCACTCATTTCAAAACAATTTCAATCAAAGTGATTTCAATGGCATTACATTTTTGAACTAAGTTGACCTTAGTATTGTTTATAAATAAACGTTCTACTTTATGACTTATGACGTCATTGGTCTTGTAAAATGGAGTGCCCCAAATCATCGGAACCACTTGGTGATGTTGGCAGGCCTGCCGGAATTTGCCGAAGAGTTCCGATTGCCCCATGGGAAAAGAATTGTAGTTCCTGATAATCCCACACTTTTAAACAATGAATTTATCCTGTGATAATAATCCACTGATATTACAGGGTAATCCATCGAAAAGTATATAATATGTAAGTGAGATCTCTTACATTGGAATTCAATACAAAAGTTGATACGTGACATAACATGACATTATTCTTTATTGCAAAAACAGTTTGAATTTATAACAATTTTCGTATAATACAAACATTCCATGCCAAAGAACGTATTAGAGAACATAAAAAAGCATAGATGTTAGCTGAAGAACAAAAATAGTAAGGAAGTGTATGTTTACTAATGATTCATTTTCATTAGATATCAAATTCCTTTGAATAACTAGTGTGAATTGTGTTGTTTATCTGCAAAGAAGATGAATTTTGCCAAATTATTCAATATGATAGGAGAATTTGAAGACATAAGATTAATACATTTATGTATTGACGGTCATGTATGATAATAACTTTTTATTTATTTCTTTCTTAAGTCTGTAAACTTTGAGCATATAAGTAAGAAATGATACTCGTTTTCCACTTATCCAGAAGTACAATTTGGACAAATTCGTTGATTTTGTGGTATGTTGTAATGACGCCCGACTTCAATGTTAAGAGTATGTGTGGACGTACATATTTTAATTAAAGTGTTTCTATACTTTGCCTCTTCGGTACAATCTAAGTTCTTTTCAACAATGAATGCATGTTTAAATAAACTGTGTTTTTAAGCGAGATGAGTTATTGATAGATGCATACCAGTGCTGTTGGAATATGTCATTTATTCTTTGTTTAGTTGGATTAAGATTGATTGTTAAGTTGAGTTGGTTTCCCAACAAATACGATAAACCTATTTCATCTAAAATTGTTTTTATATCTTACGCCAAATTTTCACCCTGATAAATTTGTCTATTATCAACATCGTTCTTTAACTTAATGTAAGTTTTGTATAAAAGTGTTTACTCATTTGAATTCAGGATCTTTGTCCAAAATCTTATTAAAATACCTTTTCTATGTTTAATCATTGGTATTCGGCCAAGTTCTCCAAATAATGCATTAAGATTTGTTGAATTACTTACATTTAGTACTCGTCTACAACATTTCGAAAAACATGATTCAATATTTTGACATTGATTGCTACCCCACACCTCTGCAGAAAAATTCAGTATTGGTATAATTAAGGAGTCAAACAATTTAAGCTTATGAGTAATGGGAAGATCTTACTGATTAAACACAGAAAATAAGTTATGCATTGAAGACGATGCGCGCTGTGCAATTATTTTTTGAGTACGGTTCCATTTTCCATTTTTAAAAACGTGCGTTACAAGGTATTTAAAAGAGGGTCGTGTGATGTGTGTCGACCCTTTTCAAATATGGTTATCTTTATTTTATCTATGTTAAGTGGTTCCATTTAATAGAGTAATTTTCGATATCGTTTAAAATCGATTGAAGTGATTGAGGATCGGTGGCAAAAACGACCGCGTCATCTGCGAACAGTATTATGAAAAGTTTGATGTCGCCATAGTTAACAATTCCAGGGATGTCATGATTGATATTTTGCAATATGTCGTTTAGATAGAAGAGACATAAGATGCTTCTGCAGGGATCGCCTTGCTTGACTCCAATATTCGAAATGATAGGTTCAGACTTCATTGAATTATAGTAAAGAGAAGATTTTACCGTTTTATGCATTGATTTGATAGCATCAATAAGTTTGGTACTTATATCTGCATTAAGTAATTTTTGCCATAATGAAGTTCTATCTATCTTGTCGAACATTTTCTCCCAATCTAGAAAGGCAGTATATAGCTTCTTTTTACATGATTATGTTTAAATATGATAGCATGAAGAGTAATGATACAATCAGTGGTTGATTTATTTTTTTGAAATCCAAATTGATTATCAACAAATTTATCATGTTTCTCAGCCCATTTTGTAAGTCTGTTAACAAGCAATTTAGAGTATATTTTAGAAAGAATGTGGTTATGGGTGATTCCTCTATAGTTTTTAGCTTCTTGATAACCACCCTTAGAGATAGGAACAATTAACCCTTCAGTCCAATAGATTGGGAATGTTCCATTATCAAATGCATTGTTGTAAAATTTAGTAAAAAACGGAGAAATGATATCGTATGAATTTTCGAAAACTTCGGCAATCAAATGATCTGTGCCTGGAGACTTGGAATTATTTTGTGAGAACACGGCATCTTTTATTTCTGATGACGTAAAAGGATCGTCTAGATCAGTGTTATTTACCATATTGTCATTAATTGTGTTGTTTAAAGAGTGGTTTCACCTTCAATCGGTGCAAAACCGTACAAATCATTGAAGTGTGAATACATCTCGTCTAGTGTTATGTGGTTTTGTTTAATTGGTTTGGTATTATACTAAGTTTTTTCCAGAATGATTTAGGGTTTGTTTTTGCTAGTTGTGATACTCTTTTACCTTTATCGATTTTGAATTTGTTTTTGTATTTACGTTTTAATCTCGTATAAGTTCGTTTTTGTGTGAGAAATTTTTCCTTATTTTCATCGTTTCTGTTCCTAATAAATACATCTCTAGCACGATTTAAAGTTTTCTTTGCTTCAACCTTCAAACACTCTTTATTGAACCATCTTTCATTTATATATATATCGTACATGCTAACGTTTAGCCAAGGTGTAGACCAGTAGAGACCGAGTGTCTCACCACTCTGTCGACGGCTTGGTAAATATTTCACTGGTTACTAATATACAACCAAACGTTCTCATGAAATATGAAACCGACCAGAAATTATTTCTATACTTCAAGTTTATCATTAACCCTTTACCAAACGATGAATTTCCAACTGTCCCAAAATGCGATGAAATTGAACAATTATCTTCTGAAGGGGACGAAAATATGGTTGGAAAAGGAGAAATTGGTCGTAAAGAGCAATTTCTCCTTTACCCACAATGTTTTCCAGAGTCGTCTGCAACAAACTGGTCAAATGTCGTTATTGTTTGGTAATTGGTTAATACATGGAATACACTGCTGTATAAAAAATATCTTATTTATTTTATTCATGTAGAACTTCATCTCGTTTGAAACAGGTATATGTTGAGAATGGCGAGTAATGGTAAGAGATATGGACCTGGAATCAGACTCACTCATGAACCAGATATGCTGACCCTCGACGATGAAGTGGGAGGACAAAGAGCCAACATGCCGTGTGGTCACGTGATAGGTGGGTGATTTTCACTATTGACTCAATAAGAGTAGAGAGTAGTTCGTTCCGAACTAGATATTTTCGCCTTGCCTTAGTCTGTCTTACTGTACACCTGAGCATTGCCGGTGTAGTGCCATTTGTCTTTTATTGAAAATAAACCCCGATCCGCTTGTAACAGATTCAGATGCAGTAATAGTCTAATACCATTTTGTTTGTTTAATCAATAGGTCCGGAGTCGTTGACGGATTACTGCAGGAGTTTGCTGCGAGACGGACAATTCGAGTTCAGGTGTCCGTATAAGAGCCGTCCGACTGATCTACGCTGTAACAAACTGTGGGACTTCCACACAGTAAAACAATACGCCCTCCTCACGGACGCCGAGACTCAAGAATTTCAAACCAAGATGAAGGAGAATTATCTCGCTAGAATCGGACAGCCACAATGTCCTCTGTGTCTTACCTTTCTACAGAGAGCTCGATCATCAGATGTATTGTTGAATTGTTTGAACTGTGCAGAGCAGAATGGTAGAAACTACTCATTTTGTCGTTTCTGTCTGAAAGCGTGGATTTCAGATCACACTAGCCGTTGTGGAAACCCTAGTTGTATCGGGGAAGATTCTCGCCAGAGGTTCCTGCGAGATTGCCCGAAAAAGTCGATTGCGCATGCGTCCGATTGTCCTGGTTCCCGAGCCTGTCCGAGTTGTGGAACACTGATAGAGCATACCGAGGCGTGTAACCAGGTACAGTGCCCTTGTGGACAGCAATTCTGCTTCATCTGTCTGACGAAGAAGGAATCGCAGACCAATTGTAACAGATGCACTTTAGCATCAATTCAGACGGTATAAAGTGGACATGCAAAACAAATTGTCACAAAATTCAAACAGTTTCTTCCGCTATTGTTTAACATGGTATGCCCTATTGTTAAACATACACCTAATGTTTCTCTTGGATTTAAGGTGTCGATATTCTATTAATATGATAGAGACGAAACTAAAAAATAACGAAAAATGTGGACATTTAGACATTTAAACGAATCATATTCTTAAGTATCTAAATAAAAGTATTAAACTGTACAATTGAATCTATATGAGTGAATGTGTGCGCATGCAGGCAAGTGTAAATTTAAAAATGTGTGTGAGTATATTTGTACATGTATGGATGTGATTATGTGTGCATGCAATTATTTTTATGTTTGGATGATGTCTCTATTAGCTCTGTGTATGCTATTATGTATGCTTAAATTCTTTTTGATATCAGTTTGCTGGAATAAACGACGTTTTGTTGTCATTTAGAAAATTCGTTCTCCTGAACCCCATTTTACCCTTATCAACTTTCACTATCTTTTCAATTGATAAATCGAAATAAATTGTGACTGTAAAAATCCGGTTAATCAACCGGCTCCATTGCCCAAAGCATCTGTTTATTAAACTAATTGTGAGAAGCCTTTGAAAATCAATTTCTTTAAACCTATATGGAGTCCCATTGTATACCGATACATACTGATAATTACGAGAACCAATATTGACTTAATTCAGTAACACATTTGATCGGTTTTTGACAATATTACTTACTCGTGTTTATAGTCTGTAAACAAGTAGGGTTTGGGCTGTATTAATGAGACATGGCAGCTATAAGTATATTGGCCAATGTTTGACAACGTTACTAACTCGTATTTATATTCTGTATACAACAAACTGTACTAGTAGGGTTTGTGCTGTATTAGTGAGACATAACGCCTATAAGTAAACTGGTCGATGTTTGGCAACGTTACTAACTCGTATTTATAGTCTGTTAACAACAAACTGTACTAGTAGGGTTTGTGCTGTATTAACGAGTCATGACGCCTATAAGAATATTGGTCAATGTTTGGCAATGTTACTATCTCGTATTTATAGTCTGTATACAACAAACTGTACTAGTAGGGTTTGTGCTGTATTAACGAGACATGACGCCTATAAGTATATTGGTCAATGTTTGGCAACATTTCTAACTCGTATTTATAGTCTGTTTACAACAAACTGTACGAGTAGAGTTTGTGCTGTATTAATGAGACATGACAGCTATAAGTATATTGGTCGATGTTTGGCAACGTTACTAACTCGTATTTATAGTCTGTAGACAACAAACTGTACTAGTAGGGTTTGTGCTGTATAAGTGAGACATGACGCCTATAAGTATATTGGTCAATGTTTGGCAACATTTCTAACTCGTATTTATAGTCTGTTTACAACAAACTGTACTAGTAGGGTTTGTGCTGTATTAATGAGACATGACAGCTATAAGTATACTGGTCGATGTTTGGCAACGTTACTAACTCGTATTTATAGTCTGTTTACAACAAACTGTACTAATAGGGTTAGTGCTGTATTAGTGAGACATGACGCATATAAGTAAACTGGTCAATGTTTGGCAACGTTACTATCTCGTATTTATAGTCTGATTACAACAAACTGTACTAGTAGGGTATGTGCTGTATTAACGAGTCATGACGCCTATAAGAATATTGGTCAGTGTTTGGCAACGTTACTATTTCGTATTTATAGTCTGTATACAACAAACTGTACTAGTAGGGTTTGTGCTGTATAAGTGAGACATGACGCCTATAAGTATATTGGTCAATGTTTGGCAACATTTCTAACTCGTATTTATAGTCTGTATACAACAAACTGTACGAGTAGAGTTTGTGCTGTGTTAATGAGACATGACAGCTATAAGTATATTGGTCGATGTTTGGCAACGTTACTAACTCGTATTTATAGTATGTATACAACAAACTGTACTAGTAGGGTTTGTGCTGTATAAGTGAGACATGACGCCTATAAGTATATTGGTCAATGTTTGGCAACATTTCTAACTCGTATTTATAGTCTGTATACAACAAACTGTACGAGTAGAGTTTGTGCTGTATTAATGAGACATGACAGCTATAAGTATATTGGTCGATGTTGGCAACGTTACTAATTCGTATTTATAGTCTGTAGACAACAAACTGTACTAGTAGGGTTTGTGCTGTATAAGTGAGACATGACGCCTATAAGTATATTGGTCAATGTTTGGCAACATTTCTAACTCGTATTTATAGTTTGTATACAACAAACTGTACTAGTAGGGTTTATGCTGTATAAGTGAGACATGACGTCTATAAGTATATTGGTCGATGTTTGGCAACATTACTAACTCGTATTTATAGTTTGTATACAACAAACTGTACTAGTAGGGTTTGTGCTGTATTAATGAGACATGACGTCTATAAGTATATTGGTCAATTTTTGGCAACGTTACTAACTCGTATTTATATTCTGTATACAACAAACTGTACTAGTAGGGTTTGTGCCGTATAAGTGAGACATGACGTCTATAAGTATATTGGTCGATGTTTGGCAACATTTCTAACTCGTATTTATAGTCTGTATACAACAAACTGTACGAGTAGAGTTTGTGCTGTATTAATGAGACATGACAGCTATAAGTATATTGGTCGATGTTTGGCAACGTTACTAACTCGTATTCATAGTCTGTATACAACAAACTGTACTAGTAGGGTTTGTGCTGTATAAGTGAGACATGACGCCTATAAGTATATTGGTCAATGTTTGGCAACATTTCTTACTCGTATTTATAGTCTGTATACAACAAACTGTACGAGTAGAGTTTGTGCTGTATTAATGAGACATGACAGCTATAAGTATATTGGTCGATGTTTGGCAACGTTACTAATTCGTATTTATAGTCTGTAGACAACAAACTGTACTAGTAGGGTTTGTGCTGTATAAGTGAGACATGACGCCTATAAGTATATTGGTCAATGTTTGGCAACATTTCTAACTCGTATTTATAGTTTGTATACAACAAACTGTACTAGTAGGGTTTATGCTGTATAAGTGAGACATGACGTCTATAAGTATATTGGTCGATGTTTGGCAACATTACTAACTCGTATTTATAGTTTGTATACAACAAACTGTACTAGTAGGGTTTGTGCTGTATTAATGAGACATGACGTCTATAAGTATATTGGTCAATGTTTGGCAGCGTTACTAACTCGTATTTATATTCTGTATACAACAAACTGTACTAGTAGGGTTTGTGCCGTATAAGTGAGACATGACGTCTATAAGTATATTGGTCGATGTTTGGCAACGTTACTAACTCGTATTTATAGTTTGTATAAAACAAACTGTACTAGTAGGGTTTGTGCTGTATTAATGAGACATGACGTCTATAAGTATATTGGTCAATGTTTGGCAACGTTACTAACTCGTATTTATAGTCTGTATACAACAAACTGTACTAGTAGGGTTTGTGCCGTATAAGTGAGACATGACGTCTATAAGTATATTGGTCGATGTTTGGCAACGTTACTAACTCGTATTTATAGTCTGTAGACAACAAACTGTACTAGTAGGATTTGTGCTGTATTAATGAGACATGACGCCTCTATGAATACTGGTTAATGTTTGGCAACGTTACTAACTCGTATTTATAGTTTGTCTACATCAAACTGTACTAGTAGGGTTTGTTATGTATTAATGAGACATGACGCCTATAAGTATATTGGTCAATGTTTGGCAACGTTACTAACTCGTATTTTTAGTCTGTAAACAACAAATTGTACTAGTAGGGTTTGGGCTGTATTAATGAGACATGACAGCTATAAGTATATTGGTCAATGTTAGGCAACGTTACTAACTCGTACTTATAGTCTGTATACAACAAACTGTACTAGTAGAGTTTGGGCTGTATTAATGAGACATGACGCCTATTAGTATATTGGTCAATGTTTGGCAAAGTTACTAACTCGTATTTATAGTTTGTATACAACAAACTGTACTAGTAGAGTTTGGGCTGTATTAATGAGACATGACAGCTATAAGTATATTGGTCATTGTTTGGCAACGTTACTAACTCGTATTTATAGTCTGTATACAACAAATTGTACTAGTAGAGTTTGGTCTGTATTAATGAGACATGACAGCTATAAGTATATTGGTCAATGTTTGGCAACGTTACTAACTCGTATTTATAGTCTGTTTACAACAAACTGTACTAGTAGGGTTTCTGATGTATTACTGAGACATGACGCCTATAAGTATATTGGTCAATGTTTTGCAACGTTACTAACTCGTATTTATAGTCTGTAAACAACAAATTGTACTAGTAGGGTTTGTGCTGTATTAATGAGACATGACAGCTATAAGTATATTGGTCAATGTTTGGCAACGTTACTAACTCGTATTTATAGTTTGTATACAACAAACTGTACCAGTAGGGTTTGTGCTGTATTAACGAGACATGACGCCTATAAGTATATTGGTCAATGTTTGACAACGTTACTTACGCGTATTTATAGTCTTTAAACAACAAATTGTACTAGTAGAGTTTGTGCTGTATTAATGAGACATGACAGCTATAAGTATATTGGTCAATGTTTGGCAGCGTTACTAACTCGTATTTATAGTTTGTATACACCAAACTGTACTAGTAGGGTTTGTGCTGTATTAACGAGACATGACGCCTATAAGAATATTGATTGGTCAATGTTTGGCAACGTTACTAACTCGTATTTATAGTCTGTTTACAACAAACTGTACTAATAGGGTTTGTGCTGTATAAGTGAGTAATGACGCCTATAAGTATTTTGGTCGATGTTTGGCAAAGTTACAAACTCGTATTTATAGTTTGTATACAACAAACTGTACTAGTAGGGTTTGTGCTGTATAAGTGAGACATGACGCCTATAAGTATATTGGTCAATGTTTGACAACAACAGTAACACCTGGTTCTCATAGATACAGTGATTTAAATTCGTGAATGTGATATATAGAAATTAATTAACTGGATTCTGTAGTCTGTCACGAGTATGGGTGTTATCGGGTCAAAAAACGAGTTCCAGAGGGACAAGTGTTTAACCGCTTAACACATACACGGGTGACGTTTTTTTTATATCTGAATCCAGTGAATTAATCCTTTAATTGTATTTCATTTTGTAAAATTATGAAGATGAATACATCACTTCAAACAACGATAAAAGTCTTATATCGTTGCCATGTTGGATTTTCAGTGAAGCAGGACAATAATAGGAGAAGTTGTCAAAGCTTGAACAGTGGTAAAACATTATTTACAAGTGTTCAATCTGTTTCAATAAATTGAAAGCACATGGTGTGATCAGAAATATCTGGATTGACCGTTCTCATAAGGCAATAAAAGTCATATCTACATTTCTTAAAAAAGAAGTTCCGACATGAACTCTATATATACAGTGTGATAACCCACTACCGTGCGATATAGAAAATGAAATATCCCAATGTTTCACCAATGAGAATATGTTAAAGAATTTCTGTTCGTGTTGGGCCTTGGTTTTCGCCTGATTTTCTGTCGTGCCTGAATGGCTCGGTCGGTGTCGACCCCAGTCTTACTGGCCAGAGTATCGATCGTAATGATGGCTGTTGTCGAAACGGGGCAAAATAACCTTTATAGCTGTATACCTAGACAACGTACGAAAATTAAGTTTATTCTAAACATATCTTATTAAAGAAATAAATACCATTATAAACATTACAAATAATTAAGTGGAAAGGATTTAAACGGAAGCTCAAAGCTCATAAAGTTCCTTATTTGTTACGCGTGTTCAGTGTGAAGTACAGGCTGGATGTAACTAAACGTGAGATAAAGTACGCGTGTTCAGTGTGAAGTACAGGCTGGATGTAACTAAACGTGCGATAAAGTACGCGTGTTCAGTGTGAAGTACAGGCTGGATGTAACTAAACGTGCGATAAAGTACGCGTGTTCAGTGTGAAGTACAGGCTGGATGTAACTAAACGTGCGATAAAGTACGCGTGTTCAGTGTGGAGTACAGGCTGGATGTAACTAAACGTGCGATAAAGTACGCGTGTTCAGTGTGAAGTACAGGCTGGATGTAACTAAACGTGCGATAAAGTACGCGTGTTCAGTGTGAAGTACAGGCTGGATGTAACTAAACGTGCGATAAAGTACGCGTGTTCAGTGTGAAGTACAGGCTGGATGTAACTAAACGTGCGATAAAGTACGCGTGTTCAGTGTGAAGTACAGGCTGGATGTAACTAAACGTGCGATAAAGTACGCGTGTTCAGTGTGGAGTACAGGCTGGATGTAACTAAACGTGCGATAAAGTACGCGTGTTCAGTGTGAATTACAGGCTGGATGTAACTAAACGTGAGATAAAGTACGCGTGTTCAGTGTGAAGTACAGGCTGGATGTAACTAAACGTGCGATAAAGTACGCGTGTTCAGTGTGAAGTACAGGCTGGATGTAACTAAACGTGCGATAAAGTACGCGTGTTCAGTGTGAAGTACAGGCTGGATGTAACTAAACGTGCGATAAAGTACGCGTGTTCAGTGTGAAGTACAGGCTGGATGTAACTAAACGTGAGATAAAGTACGCGTGTTCAGTGTGAAGTACAGGCTGGATGTACCTAAACGTGCGATAAAGTACGCGTGTTCAGTGTGAATTACAGGCTGGATGTAACTAAACGTGCGATAAAGTACGCGTGTTCAGTGTGAAGTACAGGCTGGATGTAACTAAACGTGCGATAAAGTACGCGTGTTCAGTGTGAATTACAGGCTGGATGTAACTAAACGTGAGATAAAGAATAATCTAAGCGGAACCTATATATGTAATGGCGATAGCTTGGTTGTAAGTAACCTGCCTGTATGTTAAGGCTTCATGATGGGAAACACTATTTGACTAACGGTTACAAGGAGAAACATCGATATGACAAAGGTTTTTCTACTAGAGTTTCGTGATGAACTACAATTATAATGTATAATTATGAATTTTGATTGCGAGAACCTTTTACGGTTTTATGTGCTGATTCAATCTAACTTGAACGCTGATCTAGAATATCAATACGGAGAAATGGTTACTGATAGTAAGCCATCTGACTGCCGTTGTACCATGTCTCATGAGAATAGTATTGCCTAGCGGGAACAGTACGGGACAGTGAGGTCATCGGAGGGTCGACAGATACAGTTTATTAGTTTTAATTATATACTACACACATATTTTTGAGCTAACAAAACAAACAGATTTTGAAAACAAACGTTTTATTGCAGAGAAGCAAGAGTTTGTTTGGAACAGTTTGTTTGGTCACATTTAGAAAGTATGTCTCAACCTCCAAACAACGTTGTTCTGCCACGTTCAATATTGACCAATGATTGATGCAAGCTAAGTATGAGGGGGAAATATGTATACATGTATATGGTACCAAGGGCGGATTGCATCATGCATCGATGTAAGATGTGTCATATGGTTTAAAAGCAAATGAGTGCTCAGAAAAACTTCAAAACTGGGTAATATGAGTTATCATTAATGAAAGAATATGTTGAAACATAGCGAAAAAACACAGGATTATGACGATATAACGCCTGCACTATTTATTATTTATTTTTCAAAGTGCTTTTTTCATAAATTTGTTGCCCACCAATTCAACTTCAATGTTTACATTCGAGTAACGTCTAAAATAGGAAGAAGCGTTTGGATTAATGAGTGACTATCATCTGATTAGAATAATCACGTGAAACACATAGAAATACTGTCATTTATCCAAAATTAACAACGTGAAGATTCAAAATGGAGAATTTCTTGGGCTTTATTGGTTCCCAACGTTTCTCGGCTGACCTAGTTTTATCGCTAATTGTAAACAACCCTTAAAGTATTCACTCTTTTAAAAGCATCATGTGAACATGTTACAGTCTCAATTCTTCTGTAAAAGGGAATTTAAAGTACTTTTAAGTTAATTGACAATTATTCTAGAGCTTTCACAATTTAAGTGGAAATGTGCGCAAGTATGGCTATAACAAGAAAGGTTGTTTTCACAATTTCTAACAGACGAAACATTGACCAAAACGTTATATCAGTGGCGCTTTGTCGTGTGACCAATGTCTTCGTTCTTGTCACCTACTTTTGCCAATGATAGCCACATTGTGTACCCCGTATGAGTTGACCGTCAACTTTCCGGTTCTGGTGGTACAGGATAACTTATGCTTTGTAACGGCGTTACGTGAAACACTCGGCAGAGAAATCGTAGTCGAAGACCGACTGTTTAGAACATTCACGCCCGTCGACTGCGATTTATTTGCCGAGTGTAAGACTCTACGCCATTATAAATAGTTTAACATAGACCACCATAACCGGGAAGGTGATGGTCAATTCATACGGCGTATACAATGTGGCTATCATACACGGTTTTGCAACCATATTGGCCTTCTTTGCTTTGGCGAGTAAACGAACAGTAAAGCGACAAACGCCCAACGCAGAGCAAATGACTCGTATAATACATAAATTACCAACTTTCATGACTGTCGATATTATTTCTTTATCTTAAGGCTACTTTAGAAGAAAAAATCTCATTGCGTACGATAGGTTGATCTACCAGTATGTGTCAGTTAATAAAGTAAAACCAATCAACTGATAGGAATCTTTGTTCTCGTTGTCTTCCATTCTTTGCGAACATTTATTAGATTAACGGATATTGCATTAATTTTGGTTTGATCAACAGAACCCCAACATTACTCCCAGAGCACACCTCTCTGCGTTAGTCCCTCTAGATAATAACCAAATATTCATTCGCAAAATACTAATGTAACTAGACGATTCAGATTGTCATTTGAAGGTGCAGGTCTTAAAGAATTGGAACGAGTTTATGTGTGTCGTAAGTAATGGTCAGCCATGGTTGGTATTGCGTCGAATGCTTTCCTCTCTGTCGTCTGTGTATCTTTTCTTTTGCTTTGAATGTACGTCCATTAAAGTTTCGGTTTGGTTTGATCGTGTTTCGGATTTGTAATTGGTGTTCGCGACTTTGACTTTTCTTACTTTCTTCTAATACAATTCTAACAAAGGATGCATGTTACCTTACCAACTTCACTGTTTTACAGAGCACCGTATGAGTCCGTGTGAGTCCGGAGTGCCCATAGAATAACCACACATCCAATTCCATAAATTGGTAAGTTAGTACTCGAATGCTTGTTAATGCTTGTAAATACAATGTTTATAATGTACCTGTGAGTACCCAGAACTTATTCTAGATACGTGTATATGTCGTTTCAGGTTGTATGTATTTCTTATTTGGAATGGTTGAGTGGAAATAGACCAAAATAGATAGCTACTCCCACTACGGCCTTGTTTCTTTATTATGCCCGGTCCATCAACGAACCCCAACTACCTAATCTTGAGAGAAGAGACGGTTACACTAACGGGTAAAACATCGATGAGATAAGCGCGAAAGGTATGTGTTTATTTTTGTTCAGGTGTATGGTGTTGTAAATACGGTGTCTTGGCGTCATGTGGATTATGTTTGGTGGGCCACCGACGTTACGATTTATTATTTGTTGGAGCGAAATCAATTTGTATCGTAATTATCAACTTGTACAGATTTTCAGAATATGATATTTTCATTTGGCTTCAACTCCGTTTTAAGATCGCGTTTACTTGAATTTACTCTAATATATACGTAAAAGATAAGCCCCACCCAAAATTCACAAGGGAGAATCAAAAGTCCATCCGATCGGATTTTGGAAAATAAGATTACGCATTTTAAAGTTAATCTATGCAAATGAATCATTTGAAATGACACAACCTTTAAAATGACTATCTCACAGGTTGTGTTCTGTGAGCAATAAACATTTATGATATGATTTAGGGTAAGACCTTGGTAACGGAAAACTGGCGATTGATTTGGTTAAAAAATAAGTTGAATTGTATTCCATGAAATATCTATCATTTCAAAGGCATTCAACGAGCCATTTTTCAAAATTTGTCTGATTTTGAATCTATTTTTCAAAATCAATAGCAACAATTTTGTTATTTATCTCATATTAATTACCTCCCTTTAATTTCTAGCTTTCACATTTAAGTTAGAATTTCACGAATGAAGTTGGCAAATAAAAATTTCGTTCCAGGAAATACTCTTATAAAATGAAACTTGATTTTGAAATGGCGTTTGTTCTGTTAAACTTGGTTTAATGAAATATCTCGTTGCAATTTGTTAACACTATATAGTAATATAAAACTAGTCTTTGAATTTGATTCTTATTTGGATCAGCTTCCTTATAAATTAAGAATAAGATTTTCAAAACTTAGGCTCTCTTCCCACAAGTTAAGGGTGGAAACAGGTCGTTATTCTCAGCAAAGAATTGATAGATCCCTTAGAAATAGTCTTTTATGTAATTCATCTGATGTTGAGGATGAATATCATTTTATGCTTGTATGTCCGATCTACAATGAAATAAGAAGACGGTATTTAAGCAAAACTGTTTATAAAAAAAACATTTATGTTCAAACTTGTTATTTTAATGAATTCAGAAAATGCATCTATAAAGAGAAATCTTAGTAAATATGTACTTGAGTCATTTGCCCTGCGCAAATCTCTATCTGATTGATTTTATTTGCCGCCGTTCACTATGAGACGAATCGTCGAGACTGTGGTTTGGTCCGTTCGGAACCTTTCTGCGGTTATTTTTCATTCGTCAAATGTTACTTTCGGTTTGCCTCCGGAGTTACGTAACTACAGGACTGGGGTGTCGTGATTCTGGATTCAGACCGTAGTTATGCTAGATCGTATAAATTGTTCTATGTTCTCTTTTTTGTTAATGGATAGCCAAACAGTCCTTTTTAAGAGGAGTCTTAATCATGAAATTGTGCCAATTGCCCTACTCGAATTTCTAGTGCAAGTTCTTTGGTTCTTAAAGGACTCAGCTTCAGCTTGTTATAAGTGGAAATTGTGTCCGTTTGGAACGGAAACGCTTAATTTAATGTAATGTAAACGTTAACTCCAGTTCTGCATTCCACTTCCTTTTTCTATGTGACCTTGATTTGTTTGTATATTTTGAATATTATGGTAATGACAAGAAACTTTGTAAGTTTACGCCTCAATAAAATATTCGTATTTCGTATTTCGTATTTCTGTTTTATCTTTCATTTTGTTAATCTGACCTTTCTCCATTACCCAGGTCTTACCTTAAATATGACTTTGATAATGATCATTGAACTAACGAGTCTCTTTATTTCAAAAATGTAAAAAATGTTTTTATGAATCAACTGTGAAACAAACATTCGCCCCTTTCCCGACTTTGATTTTAAAACCTTTTCCGAGACAGTTTAACAAGGTAAGAGTTCCTTGGTCCAAGAATGACCCTAACTATTTAGATGATTTCACAGGGTATAATGTATCGAAAGATTAAACCTGCAGTGCTACAGATGTTGCCCCGATTCGTACCAAATATGGATTTAGCATTTTGTCAGCTATATGGTGAGTTACAAACGATACTGCTACAAGGGAGATTCCATCGCTATAAGTGAATCAGTGACTATTGTCCATCACATAGCTGTCAAAACACCACAGTAGTAAAGTATCTTTTACGGAGTCTTGTTGATAATGTAGTTGCATTAAAACTTTTAAAACAGCAATATTAAATTGAAACTAATTTTACTTTTTGGTCTAGGGGTGTGAACATAATGAAAACTTGTATCGAATTCAAGTCAACTGAATTCCGATTTCATAAGATCTGATGAGTTTAATTTAAAAAGATCAGACAATAGATTGTATGACAGGGGTGTAATCAAAACGCTCTCTGAGTCAATGTGTTCAAAGTGTTGCGATAAATCTACAGGAATATCTATCAAAATTTTACAGTTATGCCGATTTCTAACGCATTAACTAATAAATTGAATGAAATAGGAACAGAACATTGTTGAAAGATCTGTTTGTCAATGGTACACTTTGTGGGCAGGCGATTAGTTATCAATATGCACAAGTGCTCGAGTGTTCTTCTGCTTTGTTGATAGTATTGGTCTACTTTGGTTTACAGCGTCGACTTACACGATATTTAATTAATTAGTGTTTTTGTTTGTCTTTGTTTCTAACAAAGGAGGGCCGACACAAGATACTCGGCACGTAACCTAAACCAATTAATTATACTTAAATGTCGAGATATTGGAAAGTTATATCTGAATGCGAGTAAAGGTAAATTGACAGACCATGTGTAACACTCGACGTTGATGCTATCGTGAAGCACATACAACAAACCATTGAAACATTTTTTATAGAGTACATGATTATGCAATTAAAAGAAACATAATGCGTTGGACAATATAGATCCCACTACCAATGTAGAAATGCCAAAATATGATTTGTCCCGCCATTGCATGTATATATTGTATTCTTTTAGCCATAAGGATATTGAATTGTTTTCTTCCAAAAGCCATTATTTCAGCAAAGTTTTTCTGCTTTCAATTTCTGTATTCGCAACATAGTTTGATTATATATATTCTGAATGCTGGTATAACGATATATGAACTAAACTTCCTTTAGAACATTTTCAAAAAATTGCCCTCTAAAATATAAACAGTGCACTTCTTGTATTTTACTTGTCAGGCGACTCAGGAAAACCAATGACCCATCTTAGCAACCATGCACAAACCAAACGGATATTCTTGCCTATATATCTTTAAGACGTGATAAAAAAGAAGACATTCATTGTTTTTACAATGAGTTCAGTTTCAGTTTTTCAGCCTTAAGGCTACATAGACTCGCTTGTACAGTTCTTTTCTACGGTATTTTCAACATTTATTTGACTCTTGGTAATTTGTGGTGCGCACTTAATTGGTTGTCATGGTTTGAATTTAATTTAATCAATTAAAAAAGCAATTTCTAGCACTGATCTGCAGGAGGTGTGGCAAAACGTCTTGTTTCTTCCACAAACCGCTCCAGCTCCTCCAGGATTGACAACCTCCACTCCTTACTTGGGTCCTCTTTCTTCGCATCCAAGACGACATGTAGGTCAATGTTGACCAATCCACATGCCTCAAACAATTTTCTCTTGATGTTTTCCCTACTTTCCTCATAAAGGGGACATTCCAGCAGGTAATGAGACAAGGTCTCTGACTCTCCACAGGAACATTTACCATTCTGGCCAACTCCAATCGTATGAAGGTATCCATGAAGTTGGGTATAAACTGTTCTGAGCTGCCTCAGTATCCTCTCCGATGCCCTTTACTGGGGGACGTGCTTCATTTGAAAATCCACCTCAGGCCGAAACAAATATAAGTTTCTTCCTGTCTGACCCTTATCCCATCTCTCTTGCCACTTCTGCCTTCCACTGTCCCTGGCAGCCCTCTTTACATCTACTAACGTGGTCACTGATGGTAGATCTTCACGGCTCATCTCCTTCGCTGCTATTGCTGCCTCTTTAGCCATTTGGTCCGCCTTTTCATTTTCTTGTCTGCTGGCATGGCCAGGTGTCCAAGAAATCTTAACATTTCCGTAACGTTTAGTTTTCAATACGACTATTTTCATAAACGAGTAGAAGCAAATTAATTTTTGTTGTTTGACCTAGTGCCTTCGTGATCAGGCTGGCTAAGAGACGCTTTGAAAAGGTCACTAACTTACATCATGTTTGTGATGCTTGTTTTGTAAAGTTTTACCATTTGCATTGATATGATATTTCATTTAATAACAACGCCGTTAAAATATACTTTGCTCTTAACCAGAAGACGCCCATTCCGATCCAACATCTCCATCATTTTGTAGTATCTATATAGTGTTTATGAGTGAGAATATACCATTTTAACGAAGTAAACTAGTATGTGAAGATAGTACTCTTATATCCGTGACATGTCCCTTTTTAATTAACAACCATCGATTAAGAACGACGTCAGAAGTAATCAACTCGGATTACACGTATACCGGCTTGTATATATACTAAATAATACTGCAGCAAGAGGCAGTCTATTATTCTAAGAGCGAGTCATCACACCAAAATCATGGTTATATCTTAATCAGTTATTGTTACATTTTGTTTGATTAATTCAATATTAATAAATGTAAATACATTATCCGACGATTTCTTAGTGAGTGTTTTTGCGGATGTGTGTCCGCAAGTCGATATATGCGCTGAGAATGTGACGTCAGCCGAGATTAAACCAAACGGACGATTCACGGATGGTTCTGAAAAGATATCCTGCTGCAAAGGTATGTAGGCTGATTAACACACATATGGTGTACATCCAGGGTACCATTTTACTAAACAACTTAAGGAAAATATTTGCGTAAGTCATAACCAAATTTCAAGTAAAGTTTACAATGGATTTTAAGCTCAAAGCATGGCAGAAAGGTAAAAATAGACTAGATTTCGAAGTCGTGGAATCTTGTTTACCAAAGGAAAATAAACCAAAACAATATCTAAAGAACTGGCGACCATTTACCTTATCAAATGTTATATATTAACTTGCGTTAGGCAGTATCGCCAACAGAAGGAAAACTATTCTTAATAGTATCATATTAAACGAGCAAACGGTTTGTTTTAAAAGATAGATCCATTTGCGAAAACACAAGACCAGTTTATGATACCATGCATAACTGTAATGAACAAAGTATTCCTGGATGTCTTATGATTATAGAATTTCATTCAATAAGCTTTATACTATTTTAACATCTGAGAATTTGTTCAATAAATGGATTAAATCATCTTCATACAATACTGAAGTTTGAATTCAAATAAACAGATTTCTATCAGATTATTCTAAAGTAGGAAATGATAAATGAGTTAGGAATAACGATAGAATATGTTGAAACATAGCAAAAATCGACAGGATCAAGACAATATAACGTCTGAACTATTCATTATGTTCTTCTTTAAAGTGCTATTTTCACAAATTTGGTGTCACCCAATTTAACTTCATTGTGTACATCCGAGTAACATCTAAAATAGAAAAGAGCGCGCGGATTAATGAGTGGCGATCACTTGGTTAGAACAATGACGTGAAACACATAAAATGCTTTCAATTATCCGATATTAACAACGTGACGTTTAAACTGGAGAATTTATTGGGTTTCATTGGTTTCCAACGTTTCTCTGCAGACCTTGTTTTATCGCTAATTGTAAACAAACCTTAAAGTATTCGCTCTTTTAAAATCATCGCGTAAACGTGTTACAGTCTCAATTCCTTTATGGGAATTTAAATTACCTTTAAGTTGATTTTCAATTATTCTAGATATTTCACAATTCAAGTGTAAATGTGCGCAACTATGGCTTTAATTAAAATCTATGACCACCCTTCTTTGAAAAATAAATGGTCAAATATATACCTAAAATAGAAATGTGTTGGAAAAAGCTCCACAAAAATGTTTCTGAAAATACAAAAAACAAGATTAATTCCCATAATTTTACCAACGAACCCCTTACTTTACAAGATGAAACAACACGATTCAAGCATTTGAACCTTTTTTATAGATCAAGCAAGGAAACGGTTTGAAAGCCTATCAATTTAGACAATCTTTAATGTCGCATTTGTTCAATTGCAGGATAAAGGAAACATCACAAAGATGAAAGTCTAATACAAAAGCGTTAATTTCCAAGACACTGCTTCGACACAAACACTATTATTATGATTAATTATTAAAAAAAGGCTAACATTGTTGCTTTATAGGGGCTCGGTGTTATCAAACGTTAATTACTTTCTTATGCATGATTAAAACTCATTTTTCAAACACATAAAGATTGCGGCAAAGTGTTTGTAACATCAAATAATAATGGAACATCATGAAATCTGACCATTTAATTGGAAAAACCCATCATACAAAACGTAAACGATATTTCTATATTGGTGAAAGATCCGTCCTCTTTTTTACAGGTTGTTCTTGCCACCCTGACTGTCGTCACCATATGAACTGTTGCCATGGACAACACATAACTGATGCTGATGGACGCAAACATAACCCAGTGTGTACCCACATGCGTATTGGTTCCCCAGGCCAGAAATTCGGTGCACAAGTACCGGCCTTTTATACGGTAGTTTCAGAACCAACCGCACGATGTATCAACACCAAGCCGTTTGAGACAGTGTCTGGAGAAACGTTTTCACCGTCTTGTGGGTCACAACCTGTCACACCATGGGGCGATTTCTATCCTGTATTGTCGAAAACGTCAAATAAAATATATAAAAATGAGGCGTGCGCACTTTGTCACGGAGTAAATGATACAGATGCGTTTACACCGTATTTAGAGTGTGACAAAATAACATTCGATAGAGATCATACTTACCACATGTCTGAATTTCTACAGGTTTTTGAGAGAAATGAAATGTTAGAATTCTGTGAGATCGAGTACCGACACACCTACCTTCCTGTTTTACGAGCCCAGCGATGCTTGGTTGACATGGTTACCAACTGTCCATTGGGTGACATTACGCCTGCGTCGATCAGCCATTTCTCTCCTCGGTTCCTCCCTAACCTGACCACTCTAGCATGTGAAGACGGGTTTTATGCGCCAGTATCTCCAGGTGATGTCGGATATAAGAATCTATTTTGCGCAGATTGTCATGGAGATCTCAAGTCCCTGACGGGATACGCCTGTTTGCACGATTCCTTCCTCTGGAGAGATTTCGGGGACAAGACGAATCTCACTCTGTTACTGGACTCGCGGTTCATTAAGCCACCGCAAACAACTCGTGAAGAAGACATGGCGTCCTATCCTGAAGTATGCCATGTGAAAAATTCGACACCGGTAAGTACAGATTAGAGATAGTGGTCCATGGGCGGTACACCAGTATCGGCTTTATGACAAAGTTCCCAGGTTCGGATCTTGTTATAAGCAAGACCCAACATAAGCGATGATTTTTTTACCAATAGTCGGAGCAAACTCCTTTTTTAAACCAAGAATTAAAATCCAGGCTATTTACTGAATTGCTACTAGTTCCTTGAACATGTTTCAAAATTAATGTATATAACAGCATTTAAGCATTTTAAGTCGTAATTAACATAAAAACTTATAATATCGTTTGTTTTCCAAAGTTCAAAATAATAATACGATTAAACTTTAAATTAATGAAAATAGTATTTCGTCAAATTTACCAGTAATTAAATATGTGTAAATAAATAAAACAAATACAATGTTAAAACAACTGATTCATATGTGTGTATCGATAAATATATACTTGTTATCTAACTTGAGAATAGGCAAAGCCTGAAACAGACGAAAGTAATTTGTTCTTCCATTTATGTACAGTGCTTATTCTCGACTATTACCACACATGTTCACTTGGTATCGCATAAGTTATATGCAAGGAAGCAGTACCTTGTCAGATGGCACACGTCAGTGAAAGAGTAAGTCTTTGTCACGATTCGAACGAGAGGTTGTTAAATATGTAGCCCACGACACCAACCACTGCAATTCACCACTATTGATGTATGAGTTGCTAACTATTATGAACGGTAGATGTTCATTAGACCGATGTTTAGTTGGTATCGAGCTTGATACATTGATGTGCGCTTGTACGATATTTTTCCAACCTGTTTTGAAGTCATCGCACCTTGATTTATTAGTATCTAACCCCATAGTGACTATGTTCGTAAGAGTTTAAAGGCACATGAAAAGAGATTAATGCTATAAAAAAACCCAATAACTATTGGTCATAAAACCCTCAGCACCACTTAAACATGTAAATGTGAAAAGCCAATGAGAAATATCCCAAATCAGCAAGTTTGATAATTCAGATTGCCTGATTCTTCACTTCTGACCTGGTCACGTGATAAACGAATTTTTGAACCAAAATGCAAAAAATAATTTGTGTTAAAGTAAATTATAGAATAGAGTCTCACAGCATTCATAAATAAACTTTAACGACTTTCATGATAAAAGAACTCCATACGTTTTTTTTTTATAATTAATTGTAATTTATTTGTACTCATATTCTCTCATGTACCTTTAACAGTCATTGGCTTGGAAGGAATATTGTTGGGAACTAGCGATGAAACAACAGGAGCAGCGATAAGTCCATGGTAACAACTTAAACGTTATGTTGAAAAAATGGATAAACGTTTATTCGACAATAGCAACATAGACTTATTATCATGTTTGTATGGCTGGCTTCCATAGTAGTAAAACGATCCAGCTAGTTTTTCATTGACCATGTTTTGGCTGTGAACTCATATCAGTTATGGGAAATAACAGTCGCTGCTTATGCAATGTCAAAACCTCCAATCTACAGAAAACTATAGAATTTGAATTCCGAAATTATCTCTTAATGCTGAGGATTTAACACAAGATTAAAGTGTTGGAAATGCTTTGTCGATCTTAACTTCATACTTCTTAGCAAGAAACCGTTTGCAATCAGTTATTCTTTCATACTCGATTTCTTTCTTTTCAGCAAGAACTTATGTGTCGTAAGTTACTTTTTTCATGCTAGTTTTTTTCTTTATAGCCAAAAACCATGTGCAATTAGTTGCATAGAGGATAATCAACTCCTTTCGATTGATATCAAATATATTTCACGAGAATGGGTTGTTATCAGGTTGAAAAACGAGTTCGAAGAACGATTTTTTTTCTACATGATAACAACCTATTCAAGTAACATATTTTTTTATATCCATCGAATGGAGTTGATTTTTCTATTCATTTTATTTCACTAAAAAATATATTTGCCAAAATATCCCCATAAACGCCAAATGGATTATAAAATGGGAGGAGCAAAGCAGTTAACAACACCCATGACGTCATTCACGCGTCCCTTGACGTCATTCGCTAATATGGATACATTTGAGAATACAAACATTTTAGTGCCGTGTGCAAAAGTGCAGCAAAGAATTTAAGGCAAAGGAATGGTAAAAAAGTAGTTCCGTCAAAACTGATATCATCACTAGTGATGAAATGACTTTTTGAAATCATCACTAGTATAGATATTCACTGTGACAAAAATTGAAAAGAAATACTCTGAGATATCCCTGTGTTTCACTGATAGGAATGTAATGAAAAGAGGATTATCAACTCCTTTCAATTGAATTCAAAAATATCGTACGAGAATGGGTTGTCAGGTTGAAAAAACGAGTTCGAAGAACGAGTTATTTTCTACATGATAACAACCCATTCAAGTGACATATATTTTATATCAATCGAATGGAGTTGATTATTCTATTTTATTCCAATATATAAGATAAATTTGCCAAAATACCTCCAAAAATGCCAAATGAAATATAAAATGAGAGGTGTAAAGCGGTTTACAACACCCATGACGTCATTCACGCGTCCCATGACGTCATACGTGCGTATGGATACATTTGAGAATACAAACATTTTAGTGCAGTGTGCAAAAGTGCAGCAAAGAATTTAAGGCAAAGGAATGGTAAAAAAAGTAGTTCCGTCAAAATTGATATCATCATTAGTGACGATATTCACTGTGACAAAATCGAAAATAAATACGCTGAGAAACCCAGTATTTCACTGATAGGAATATAATAAATAGAGGATAATCAACTCTATTGATATAAAAAATATGTCACGAGAATGGGTTGAAAATTAATACACTGAGAAATCACAGTATTTCACTGATATGAATATACTAAATAGAGGATAATCACCTCCCTTCGATTGATATGAAAAATATATCATGAGAATGGGTTGTTATCAGGTTGAAAAAACGAATTCGAAGAACGAGTTTTTTCATCATGATAACAAGTTTTAAATTAACAACCCATTCAAGTGACAAATTTTTGGTATCAATCGAATGTACAATGTAGTTGATTATTCTATTTAGTTTATTCCACTACATAAAATCTTTTTCCATAAACGCCAAATTGAATATAAAATGGGAGGAGAAAAGCAGTTAATAACGTTTTTGACGTCAATTACGCATCCTATAACGTCATGCACGCGTATAGATACATTTGAGAATGCAAAAATATAAGTGCCGTGTGCAAAGATGCAGCCATGACTTGAAGGCAAAGGAATGGTAAAAAAAACTAGTCCGTCAAAACTGATATCATCACTAGTGACGATATTCACTGTGACAAAATCGAAAATGAATACACTGCGAAACCCAGTATTTCACTGATAGGAATACAATAATTAGTCATACATTGTGTCTATCTTTTCAGCCAGAAATCATGTGCCGTAGGTTGCTTTGTCCGACTGGAATGGTGCGACAGAAGGGCGTTTGTTCCTTTATCAGTAAAAACTGGATTACGAGTGGACTTGCTATCGATGTTAGACTAAAGTTAACAAGCGGAAACCTGCCAAACAGTGATGATGATATGGAGCCTTTTCTCGATGCGATCGTTCGAAATAATCCTTGGCAAGGTGGACTGACATGGACAGTGTCTGCTGTGTTCTATAAACTACATGGTGGACTCAGTGAAAACCTATTTATAGTCTATTTAGTGACAACTTCTGACACGTTTGTGGTGCACGATTGGATCAACGACATACAGGAAACACTATCGAAGTCATGGATCGCTGTTGTAAATGGAAGTCGTTATCAATTTGATCAGTCGTTATTGGAGTATACCCCAAAGCTTGATAATAATTTGGGTATCGTAACTCCTCAATGGAAATATGCCCTGAAATCCACACCTGAACACTCTTACAACAGATTCGCGTATGAACTATGGAAGCGACGAGGTTAACTTATACCGTTAGTACCGTTTGTGGTAAACACATCCTACTGTGCGGTGTGTTCGCTTGCAAGGGTTACAAGTGTCACGGTTCTCCTATTCACCTTGGTTAACTTATACCGATAGTACTGTTTGTGGTAAACACATCCTACTATGCGGTGTGTTCGCTTGCAAGGGTTACAAGTGTCACGGTTCTCCTATTCACCTTGGTTAACTTATACCGATAGTACCGTTTGTGGTAAACACATCCTACTGTGCGGTGTGTTCGCTTGCAAGGGTTACAAGTGTCACGGTTCTCCTATTCACCTTGGTTAACTTATACCGATAGTACCGTTTGTGGTAAACACATCCTACTGTGCGGTGTGTTCGCTTGCAAGGGTTACAAGTGTCACGGTTCTCCTATTCACCTTGGTTAACTTATACCGTTAGCTTATGAAAGTGAACGATGGTAATTGTTAAAAAGTAGAACAGAGATCTACATGTGGATGGCATTTCCATTTCAAAGTCTGGTTTGATGATATATCGATTTTTATTAAATCAAAAAGTTGATATGTGTTTCTGCATATTTGTGTTAGAGTAATTATGTGTGTGAAGAAGGGAGACAACTCGTTAAGATATTTTTATTTATTGATGCTTTACATGAACGATCGAATCGAAATAACAAACAACAGATATATCGCTTCAAACAATCGAGTCAGCGTGGAAATAAAGAAAGGAAAATTTGAAAGGCAACAAAGACGTAGGAGGAATTTGTTTGTAATTAATTCCTAGAAATACGACAATATAAGTTAAATATTCGAGAAAAACGTTCCTTTAGGAGTCGTATTTGTAGAGTTTTTAGAGATTTGACTTTTTGTCAACAAATACCCCATCCACTCAACGTAATGGCCTGTTTGTTTATTGGGAATTCTCTCATCGAAAGGCTTGAACAATTCTTGACACATAGCGAACACATTTCCGAACCTCAATGTTCGTCTGTAAATATATATACACGGAAACACGGTTTGCTAAAGATCGAATCATTTAAAAGGTGAAGGTTATTCAGATACGAAGCATGCGAGTTGATAAACCATTTCCGACGTAGTGACTAAACAACTACAATCGTCAAACCCCCAGCGTTCGGACACATTTCGGTGCCGAGATTTTAAAGGAAATGTGATGACCAGACGCTAGCTATTTTCAAGTTAAAGTACTTGCAGTGCTTAACATGTTTGATCTGAGTGAAGATATCAATAAAAGTGAATGCTTAACCGTTACTTTATTATACCTACCATACGCACCTTTAATAACTTACATTAAAAAACCAGTGCGACAAAAGGAAGAATTTCTCCATTTTTACAAGGGTTTATAACTTATATCAGAGGGAAGACGTTGTTTGTAAAATGTTAGCTTCTCTTCACTGAGCCTGATATAGCATTGAAGTTTAGATAAGTCACTAACTCCCATGTTGGAAAAAGGGTCAATTAGAAATAATGTGATATTTTTAGTTTGAAAAAGTCAATACGTCTCATCCATGATTGAAGGAATAAAACAGTTTCAATGCAAACATGTTTTGTTTTCTAAATTTTGATAAACTTTGGAAGTATGCATAAAAGTTTAATTACGGTTCTTTTCATTAAATGGTTAGAAGCAGCATTATTTCAGCTTGGCAGCTGAATGCTTTAAGGATCAACATAATATACTCGGCAAAGAAAATCGCTGTATAAGATCAATTGTTTGGACATGTGCGCCTGTTTACTGCGATTTATTTGCCGAGTGTTAGACATAACGCCGTTACAAAGTATGGGTTATCATCACCAGAACTGAAAAGATGATGGTCAATTCATGCAGGCTACATACAGTGGCTATGATTGGCAAAAGTTGATGGTCAGCCTATGTAGGGTTCATACAGTGGCTTTGATTGGCAAAAGTTGGTGGTCAACCCATACAGGGTTCATACAGTGGCTTTGATTGGCAAACGTTGATGGTCAACATATGTAGGCTACACACAGTGGCTAGCATTGGCAAAAGTTGATGGTCGACCTATGTAGGCTACACACAGTGCCTAGCATTGGCAAAAGTTGATGGTCGACCTATGTAGGCTACACACAGTGGCTAGCATTGGCAAAAGTTGATGGTCGACCTATGCAGGGTTCATACAGTGGCTAGCATTGGCAAAGTATGAAACACACGATTGCAGTGGTACCCTTCATAAAGCGGCATCAGTAGGAACACATGTATAGTGACACAGTTTAAGCTAAAAGATTAAATTTTATATAGCATCTAGACCGTATGATCTAGAAGTAGATATTTCAATTTATCCTGCCACCAGGGTCATATACAGACCGATAACAGGGTGCCGTATAAAATTGTTGATATCCGTCGCTACTTCTTCTTTACTTGTACAGCACTCATCCTTGAGTATTATAGTACATGATCCCTGGACGACCATTCAGTACTAGGCTAGGATATGTGTCTTGCCCAACGTCATTCCACTATGACATAGATGGCCACAATCTAGTTTACTATCTCACAAAACATGTTGTATGAATAACAACTGTTGAAAAGACGATTTAAATGATCCTTAAGTCCAACTCCGCCTAAAAACCATGCAAAACCTGCAGAAAGTGATTTATCGTATGTCACAAAATATAACAAAGTTATGTTTTTCGGATAGATAACAGTCTAAAGATAAGCAAACAATTATTTTTTCTTCAAAAATTGGATTTTTGTGGATTCTGGAAGCGTTTCAAAAAATGGCTTTTTGGTGAATTAAAAAGGGTTTATATAGCAAAATTCATTTCGATTTTTCTCCCAAGACCAACCTCGTTCATCAAATAATATGCTTTCATTCGGTACATACGGTAATCATCTGTTGATTTCAATTCTAAAACCCGCGTGTTTTTTTGTATTTTGATGTAAATTAACACAAAACAATTTTATTTGATTTCCAAGGGAAGCAACTCTGTATACCTGGGGTTTCATGAATTACTTCCCCAAAAGGGAGGTAGTAATCAATATCAAAACTTTTCCAATAACATCTTCTAGTACTTTAAACTAAATGTTATTATCATCTAAAAATTGCTTCTATTTATTAATCATACAAATCAAAATCAAGACCACTTGTGTTTGCTCTTTTTATTAATAGTTGCTCACATGTCAATTTATTTACAAATGACTCCCTTAGCAACAACAACAACAACAACAGCAAAAATGGCGGGTTTTTGCAGTTTGTTGTCAGTGTAAACATTGTTGACCCATTGTTGAATGGCTGTATTGTTTAAAAAATAATCTCCTTTTGATATTGATGAGATTTAAAAAGATGACACAAAGGCTTCAGCTTTGTTCATGTTTACAAAGTGTAGGAAATTTATTTATAGTGCAATGTAATAGTGCATTAGACTGATAGAAAAGTTGAAGGAAGGAGTCTCAATATGACAGATTGTTTTCCTTGTCACAAAAAGTGAATGACTTAATTATCCCAAAAGACAGCTGCAATGGAGAAAGGTAAGATAATGCTTAAAATGATTTCCTATTAAATGGCTTGATTTCTTTATCTTATGTAATTGAAATATCTTAATTTTTTTGTGATGGGTGGGGTAATAATTCTGCATACTGTATGTCAAAAAAAAATGTGTTTGGATAATGAGTTTGTGCTACTCTTATATCAAAGGGACTCACTGACCATGCTTAATTTTGTAAAGAGTGTTTTTTTTCCATTTCTAACGATCATTTCTTAAAAAAAGTCTTTATGAAAGACATTTCACAAAATCAATTCTGCATGCCTATAGTTCCTATCAGTTACAAAACCACAAATGGTCAATGGATTAGAAGAAGCTTAGTTTGAGATGAAAATAAGCTTCCTTTTAAAGTAATATGTAAAGTATTTTGCTCATATTGTGTTGTTATGTCCAGAATTATTCACCTGTCTTATACTACTAAAAATACAATATAATATATTTCAAGATCATTTCCCATAATGTTCATATCTTAATTCTTAAGCCAAATTGTCTTACTAAGGATTTCCTCATTCATGTTTGTCTTATTTTATTTGGATCTAACATTATGTCAACAGTTTTTCAGTCATATTGGGATACCCGACTCATCATTGATGCAATTTGATGGAGGGAGACCCCTTATTTTACCTTTAGCCATTAGGGCCGGTCAAGATAAATAAAACCATCCCCAATTCCAGCACTCATGAGAATTCAAATATATCGCTACCACGATTTTAACAGATATGGAGAGGGTTTGGTAATTTAAGAGGCTTATAGCAAATATTCCTTTTCACATTCATTCTATCTTTAAAGGAAACACCTTTGAACTAGTTGTTTGTTTATGTATAAAAAAGAACTTATCTGCTTTATAAGATGCAATAGAGTTTGATTGTAACTAACTTTGTTTTCTGATTTATTTAGGGTTGTGCCCAAGTGGCTCCATGAACATATCATCTACAAGCAATGGTGAGACCCTCCTTTCTCCTTTGATGACAGAAAGGTGTTCCCTATATAAAAGTCAACTAGACTAAGTAGGAATGACTGTTTGTGCAATGAGTGAGTATTTATTTCAAGTTTTTAAATTATGAAGTATATTGAAAAATTGAATAATCCATAACATCAAAAACCTGATGAATTCTTGTTACCACCTGATAATAAGGGTCCTGATTAGTTTAGTGGTTAAGGTGCTGGTGTTAGTACTTGGGGATCCTTTGTTTAAGGCCCAACATTAGCTAGATCCCTAGCCTAATACTAATAAATCCAGGTGAGCTGTTACATGACTGAAAAATTGTTGACACAATATCTTTATATATATATAAACAAACAAACAAACCACTTAACAATGATGGTTGTATGAAATAATGTGTAAGAATTTCTGAATTCATATCTATAGTCATGCCAAATAAAGCCATATTTGAGTTCTCCCAGTTGGTTTTGAAGACAATCATGCAGTCTATTTACATCATTTTCTATGATAGATTATTTTGATTTACACAATGTACTTTACATTCCATTCTGAAATTATTCAGCACATGTCTTCACTTTAACTGAGTCTGAAATATGTTATTAATTTTATATTGACTTACTTATTTACCCATCCTTTTTTTTTTATCTTATTCAGAAATAACTTGTGTGAAAGACAAGACAGACCAACCATGATGCTCATAAGAAGACATCTATTACAGAAATCAGCACTGATGAGAAGTTCCCTATAGTTATGGTCTATCTTATATACACTGATAGCTGATATTTAATTCTTACAGTTCAATGTTCTTTCATGAAGATTGGTTGACTGGTCCAAATTTGAAGTTAAACAATTTTAAAGTATTAAACATGCAGTTTTTGTGTCATATTTTGAAGACTGTGATTCAATGAGATAAATTGTTTCAATAGTGTCTTGGGTCTTCTGCTTTTAGAACATTGAAATAAATATAACCTGTTGTGCTAGAAAAATTAAATCAAAAACACCTCCTCTGGTATGGTAGAATAAGAGGTATAATGAGAAAAGGAAGAAATGCTCAAATGACCAATGTCTTCTTAAACAAAGCTTATCTTCTATTGTTAAGTGATAAGTTAGTTCTACCAAAATTTGTATTCTCTCATTATGCTAATGTGGGATGTTTTATTTTTATATAAAATTTCCAATCTCACACCAATGTCCAGCAAGGTACACCCCCATCTCCCCGAACTATTCAAGTTCAAGCCCTTGAATGATAAAAATGAGACATTTTCGGCTTGTCCACAATATGATGATGAAAAAAAAACTTTATCTAATCTTCATCAAATGTTATGAAATTATTATTTTTTAAATCAATCAGTATTAACTCAAAATATAAGTGTTATGCCCCTTGAATGATAAAACATTGACATTTTATCCTATAGAAGTAGTTTGGAGACAAATGATTTCTTCATACATGTTGCTGTAATTTCCAAAATGAATATCAAAGAAATTTTTATTTTGATAAATTAAAGCAAGTCTATCGCCCCTTTTACTTACATATTGGAAAAGGTCCAACCAGGAAGGTGTTGTTTTCTTCATGTTTCCATAGCAACAGAATTGTATTGCACTATGTTTTTTAACATGAGCTCAGTAATCAATCTAGTTCAAATGCATTTTGTGAATAGTCCAGATACCTTTACTTGAGTGAAAAATATTGAACAGTCGCTCAAATTTTTCATTTGATGCTTTCTACAGTACTTGTTCCTTATGAGTTGTGGTCAGATATGAAACATACATCTCTATTTGCTTAATTTTTTAGTTTAAACATGTTTTTATGTCTTTATATGTGTTTCATTTCTAAGTAAGGTGCATCAAGAAAAAAATCAAGACAAGAAAATGCCATTTTTGAATTATTTCATTTTTTTTTGTTTCCATAGCAACACATTTTAAATGATTTTCTCCTGTTGTAAACCATTTTATATATTCATGTATCATCTTTTGTGTATTAAAAGTTTGTTTAACAAAATAAAATTGCATTTTGTTGCCTTTTATAGTTAAAATAGAATGATTTTAGGTGGAATGACTATTTCTATTCTTGTTGCTAGGGTACTTATTCCTTTTTGAGATATCCCAACAAAGAGGAAAAAACACACAGATTTTTTACATGATTTTGATAGAGGAGATGTCCTTTTACTGTTTTGATCATATGAGCTTTCTGTATTAGGTTGGTCTTGAGAGATAATCTAAAATGAAATGTCAATTTTCCAAAAATACTTAAAAATAAAAAAAATGCAAAACCAGTTTAATCTTGAAATGACCTCTGTAAAAAAGTATAAAGTAGAGCAGCAACATTTATTGAAATTTCTTTCCACAAAATGATATTCTTGGAAACTGTTATAGCAAATTTATCTATTTCCCACATTTTATGTATGTATTTTCAATGTGAAAATGACCAAAAATCACTCTTTTTTTTTATCATTTTGGGCTGTTAATGGCAAAAAAGATTCAATACATAGAGAATATTTGGTTTTTGCCGTGAATTATAAGGCTTTTTCACGGGTAAAGGAGATGATTCTTACTTTTATGCTCACAATAGAAGCTTAACACATATTTCTAACAGTTTGAATACTTTTATAAGCTTATGTTTCTTTATCAGTATTGCATTCTTGAAGAAGTTGTATCAAAGCAGATAACTAGCGATGAAATATGCCCTTTTGGGGGGTTGGGGGGGTCAGAGGTTCAATTTTTTGTTTCCATAGCAACCCTTTAAACGGTCTTTTTGAGTCTACAACCAATTTTTATTTCCACAAATTATCTTTTTGGTATTTGAACTTTTAAATGCACACTTTGTATTGCTTTGTTTTGCTTTTTTGAGTGAAATCAGTATGATAATTGATGGAATGACAATTTCTATTCTTGCTGTTATGAGACCAATTCCTTATTTACTGTTTTAATATAATGAGCCCATTGTGCTAGGTTGGTCTTAAGATGAAATTGGAGACGAAATATGATGTTTTTTGTGATTTTTTTATATTTTTGTTTCCTTGGCAACCCTTTAAAAGGCTATTTTATGGTTGACAACCAGTGTTTGTCTTAATATTTCATCTTATTCATATTAAGACTTATAAATGCACATTTTATATTGCCTTGTTCTGCTTTTTTGAGTTAAATCTGAGTGCTTTAAGATGGAAAGACAAATGTCATTCTTGTTGCTATGGTACCTATTCTTTTTCAAGATTTCTCAAAAAAGAAGAAAAAACACGCAGTTTTCTTTCATGTTTATGTAAACAGAGATATTCTTTTACTGTTTTAATAGTATGAGCCCCCTGTACTAGGTTTGTCTTGAGAGAAAATTGGAGATAAAATGTGTCAATTTTCCAAAAATCCTTAAAAATCCAAAATGTGCAAAACCTGTTGAAGCCTGAATTGACATATGTCAAAAAGTATTAAGTTGAGGAGCAACTTGTATTGAAATTCCTTTTCACCATATGATAATCTGAAGAAGTTATTTAACAAATAAACTCTTTTTTATTGTGTATGTATGTTTTTTCATTGTGAAAATGACCAAAAATCACTCTTTTTTTGCCATTTTGGGCTGATAAATGGCAAAAAAGAAAATGTCCCGTTTCCATGGCAACTGTAACAGGAATAAAGAAATATTCAGCCAAACTTATTTTGGTTATAATTGCTATACATCTGGCTAAAAATTTTGCAATTCTGTCACCATGGATAAATCACCTTCTGCATGGTTCTTAGAAATAGCTGCACTTAAGTAAATGAAAAGTTCTAATATCTACATTTTAAAGATCCCGAAAACCTGTGTTTTCATCGGGGTCCTAAACATTGTTACCCATTTAGATAATTTTGCAAGACGGAAATGAAATATCGTTGTTTACAAAATAAACTGTTTAAACGTTTTACTTGAATAAACCGTTAAAACGGTTTAATAATTCAAAACACATATGCAACCCTACTTCACAGTTGTGAAAGGAGACGAGAAGTGTATCAATACTCAAGTATTATGTAGCTTAATTGATCTGTGATATCATTTGATTGATAGAACACATCTTATTTTGATAAGATTAACATCTCAATCTGTGAGTCCTTTCAATGAATAATGCAACTCTAGCCAACTCTCTCCCTCTGCTAGTATGTTTATTTCTCTTAAAATGCCTTCCTAATGTTTGTCTATGTCACACCACATGTTTTCTTATCCCTCTTAACATGCGCCACTCTGTGTCACACAATATACCACTTGGTCCTGCTTATATTTCTCTATTGATCATCATCATAATTCTTTCTCTCTCTTTATATATATATATATATATATCTAAGTTTATATCATAGACGAAAGTAAAGCTACTAAGATCCTCGGCGGCAAGTGCATCAACACGAAGTCAGAGTGAGGCGTGTGCTACATGTTACAGTTTCTGTGCTAGTTTTTCTAAAATCTCTTTTTTTTGGGTAAAATCTACCATATCCATTTTTGGTATTAATTGTTTGTTTTATTTCGCTCTTGTGTAATATGTATCGATCAACAGCAATGTATCCCCCCCACCCCCCCTCCCACCCCTGTGACTTGAAATAGGTAAATGTTTCGAGAACCCCGGGGGTCTATCTCACAAGGGTATGTTACTTTACGTCTACGTTCACAACATTATAGTAGCTCTTGAACCTCAAAGAAAACTGAGTTTTTGCGAATGAAAAATAGACATTTGTTTGAAAGTACAACATTTCACATAAAGGAGGCAGGTTCCGTTCACATCTAAGTTACCGACTTCCCGGGGTATTTCTTCTTCTTTATATTTTTGGTCACGATACGTTTTATTGACAAACAAACCTTTGTGAGATAGGCAACCCAAGGCCTTGTGACGACTTGAAATACAGAGGCCAGAGCTCGATAACCGACTTTGTCGATATTGTTTCAGAAATTTGATTAATACATGTTACTTTAGTAGCCATCTCTTACTTTCTGTTCATATCTTAAGACATACACGCCTGCCATTCAAAGTGTCTATTCATTGAAACGGCGTTGAACACCAGCACACAAAGGACATTTTCAAGTACAGAAGCCAGTTCTTTAACATGGAAACATCTTGGGTCAGGTCTTCACAATTCATTGAAATTTCGGCAGTGAAACGTTTCCGAACGTTTGATGTTTGATTGTAGTTGTCAATTCATTAAATAGGAACCGATTTGTTAACATGCAACCTTCGTTTCGGAATAAACTTCACTTTTAAAATGGTAATATTTTAGTAAACCGTGTTTCGGCGCATTGGCCAAAGTACGTGGAAAAAGCAAAAACTACCTTGGAGCGGCCATCTTGTTCGGACATAAGACCGTACATGTTGTTCACGTGGATTTCCCCACCTGTTTATGTTGAGGACATCCACGTCTTTATGACACGGGGAATATCATTGTTAGAAGAGGTTCCGGTATTGGGTCTGGAAAACCAACGTTTAAATATTTAATCAGACGTTTTATGCTACGAACAACAAACACATAAAACAATTTCTCCAAAACCTGACCCCTCTCGGTCACGTGATTCTACATATCATGGGTTGATTGCGAGACTATACCTTGGCCCTTTATTGATTTGAGGGAGCTACGTCTGGTATTGAGCCCTTGATACGGATTTATCTGTCCATCATATCATATATCTAGGTTGCCTTACGCAACAAATATCAACAAAAACATAGGAAAAGGGTAATGGAACAGTCTTTCACAACATCACTTAGACTTTGTCCAGCATCACAACTGTTTTCAGCAACGAACATTAAATAGAACCAAATGCAATAACGTATACTTGAACGTAACAAAACAATAAAACACAACGACAACTAATGGATCAATCGAATTGGGGGGCTTTGTAGAGTCGGAGTTTGGTTTTCTTTAGGTGTATCTTTTAAGAGCGATTTATAAGATATGGGACGTGGAGTCTTAGACTTCACAGCTTTGTAATGTTGGACCCCGCCTCCGGGGGATTTCCGTTATTTTGGAATGTGTTGGAGGAGTGTAGCTCTGATCGACTTGACGAGAATGTTAGACTGTCCGAGTACCGTAACTTTAGCATACCGGCCACCCGTCTATTAACCACAAACGCCGCCATTATAAACATGCCCTGACTCGCGTTCAGGATAACAAACACGTACGCCAGAGCCTCCATGTTGGTGAATTGATACACAAACCCCAAGCTCCATGTGATGCCGGTAATGGTGGAGAGTTTCGCGAAGATGATGAGGTTGTTCCGCTCCTTACTCCGTCTGGTCCCCAGTGAGGGGACACGCGTGACCTTGATTATGACGCAAACAAACATCCCAATGTTCGTTACCACGACAACACCGACCGGGGTCGCCACGGTGAACAGAATCATGTCACGTGACTCCAGATAGCAATCGACATCATCATAACCGATCGATGTATGATCGGACCGAACCCTGGACACAATGATGTTTACAAGGACAAAAGTTAAAGATGTAGCAATCGTGAAGACAACGTAACGTGTGAATAAATGGCATTGGTTTGTGTATCTATGGTTCATTTTATCTATGTTAACAAACACCTTGGCCATGTGGAATGTACAGACCGACATCCAGCAGATCGACATGAGCAGAGAGAAATGCAGCATAATACCAACTCCAACACACAGCGGACCCAGTCTGATCTTAAATACCCCGTTAACAAGGGTGAGGAGATGTGTAACAAACAGGCTACACACCAAACCTATAATGTTTAACCCAGGTAGTGTTCTCAGTTGTTTAAATAAAGCATATATAATCATGGTGGTGACGAGCGATATGAGAGAACAGCTTAAACATATAACTGTAACTATCATAATGGGGTCCATCCCACCACCCGAATCCACCTTATCTCGGGGTAGATATGTTTTGTAGCAGACAAGAACAGTGTTGTTCCGTGTGTATATGAGATCGTGATTGTGGAGTAGGTGACCGGTAGCTTTAATCACGACACCGTTATCGTTCATCGTGAATTCGTCGTCGTTTAGTTCTATTTTCGGACAGAATGCCTGGAGCTGGTACACGGGACCAGGTGGACACGAGTTCTGGGTGAACGGAAACATCGGGGCAACCTGTGTTGTGAGGCCACCTGTACTGTAGGTAAAACTCGCGGCCAGGGACCGGAATACATGGGGATCTATCTGTACGGAACTCAGCATTGCCTCCCGGACGGAACTCCCACCTTGCTCATACTCCTTATATGCTGCTAATGCGGCATCGAATACTTGGATGGGTATTTGTCGATAGCGGATGGTATAGGGTAAAAAGCCCGGTACCTGACTGTAGTTTGTGAAGATGCTGTCTAACTTCTGTATCTCTTGTTCCAAAACCACACCCTGGTAACAAGTCACCTGTAGACGAAACGCGAAATACTCCACATCTGAATACGCTAAATTGTACGTCTCACCCGTAACGAAATCTTTAGAAAGCTCATCAAAACCTCTTTTAAGTGAAATAAAGCCGAATAGTTCGCAGATAAAGAGGCTAGTCTGTTGCTCTTTCAATATGTTTGACAGATACACCCATATCGTGTTGTATAAAACAATAATTGACGCGGGAACCAGATGATAATGGTTGACCTCATGATGTGGTTCCACGGTAAATATGACGTCATACTTGTTAGCCGACTGGAGGAACCATGCGCATGCGCCCTGGTTGTTGAACATATAGTCTGGACACAAGAGACGCCGGCACCTGTCCTGAAAACACAGACACATGTTTGTAATGAGATGACTATTTTATACATTTCAATTTTACAAAAGGCATTGTACTTACACTCAATATTACCAACTGACAAGATCGTCTTAAACATTTTTCGAACGAATTCTTATACTTTTGATTAATGTTAATGAAGTTTGAAATCTGATTCACACTAATATAAGGCTTGAAGGAATTTCTCCTGGACTGGAATCGTATTAGCAATTATTTGATTTTTCTTTAGATAGTCACCCTTTTAATTTAAAGCTAAATAACACAAATAGTGCTGTCATTTGTAGTTGAAATGCATTCCTTGGCATACTTGAAATGAGATCGAATTGACACCAGAAACAAAAAATGTCGCACCCTTAGTCCAATAACACAACATGAAAATAACGTTGAGATCTGTTGGGCGAACAGAATAACAGATTGAGCATGCATGACCTATGGTTGCACGCATCCACTGATTTAGGACATGAATAATGGAACGAATATACAGGCGGGTGATCGCGTGATTAATGTTTACGGTATAAAATAGATTGCAAATGGCGGCGCCCACGAACAAGCAGGTATTTATGCATTATTTAAGCAGATTAATTTTGCTTATCACTATTTTATATACGCCATGATCCGACGATCAATTTTCTGCAACTACCGGTGAATGTTGTTTCCATCTTGGCCGTGCCGTTCGCTCCAACACCCTGCCAAGAATTTCAAGTCGAGGGATGCGAATGTTCTAGAAAGATCACCCATCGACAGTGATTTCTCTACCAAGTGTTAGACGTAACGCCGTTATAAACCATGGACTATCATATACCACCATAACCGGGGAGTTGATGGTCGGAACACGGCGTAAATAAAATTGTGGCCAAATCAAAAGTAATCCGCTGAAAAAGCCAATATACCTGTGGTGCAGCCATCTTGTTCGGACATCTTTCGTAAACATTGGTTACGTGAATCCCCCGCCTGATATACAACTGATACAAGTACTGTTCGACAAATTTCTACTGTTCTTCTATTGGCATTGACTCAAGTACAATTCGGCTTTAATCGTCGTCCTCATCGCATATAGTCATCGTTAGGCCGTATTTAATGTTTGCATGCAGAATGTATACATAAACCGTTTAATAAATTACATTTCGATGTGGGTTAAAAAGCTTTATTTCGTATGATACTTATATGGTTAAGTCAAGTCATGTCTTCGGAGCTTGTTTTTGACCGGATAACAACACTACATGCGACAATTCCCATAGCATTTAATACAGTTAATCAATCTGAGTGTTTTTCACACATGTTCTCCATTATAAGAATGCTGGAAAATGTCCATATGCTGAGAGAAAGACGTGTCAAACAATACAATGCATATATTTCATGACCTGTACACGTATCTTAATAGAAATATACAACTGTAAACGCAACCTGATTTCTATCGTTTACACGGTAAACATCACATGTATTATATCGCTCACCTGTAAACCTCATCTGCATTCCACGTTTACCGGTAAACCTTACCAGCACTCTATCGTACACCGGTAAACCGCAACGTGCATCCTATCGTTCACCTGTAAACCTCACATGCATTCCTCGTTCACCGATAAACCTCACCAGCACTCTATCGTACACCGGTAAACTTCACAAGCACTCTATCGTACACCGGTAAACCTCACCAGCATTATATCGTTCACCTGTAAACCTCAACTGCATTCCACCGTTCACCGGTAAATCTCACCTGTATTCTATCATACGCCGGTAAACCTCACTTACTTCTATCGTACAACAGTAAACCTCACCTGTATTCTATAGTACACTGGTAAACCTCAAAAGCATTTTATCGTGCAGCGGTATACCTCACCTGTATTCAATAGTACACTGGTAAACCTCACCTGCATTCGGTAGTGCACTGGTAAACCTCACCTGTATTCCATAGTACACTGGTGAACCTCACCTGTATTCAATAATACACTGGAAAACCTCACCTGTTTTCCATAGTTTATTGGTAAGCCTCACCTGCATTCTATCGTACACCTTTAAACATCACATGTATTCTATTGTTCATCGGTAAACCGTACCTGCATTCTATCGTATACCAGTAAACCTTACCTGTATTCTATAGTACATTGGTAAACCTCACCTTTATTCTATTGTACAACGGTAACCCCTTTCCTGCATTCTATCGTACACCGGTAAACCTCACCTGTATTCCATAGAACACTGTTAAACCATACCTGTATTCCATAGTACACTGGTAAACCTCACTTGTATTCTATCGTACACCGGCAAACCTCACCTGTATTCCATAGTACACCGATAAACCTCACCTCCATTCTATTGTATTCCGGTAAACCTCACCTACATTATATTGTTCACCGGTAAACCTTACCTGCATTCTATCGTATACTAGTAAACGTTCAATGTATTCTATAGTACACTGGTAAACCTCAAAAGCATTATATCGTACATCAGTAAACCTCACCTACATTCTATTGTATTCCGGTAAACCTCACCTACATTCTATTGTACACGGTAAACCTTACCTGCATTCTATCCTACACCTGTAGACCTCACCTGTATTCTATCGTACACGTGTAAACCTCACATGTATTATATCATACACCTGTAAACCTCACCTGTATTCTATCATACTCCTGTAAACCTCACCTGTATTATATCATACACCTGTAAACCGCACCTGTATAATAAGGTACACCTGTAAACCTCACCTGTATTATATCATACACCTGTAAACCGCACCTGTATGATACAGTACACCTGTAAACCTCACCTGTATTATAAAGGTCACCTGTAAACCTCACCTGTATTCCATCGTACACGTGATCGTCGGGACAATCTACGGGATCTTCTCGAACAGTGTCGGTATCGTCCTCTAACAGACCTTGAAAGTCTAAGAGTGTGAGGAAGGAGTTGGAATTGTATCCCGGATTAAACGTGCCCGGTCCGCAGACTGTCTGTACGGAGTGTCCGGGGCCCTGGTTACACATGTAACAATGAATGTTTTTGTAGGCCTCATACTTGGACATGTAGGAGAGACAGGCTCGCTCCATATCTGAGTCATACTCCAACCAGTGACCTGTCACATTACAGCGGTCAATCAACGGTTCACAACGTAAACCCAGGATAAAACTTCCTAAATTTACCGGTTTGAAGAATAAGTCACAGTTGGCGTTTGCATCTATCATAGCCTTTAGTCCTATCAAGCTTGTAAAAGGCTGATGTTGATACCCGGGTTCACATGCTATCCCGATTTCCCAGAAATCGACACCCTCTATATCCTCCTCATTGCAAATTGCGCAATACTTGTTTTTGAAAATCGCGCTGTCGTTAGAAACAGGAACAAACTCCGAGATATTGTCCTTAAAGTTAAAGTCACTATAGTCGGCGATACATTTTCTCCGTGTTTGGATATCCCTGTATCCAAGCGGACATTCGGACACGGTTAAGACTGCTGTACTCTTTAACAGTCCGGACTCCTCGTCGACGGATTTATACTGCATGCGCTGACAGCGTGTTGTGTCCTGCAGGACGACTCGAACCTCCGTCTCTGTGAGGTATTGAGTGGGCATGTCCGGACAGCATGACAACCCGCACTGGGCGTTACAGTAACATTGTTTACAACACGGTGCCCTTCTCGATGTCACGTTAGTCGAGTTCGGAGTCCCCGCGGGGAAGGGTGTGCTGGCGGGTAACGTGCACAAGTCTGTATAGGGACACCATTCCATGTACTCCGTCACCGACTGTCGTACCAAGTCATCCGCGATATGGGATAAGTTCATGGAATACGCCTCCCCGACTAAACATGTGATCAAGATTACAAAACAAGCGAACGTATTAGTTACCAACTTCACCATGGTTATAGTATCAACGCCCCTGTTGTTTAAAGTACACGTATATGTGAATTCAGACAAAATTGCCTACAACAATTTTCCTAGAACGAACATTCCATCGTATGTTGCACAACGCATTATTACTCGAACTGATTTTACCAAACATATAGACTCGTTCACCAATGCGACCAGAGTATAGAGGCCAAAAGCCGGTTATACTAACTGTGGCTGCAGGAGATGCGGACGAACCATTTAATGAAATAAGTGGGCGCTCTATAGGAAAGTAATTCATTGTTTTCACGGATGAAATGTCATCACATAGGCCAAACCCTATTCAACGAGAATATCTATGCGTGATCTATTCGGGGAAATCAAAGTTCTATGTGTGTTGGTTATATTTCCCTTTCTATCCTCTTCATTTCTTGTCCATCCTTATGTTGTGGTTTCTCATTAGAATTATCACAATAAGACCATTCTGATGAGCACACACAGACTAGGATTTATGAATAAGGCTTTGAAATACTGCGTACACATCATACTGATACGCCCAAACACTTGGACATGTCTGACAAGGGGACTTGTTCTATGATCGATTACCTTTATTGGTTATAATTTGTGAGACGTTGGGTCGACCTATGTAAGGGGAGTATGCCATCCTAAAGTCCGAATGATCAAGACGTAGATACAGTTACATGTTGGAACATCCGAGCCAGGTACCATACATACCTGTGGGCGAGGACGTGTTATCGACTAAGGATTGAAGAAGGGTTTTCACAGAGATCGCTATATACATTCATATTCCCAGTGGGAGGTTCAATCGGCCATCATTATAATTTGATGAGGGGTGAAATGTAACCAAGCCCTAGGATATTTGACCGTTATAATGCACTATAACTTTAAATCTATAACCAATGTGGTTCCCTAAATGATTCACCCATAACTTTGTAACAAGCACTCTGTTTGATTACTTAATTTTTAATTTGGCTTTTTTGAATTCTGTTCGTTACTTTTAATATTTTAATTTAACTCTTTCTTCAAAAACGATGTCAATTGGAGGTCTTTTTTTATTTAAATAATGATCATATACCATAACATCGTATTCGACCTGGAATTGTTTATAAATAAACTTTCTACATCATGGCTTATGATGTTGTTTATCTTGTTAAATGGGTGTGTATTGGGAGGGGGGGAGAGAGAGAAGTAGTTAAACGGTGGAATTATCCTGTAATTATCCATTGAGATTACACGGTAATCGACCGATAAGTGTATAATAGGAAGTTTATATTTGTTTCAGTTGAGCACTGTATTCATTTACAATAGAAGACGACACTCTGAATAAAAAAGGAAAATGCTTTTGATAATCTTCTGTTAGGATAGAAATAGACTACTTTGTGCGCATAACCATCAAGAACAACTACAATATACGAAATAACATTTTTTAAATCTTTATAAACCCTATAGTATATTCAGAAAATAATTGTAAACTGTAAGCTAAAGCTACAATTTTTGGCCAAATAATATATCTGTTTGTGGTCTTGTACCATTCATCGATCTTTGGTTTGGTTTTATCGTGGCGTCCAATGACACGTTAGAATTATCTTGAATCCAATCGAGTTATTTCCCTGTACAAGCCCAGCGATTACCACCTAAATCGGTAGCGAGTTAGACCCGAAAAAGTGTTCGATGCTAAAGTTATAGACCCGCCTTGATCGACACTACTCCTGATGGCAAATGAAGAGCAATGGCGCATGATTAATTATGCTTTAACAACTGATCAATTCGCTACATGTTGAAGCAGTCAGCGGTTAATGAGGTATTTTATTCAGTACTTGTGACGAAATATATGAAGAAGCACATATACCGCCATACTATGACTAAAACACTGTGGAAATCGACGTGAAACCATTTCTCACCAAAGCATTTATTTAATATAACGCATGATTGTAAATCGTTAAACACCACAAGTGATTTTAGTACCATTTAAGAATATGGCTGAAAGTGTCATTGTTGATATGGTGGTACATGTAACAAAGTTTTCACTGACGTATTTGTGACATGGATCTACATGCAGTTTAACCAAGTTTCAACAGTTCTTAAGTCACAATGTGGCTTTCTCGTGTTACAACAGTAGAATGCAAGAACTTTACGATGTCCTGCCCAAGAATGGTGAAACTTAACACATCCAAATCAAATAGCGTATATTTATTTTTCAGTTTGTGCGTTTTTACCACTTTTGGGCTGAGTGACTTAATGCAAATGCAATGCCGAATGGCCTACCTTCATGCTTAGTTGTCGCTCCAAGACCGGTTTCAGAGGCGTCAACCTGCAGAGTTAATTGCTTTGACCTGTCAAAACATACCAGGACTCGGTTAGGTTTGGTAATTACCTCTCTCACATTCATAAATGCCTCTTCCTGAGACTTTCCCCATGACAACACAACCTTCTTTGAAAGCAACTGTCCCATTGGGGCCGTGACCATAACGAATATCTTCTTCAATTCTGTCTTACATGTGGGTGTCTGTTTTTTCTTGTTTGCCAAATCTTTCTTTGGATCTCGTCTCAGCGCTTCAGGCGTTGATTTTCAAAATAATCTATTTCAGAAAGCCCAACCTGTACTTTCTGCTCATTAAAACGAATCCCCTTTTGAAATGCCCGATACAAAAAAAAACCACTTTAAGATTTGGATCATGTTCGTCCCTTGTTTTACCATAAACTAACAGGTTAATCACAATAACAGCAACAGCAGCGATACATTGAAGGCATTCATCGTTCCGTCTAACAGCAACAGCAGCGATACATTGAAGGCATTCATCGTTCCGTCTAACAAACAGATCACCGCTCATCAATAAACCACAAGGCATGGTCGTTCAACAGTATGCCTTCAACCCTATCCAACAACAACAACAAAAAAAACGTTGTACTACATAAACACCATACTATAACTCCTGCAGCATAAGGTTTAGGTATCACGAACTGCACGGGCAAAACAAACTTTACACTGGCATGTAGATTAAACTCGGATATCATGTTTATCGACCATATACTTAAATCAGCGCGGAGTTCGTTTCTAATTGACAGGAAGAAAGCTTTATTCCAAGTTGTTTTTTAAATATTCAACCACCAACCACTTATTATGTGTGTTATTGGTCATTGATTATCGTTTAACAGATTGTTTGATTAAATTGACAGCAATGCCGGAAATGATATTTTGCGAAGTCAACAAATAGGGTGAAACGGCTCAAAAAAGTCCGTCAACAAATTCGCTCGGTAGTTGAAGGTCTAATCATTTTCTTCTTACAAATATACTAAAAGCTATTAAAAGCTTTAAATATGTCCAAAAACAAGTTCATCATTCATAATTTTGCGAAAAAAGCTCATCTTCCAACAACCTTGCCGTTTCGCGCATTTGTACAAATCGTGTAACTCGCCCTTCATTTCCGTTTTGATTTGTTTACATCTAATTTCGTCTTTATACACTTTGAGAATGAAATTTATTCTATGGTAAACAGATATCACTTAGATGTTGTATATTTACGTTGCAGATTTAGGGAACAGGTTAAACGGTTTATTTAGTAATCAATGATATTTTGTTCATACCTTGCAATAAAATTGAAATGGGTATAAGCTTCTTGGACTCAGATTATGATATTTGTGCACAAACTAAGAAACTAATTACTCACTTTCCCTTTTAAAAGCACCGAAGGCTCTTATGCTCGTTTATATATCATTCAAACAAGTTCTCAGCATCTGAATATGCTTATGTCACCTATTCAACATTTGTCTGTTACACATCACATTCTGTGAGATAATCCCTTCAATATCCTTCTTAAATATGTGTTGTGATTCGCCTTTCGAGAGTATGAAAAACAACGTTTTATGTCGCGTTGAAAAGGATTAAACGATTTGGGAAACAATCATGACATGCTCCTTAATATGAACAGTGTTCTCGTTCTCACAACGGTTGATGTTTTAACATTGATGTTGTTTATTAAGATTTGTCGTGCTTTCATTTAGAAAAAAACACGTTTGTGGCGAACACTTTGTATCTCGCACTACTGAACGACAAACTCTGCGCGAACGTTCACTCTTTTTTAAGGAGATAGAAAGACTACACTAGCACTGGGTTCATTAAGGTAGAACGCTTGAGGGGTACAATTCGTTTCGCAGAAACCAACATTGAACGACAAACTCTGAGCGAACGTTCGCTCACCTAAATAGATCTCTGTGGTCGAATGATCACAATAATTGTGTCTATCTAACAAAGGTCCGTACACAAATTGCTCTCGTAAACGTTAACTTACGATTAATTTGTCTCAAAGAGAATCGTAAATTTTCGCGAAAGTGTAAGTCCAGTCGTAAACGTAAATAGTTCTCGTAAACGTGATTCGTAGTCGGGTGTTGGGTTACAGAGAAAACTGCAAATGAAACACACGACTAAAATCCGTTACAAGTTTATGTAAACTTCATGACATTCTTACGACTTACATTTTCTGTTCAAATGTTTAAATTTATCGGAAATGATTCTTTTTAATCTTTAATTATACGAGGAGGGAATATATATTTTGTGACAACTCGAAAAGATTAGATAAGATTTGACCCGTCATTGACCTGCACATGGGCATAAAGCATACACTTACGAGTAACGGAGTACTTAACGTAGACTTTCGCTTGCAATTGCACGAGGCAGGCTAACATTCACTACGCAGTTTTTGTAAGACAACCGTCATGAAAAACTCGTACGACCATCTTTCACGTAAAAGTAGGTTTAAAGTTGTACACGTCTATGTGAGACAGGCACCTCGACTTGCGTAGGTGAAAATCAAGGAAAATGCAGATAACGACATCTCCGGAGGAGTAGGCTCCTGACTGACTATCCGAGTACGGATAAGTCTACCCAACTTTGCTAACCGTTATGATTTTACCCAAATAGTAGGTTCAATTATTTAATTAAGAAACGCCTATCAGCACGTTCCCAAATGGAAATGTTAATGGCAAAATGTTAAAAACTGTTGGAAAAGCTGAATACAACATACTGTGGTAGTAGAAGTTTAATACTGCCATTTACGCTGTAGCTTTAAGGATTGTTGCGCATGCGCGAAGATCCTATAGTCATAACCACATTTCTATGGTTGAAGCAATACTGTACTAAGACTCAAAGCCAAATACACCACTTGGCACTATGTAGCTTAACAGGTAAACTCCTGCAAAGACGTTCGCTGAGGAATGGACAATCGCGAGGGGAAAAATAGCCCTCACTAGTCCAATTAAAAGGAATGAAATATACGATTCTACGGATTTTAAAAATAAAGCTATCCATTTTCTGGTTTATGTGTGTATAAAAATAAAAAAGTAGATTACAGCATAAATTATACAATAAAAATTCAATCGTAAAATGATAGCATATTAATACCCGACCAAATTACTAATGTAAATCCGACGTCACAAGCACCCGCTATTTAAATCGAATGCTTGTAGAAATAGAAAATCAGAAACCGAAAGTAACCGTTTGACGGACAAAAGAGTGCATCATATTGATTACGATTAAAACCAGGAGTGCATCAAATGTACACACACCATGCTGAAATTTAATCGAATGTTGGAAGATACATCGTTCGGCGGACAAGAGATTGCATCACAATTGTTTACGATTAACCAGAAATGCAGTATATTCACAAGTGAAAGCAGTGATTATTTTTGGCCCAGAAAATGTCATAAAATTTCCCTAAAACTCATTTATTTCATTCATTTTAATCATTTTTCTATAGAAAATCCTATTGATTTTTGAAATTTGGTCAAACAAAGCCCGTTAATTTAATTCAGAAAAAATTCACAGTGTAAGTGATGTTATCTTTAATGTTGCATACTTTGTGTGATCTGGTTGACATTGTTTTAGAACATTGAATGGATGTATTTTCATCTGTCCGGCAGATGTTAACTGTGCGCTTAGGGGGCAGAAAATGACCTTAAGTTTCCAATTGGTAGGACCTTCCAAGCAGTTTGATGGAGAAATTCTTGATAATAAGCAGTGCTGAGACATTTTAATGCTTTTTATTGATTGTAAATGTTATCATAAAGTTTCATTAGGGTATATTGAATAATACGAATATGCTGGTTACACACATTTCTGCATTGGAAGTGTCAATACTGGAATTTATCGGCTTCTTGGGGAAAACACCGAAAAGGACGTCAAAATAGTACATTTTCCAGGTGGGTACATACAATGGACGATAGCAAAAAAAACTTCGTGGTCGTGCACCACTTTCCTGTGGATAAGTTGTATGCCTAGACTGTGTGGAAAACGCAAATAGTGGCGATGGGCCTCCTGTATTCGCAGGGAATTCTGTATAGAAGTTGAAAATGTGTCAAAATTTAGCCTCGGACAAATGTTTTTTTGCCACGTTCATGACCGGTTATTGCTCAAGGAATAAGGTCTATGATGACTGTTCAGATTTTCTTTTCATATATACAGAGGGCCACAGACAGTATGCATTTGGTGTGTAAATATTGCTTTCGTCCATTTTGTTTTCGTGAGACTTGTTGGGGCGAGACTGAATAGCCAACCATACTGACCATAATTTCGATAGGTCCTTCAAAAAAAGGTCTGATAAAATGACAGGTGGGCGTCTGAATCGGATTGATATTTCGTTTCTTCACTTTATATTTTTAGCCTTTAAATGGATCCATTTGAAATTTATACAGAGTTAAGGTCTTTTGTAGGCAGGTTTATATAACAGTACTGAACAATGGTATGAAATTTGATTGATATAGGGTTATAAATGAAAAAAACTATGTAAAGGAATAATTATTTAATGGATCTGCAGATAGTTTTCATGCCATTATCGACATTTTTACAATGCATATAACAACGTTATTCTGTTACAAACTATTTCAAAGTGTGTGAGTATTTTTCTTAAGTTATTATTAACTTATTAGATATCAGGTAAAACTTATTTAAGATGACACTTATTGATCTTTTGAAACGAACAAACCTAAAGTGATGTTACTAACAGTAAATGTTGTTCACAAACTTGTTTCACAATTAAATGGGTTGATAACTTAAACATCATTTTGAAAGAGAAAAGATATTTTGATGGTAAACTTTGTTTTTCTCTCACATATTCTTGTAGCCTACATCTACCAAAGATTTTGAAAACCCAATTTATGTGAATGCTCGCATAGAAAAGCACTTTTTTTCTATTTCAAGGATTTGGTTTGGTCAGTGTAAATAGAAAAAAGCTGTTTTTTGGTACAAAATTTGGAAAATATTTTTGCATATAGATGTTAATTAAAACTAAATAAGTACTCAGAAAATGTTTCTCTTTGAAAATTATTGCCAACAAATACATAAGTAATAGGAATTAGTAGAAAAAATAATTATTTATCTTACCTTTCACTTATTTCTAAAACAATTTTAGAATTACGTGCTTTTCCCCATTTGGGCTATTTGAAGAAATGTAAGTTCATACCTAAAAAAAAGCCATAAATTTGAAACGCACTGGTAAAATACTTTCATATTGCAGATTTATATATACAATATAAAGCAGAAAAGGTCTATAACATTTAATTCGAGATTCAATAACATGCTTTTTAGGGTGCTCTTACCTTAGGCAATTTAAAACAACATGTTATAAAAACAATATAAGCAAAAGAGCTCCAAAAAAACTTAACGAAGACTTTAAAACCTTTTTCTACATAATTAAGGCATTGTTAAACTCATAAGCCCCTAGGGCGGGGCCATTTTTGGCCAAGCGGTCATGATATGAACAAACTTGGTAGAGGACAAGTAGATGATGTTACATTCCAAATATCAAAGCCCTAGAACTTATGAAGATGATTTTTTAAAGCTTTTTTTTCATATAGGCTATATATTGCTGATAAGCCCATTTTCAAAGTCCCATAACTCCGTAAAGCCCCTACGGAAGTTTGCGGAAGTTTGCAATCTTTCGTCTGCTTATGCCCCATAGCTAGAGGGTCAAGAAAAACATAACCTTCAAAATTGAAAATTGTCTTGATTTATCTAATAATCCTGCAATATGGTTAGACTACCATTGACCCAACTATGGTAATCCCATGTTATAACAAAGACATTTTTTGTTAAGATGTTATTTAAAAAGGGACAAAGATTTGAACAAGAAATATATCTTTATAGTTATATTTCTTTGAACTTTGTATGATCAACATGATTGTGTTTAGTGAGTATGCACCAATACAACATATATAGCCTTTTAATAAAGTTGTTTATTTATGTAAGGAATGAAGAAATCTACATTTTGCTTATTCTCCACACTATCCTGAAAAAACTCATTACTGGGGACAATAATCACATTAGAAGTATTTGTAGTTCTTTTACTATTTTGTTTTTATTTTTCTATAATGGTCTTTCACTTAAAAGCTTGTTTGTTTCTAAAACACAACGTATACTGTCTTAACTCAATGATCAACATCATTGTTATGCAGGAGTTTCACCTTGCTTATAACAACAATGCATAAGCATATAATCACTACAGTCGATTTTGAATTGAGACATTAAATGGAATGTATATATAGATACAAACTAGCACTCAAAAAAACAGCAAAACATGTAAAAATATAGGGAAACCACATTATCATGATAAAATAATGCCTACATTATACATTATCAATGTTTCAAAGTGCAATTTTCACAAATTGTGTACCACACAATTTAACCTTATTGTTTTCATCCGAATCATGCCTTAGAATAGGGATGATCCATTAGAAGAATTAGCGGTGGTCACCTAGTTAGAAAAGTATACACAATCAGTGGTGGTCACCTAGTTAGAAAAGTACACACACTCAGTGGTGGTCACCTAGTTAGAAAAGTACACACACTCAGTGGTGGTCACCTAGTTAGAAAAGTATACACAATCAGTGGTGGTCACCTAGTTAGAAAAGTACACACAATCAGTGGTGGTCACCTAGTTAGAAAAGTATACACAATCAGTGGTGGTCACCTAGTTAGAAAAGTATACACAATCAGTGGTGGTCACCTAGTTAGAAAAGTACACACACTCAGTGGTGGTCACCTAGTTAGAAAAGTACACACAATCAGTGGTGGTCACCTAGTTAGAAAAGTACACACAATCAGTGGTGGTCACCTAGTTAGAAAAGTACACACACTCAGTGGTGGTCACCTAGTTAGAAAAGTACACACACTCAGTGGTGGTCACCTAGTTAGAAAAGTACACACACTCAGTGGTGGTCACCTAGTTAGAAAAGTATACACAATCAGTGGTGGTCACCTAGTTAGAAAAGTATACACAATCAGTGGTGGTCACCTAGTTAGAAAAGTACACACAATCAGTGGTGGTCACCTAGTTAGAAAAGTACACACAATCAGTGGTGGTCACCTAGTAAGAAAAGTACACACAATCAGTGGTGGTCACCTAGTTAGAAAAGTACACACACTCAGTGGTGGTCACCTAGTTAGAAAAGTACACACAATCAGTGGTGGTCACCTAGTTAGAAAAGTACACACAATCAGTGGTGGTCACCTAGTTAGAAAAGTATACACAATCAGTGGTGGTCACCTAGTTAGAAAAGTATACACAATCAGTGGTGGTCACCTAGTTAGAAAAGTACACACACTCAGTGGTGGTCACCTAGTTAGAAAAGTACACACACTCAGTGGTGGTCACCTAGTTAGAAAAGTACACACACTCAGTGGTGGTCACCTAGTTAGAAAAGTACACACAATCAGTGATGGTCACCTAGTTAGAAAAGTACACACAATCAGTGGTGGTCACCTAGTTAGAAAAGTACACACACTCAGTGGTGGTCACCTAGTTAGAAAAGTATACACAATCAGTGGTGGTCACCTAGTTAGAAAAGTACACACACTCAGTGGTGGTCACCTAGTTAGAAAAGTACACACAATCAGTGGTGGTCACCTAGTTAGAAAAGTACACACAATCAGTGGTGGTCACCTAGTTAGAAAAGTACACACAATCAGTGGTGGTCACCTAGTTAGAAAAGTATACACAATCAGTGGTGGTCACCTAGTTAGAAAAGTATACACAACTCAGTGGTGGTCACCTAGTTAGAAAAGTATACACAATCAGTGGTGGTCACCTAGTTAGAAAAGTATACACAATCAGTGGTGGTCACCTAGTTAGAAAAGGATACACAATCAGTGGTGGTCACCTAGTTAGAAAAGTATACACAATCAGTGGTGGTCACCTAGTTAGAAAAGTATACACAATCAGTGGTGGTCACCTAGTTAGAAAAGTATACACAATCAGTGGTGGTCACCTAGTTAGAAAAGTATACACAATAAGTGGTGGTCACCTAGTTAGAAAAGTATACACAATCAGTGGTGGTCACCTAGTTAGAAATGTACACACAATCAGTGGTGGTCACCTAGTTAGAAAAGTACACACAATCAGTGGTGGTCACCTAGTTAGAAAAGTACACACAATCAGTGGTGGTCACCTAGTTAGAAAAGTATACACAATCAGTGGTGGTCACCTAGTTAGAAAAGTATACACAATCAGTGGTGGTCACCTAGTTAGAAAAGTATACACAATCAGTGGTGGTCACCTAGTTAGAAAAGTATACACAATCAGTGGTGGTCACCTAGTTAGAAAAGTATACACAATCAGTGGTGGTCACCTAGTTAGAAAAGTACACACAATCAGTGGTGGTCACCTAGTTAGAAAAGTATACACAATCAGTGGTGGTCACCTAGTTAGAAAAGTACACACAATCAGTGGTGGTCACCTAGTTAGAAAAGTACACACAATCAGTGGTGGTCACCTAGTTAGAAAAGTATACACAATCAGTGGTGGTCACCTAGTTAGAAAAGTATACACAATCAGTGGTGGTCACCTAGTTAGAAAAGTACACACAATCAGTGGTGGTCACCTAGTTAGAAAAGTACACACAATCAGTGGTGGTCACCTAGTTAGAAAAGTACACACAATCAGTGGTGGTCACCTAGTTAGAAAAGTACACACAATCAGTGGTGGTCACCTAGTTAGAAAAGTATACACAATCAGTGGTGGTCACCTAGTTAGAAAAGTATACACAATCAGTGGTGGTCACCTAGTTAGAAAGGTACACACAATCAGACTCATTTATCAAGCAAAACAACACAAATATTTAAATGGAGAGTTTCTCCGGTTTCATTTGTCCTGACGTTATATCAAATGTACCCAGGCATATCGATTGACCTCGTTTTTCGCTAATTGTGAACAAACCTTTTCGTCTTAACTCTTTTAAAAGACCTCATGCTACGTAGGATGTGTTTCAATGTAATTTGTCAACTATTCTAGAACGTCAATAATATTACTGAGTGCAAGTGCTACTTTAGATGTCATATGCTGACACAAAAACACAGGATATACAAATAGAATGACAAAAAAGAATTGAACTTACAATCAAAATTGTCATAAAAAGTTCGATTAAACTCATAAACTGCAAATTCATTAAATGATTAAGTGTTGAGTAAAGAAAGAAAGACAGACAGACAATCACTTGAGTCTACATGAATTTTCTCTTTTTGTATTATATCGGTTCTCTTATAGCTTTAAAGATTGTTAAAGAACTACCTTTATTTTTTTTTATTTCATGTTTCAATTCAATCAATGGCGACGAAATTTCGTCATTTTAACCCTTTCCCAAACAACACATTTTCGACTGGCCCAAATTGAAAGAGTTTGCAGACAACATTTCAAAATGTGATGAAATTTCAGCGCTTTGATTAATATCGGGTCTGGATAGTATTCAAAACTATTGAACATAAGGGGCAAGGTCATAGGACTTCAGACACAGACACAGTAGTGGGTTCGATCTTCTCGGATCGGAACGTGCATTTTTAATTGCACTGACCATACTAATATAATTGTTGGACCCGTCATTTGAACGATTTATTTACCCGATGTAAGCAGACGATTATTATGAATGTGGAATGGGATAATTCAGTCGATTTTAGTTCAATATTTCCCAATGGTGTTCGAGTCACATTCCAGCGACAGAACTCTTCTTTATGTTTAATCAATTTAAAAAATAATAATATGGAAATTCCATTCCAAATCTAACTCTTTATTCCAAATAACAAATGATTGAAAACTATTATTATCATTATTCATTTTTCCTTCATATAAGAAGATTGACATAGTACATAAAGCCAGAGTATATAAGGCATACAATTAAAAAATGATAATAAACAATGTACACAATGATCAAATTCAGATTTATATAACTTTGAGCATCCACATACTAACTTGCTCACATACATGTGAACATGTGTTCACGCAATACGAAAACAAGCTAGCAAAAATACAACCGCACTCATACAGCAGACACACACCGACAGACAAAGACTCTCACATACACATTCACCCTGCACACACACCCTTCACACACACACACCCTGCACACCCACCCTGCACACCCATCCGCATACATCCTGCACACAAACAGGAGACATTCTCATCGACACACACGAACACACAAATACACGCAAACTCATGCATGTATGCATGTTCCAAACCCCCATGTGAAACGCTTGACCAAAACGAAACGAAAAGCGTATGCTAAGGGAGAGAAACGTGCATCGAAATAGAGTAATTGATATGCAGGTATGACATTGCCATTCAATGCATAAACATACTAGTTTTATATTACATGATAATCCACAAAAACAAGAAATATTAACCCCATCATGAAACGCTTGACCAAATGAAATGAAAAGCGTATATTAAGGGAGAGAATCAGACATAATAATTGATTCAATTGTTGAAGTATCCCTAAGTGAACCGGGAAAGTACCTAAAAACCCTAAAACAATATTCGTTCTAGATCTAATATGCAGTCCTTGAATTTTCTTCAAACAAAGTCTATATGAACGGTCAAGAGCAATTCTATCGCGATCAGAGAGCGATCAGAGAGCGACTGTAAAAAATCAGACCCGATCAAAGATCTTGGAATAACGATAGATTGATAATATTAAGACCTGGATTAAGTCAATTCGTATGCAATCCTTCCTTTACAAGGCCGAAAGATTGTCCTCTTAATTTACGGTCTACATGTTTGACCGAGACAGAAGGATTGCTATACTTATGGCATAGTATTGCTAGATGGACACATCCTTCCTTCTATTGTAGCACATTAAGACCAATATGCCACGTATTTGTATTACGTAAGTACGAGAGCTTTGATTCATTGTAAGTAACAATGACACATTTACTAGCGTTATATTGATAAATTGATGTATTTTCAAACTGATAAATAATGTTACTCGATTACTGGGTTATTCAATCAGAGTTCCTTTGCTATGATATTTCCCACACTTTCTCTAGTTTGATACATGCACGTCAAGGTGTTGGGTATACTTTTCTTTTTGTAAACGATCTTCCAGTTATATGACAGTTATCCTGGATCAGTGTTATTCCTATACCCCCATTCTCCAACAGTACAGATGAGTCATTGTTATGTGGTCTAGGCGGGGCCCTACTTGACTTTTGTAATCCGGGCTTCAAGGAAGCGAGCCCAAAAGGGACCACTGATTTCCTTAGAGTGTCCATTGGCTAGAAACTTTGGAGCTCATTTGGCAATAATCGTTGACACAGCGTTAAACGTTACAGAAAAGTGGTGTGTGAGACGATCACTACCAGGTCTCGAACCTGCAGTCTGTAATAACAAGTTGAAATCTTTGTGTGAAGGACATGTTAATCAAACATGCCGATTATATGCGTGTCCCATGTTGCTTTCAAACATGTTCAGTAAATTGTCGAAGTGGCGTTTTCTTTGTGTTTTGGAGATGGGCATTAGTGAGTAATTCATATGAAGATGATAGCGTATAAAATACCAAAAGGAACGGTTGCTTCAAATAACGATTTAATTCGTCTAAATGTTATGTCTGTTAGAATCACTAAAATAACGACTACATCATTTTTCTATAGAATGGGCTATGTCTAGGTTCTTCAGTAATCAAGAATTCAAGAAAAGGGAATGATATGACAGTTTATTCTTTCTTTTTGTGTGTGAAGAAACCAAACAAGTTGGGAAACGGAAAAAAAGAGATGTGAATAAGCTAATTTGTCCTGTTTATACCTTGCATTTTAGTTAAATCATAATTGTAACTTGCTTGGGATCTTGACAGTTGTGCACCTATCATTGTCTCGCAATAAATCAATTTTAAGACATTTGACTTGGTGAATTTGCTCTGAAGTTTTATATAACTAACTAAAACCTTTATATGAAGATCCAAAATAAATCTTAAATTCTGACCACATTCGATTTTAGTAGCCCAAAGGACAAATGGAAATTCAACAACATTTTGCTTTGACTCGTGAAAAGAACTACACAAGTCGCCATAGAGTTATATTGATCAACAACACATTGAAACGAGAGGTGGCTCTAGAAGAGTTCCAGAGCATTGTGACATGATTTCACTGACGAGCATGATTGCCATCGACGTTACGATTCCACGCTCATCACTTGTTGGAGCAAAATCAATTTCAACAACCACATGATAGATAACCTTTTTATGATAAACCTAGCATATTATTGTCTAAAATATCAAATCAAACAGCTTGATAGAAGCTGAAATTTCTTGATTAAGTTGTATATCTTAATTCTTGGTGAACTTTAGTGAGAAACAAACAGTTAGTGGCCATTTTGATTTTTTCGCAACTTCTCGCACTTTCTGCTTTAAAAATATGGTAATTACCTACTGAACATGAAGGGCTCATCCAATGAAAACACATGTTTTTCCCGCCTTTTTTACAACCTTACTACAACTTCCAAATATGGAATACATTTACATACAGGTTTAGCTCCGCCCAATTTGACCCAATTTGGTTGCCAATTGTCGCAGGATAGTCCTGGATATCCTAATGAAAACCGGAAGTGATGGATTTGGGAAATGAAATGTATAAGGATTACGAAAAATGCTTCTATTCTCTTAAAATAATGGAATATATTAACTTTTGGACGCTGAGGTATGAGATTATATGCATATGTTTAATCAGGTGAAGTTTTGTTGTATTTAGTTGCCCCATTTTTGAATTATCGTAGCGGTTGTGATACACAACCGGCCTGCTCCAAAGATCTAAGATGGCGGATTTACTACCGTGTCCCAGACAGACACGGTAGTAGCATTACTTCTAGATTCTATTATACGATATACGTATACCCAGAGACATAGATAACAGAGATTGGCAACTCCTTCTTTACCTATAGCCGGTTTCTGCGATATCTCGCATGACGCGTTATTTAGCGAGACCTTTCGAGATCTGTCTATCGACGCTATTTTCAACTAAACGCGAAATAGGCAGCACACATTTAAGCGTGTTTTAAGTCATAATTAAATTAATTTCTTACCGAATTTACTATATTGTTATAGTTAGAAATTTTCTCCATCCAACAAGACCAATCAGCAAGCGATTACCAAAGAAATAAACATGGCAAACTGCGACAAACTTGATTGAATTGTTCGCAATTTCGTGGTTTTGTGCGATAAACGTGATAATTTAGTAGTTTTAGATTCAAACTGTTCTAAAGGAGGGTTTTTCAAACATTTCCAATTCAAGTCCATTTTAAAGAAATGGTTTGTTTTTCTACATTTCCAAATTTTCAGTTTGATATTCCTTGTCATTTAGAAGTTATTCCGTACTGAATATGTCCCTTTTACGACCCTAATGAGTTTAACCATCTTGATTTACAAGCAAAAATTAACAAAGTTGTGCACAGTAAAACTAAAAAACTATGCACTGGATCATATCATACTTGACATTTTCCTGAAGTGTTATTTTTGTTTTATGGTTGCCCGCATTTTTAAAGTAATCTTCGCTTCCATAACGAAGTTATGCCAGGTTTACTTAACCACACAAGCATGATCATGATTTCGGCCATTTTATTTTCAACCAAAATATTTCATACTTGTACAAAGTAAAATGTTTTAATGGAGGTTCATTCAAACATTTCTGATTTATGTCCACTTTAATGGGATAATATTATTTTGTTGATTTCCAAATTTTCAGTCTGATATTCTTTGTCATTTAGAAGTTATTGCGTACTGAATATGTCCCATTTACTAGCTTAATGAGTTCAGCCATCTTGATTTCCAACCAAAATATAACAAAGTTGTAGCAAGTAAAACTAAAAAACTATGCACTGGATCATATCATACTTGACATTTTCCTGAAGTGTTATTTTTGTTTTATGGTTACCCGCTTTTTATGGTGATTGTCGTGTTTATAACGAAGTTATACCAGGTTTGCTTTACCACACAAGCATAATCATGATTTCAGCCATTTTATTTTCAATCAAAATCTTTCATTGTTGCATCAATTAAAACTTAAATTGTGTGACTTGGATTTTATCAAACGTGTTATTACTGAAAACGTCTGAATGAGTTTGAATTGATCCCGTATTAAATGCTGACTAAGTTCTATAGTTTCCCGTATTTTCAAAGTGATATTCCTATATAAGAAGAAGAAAATCCATTCAATTAATGGACAAAAGAACAAAAGAAAATGGATATATCTTCTTAATCAGAAACACCACGATATTTCCTTTTTCGTCGTACTTCTTCTTAATTCCGATCGCTTGCAAATATGTCAAGTGAAATGTGTCATTTGAAGAACGAAGGGTGATAGAGTCAATCACGGTAGTGGACAAAACAGGCTATGATTGTAAATTGCCACCCCATAAAATATGTAGTTTGATGTCATAAAACCTTTCGATGCTAGGGCGATTACACAAGAAGTGTGTGGCGCTAACCCTGTGTCCACTCCCTGACACCTCATTCAAATTTAATGACCTAAAGCTCCCGAAAACAAAATAGGGAGGGTTTGTTCTGTTTAAAGCGTCTGTCTGGTTTTAAAAGTAATGTGCTTTGACTTAATTTCTCGTTGAGAAATGATAATAAAAAAGAAGGTGCAAGACACACTATTAGCTTTAGCTTAACATTCAAAAAGCTCACATTTCTTTTTTCTAAAATCATTTCGGTCAGCATCATGATAAGACTAGACCCTTACGCGTTTTAGAATAATTATGTACTTATTGACTTGCAATCAATATTAGAGGAATCTGCGGTAAAAGGTGTATTGAAAAACTTCGCACGTCAGTTTTTTCTTACGTGTCCTTTCGTTTAATAAAACCACCTTTACAAAAATTCTCATCACATGCATTTTAACATCATAAAATACTTTTAATTTTCTTAAATTGAAACATTTGGCTTGAAATAATGTCATGATGAAAAATGTGTTTTGTTTTGACAAAATGAGCACTGTAAACAGTTTTACGACACAGAATAAATGAAATGAAGTGAGAAAGCAATCTTTTAATATTGACGAAAACTATCATGTCTTAGTGGAAAGTTCATGCTTTGGTTATTAACTGCAACTAAATAGAGTCACTTGATTTATTACAAAATATTATTCAAACCTTTGCTTGAAAGACATTGTCGTTATAACTACAATTCTGAATTGCATGGTAATCAAGCCTGTCATTGAAAAAGAAGGCCTACTGGAATTTTTTGTTTTGTTTTAAACATAAAATCAATTTAATAAAATGAAAATAAAACAAAGTGTCCAGAAGTTGTTTCAGACAACCCATCAGATAACCAAAACATAGCTATTTTGCTGTAATAAAGAAGTATCAATTTCGCTTGACATCTCCCGTGGCAACGGATAAACAGGTACGCACTTTCCTTATCTCGCAGAACCTCGCGGCACGCGAGAGTTAAGCGATAATTCCGGAGTTGCCAATCTCTGTTATCTATGTCTATATCAATTTCTGTTATCTATGTCTCTGGTATACCATATCAGAGACATAGATAACAGAGATTGGCAACTCCGGAATTATCGCCGAACTCTCGCGTGCCGCGAGGTTCTGCGAGATAAGGAAAGTGCGTACCTGTTTATCCGTTGCCACGGGAGATGTCAAGCGAAATTGATACTTCTTTATTACTGTAAAATAGCTATGTTTTGGTTATCTGATTGGTTATCTGAAATAACTTCTTGACATTTTGTTTTATTTTAATTTTATTAAATTGATTTTATGTTAAAAACAAAACAAAAAGTTCAAGTAGGCCTTCTTTTCAATGACAGGCTTGATTACCATGCAATTCTGAATTGTACTTATAACGACAACGTCTTTCAAGCAAAGGTTTGAATAATATTTTGTAATAAATCAAGTGACTATTTTGTTGCAGTTAATAACCAAAGCATGAACTTTCCACTAAGACATGATAGTTTTCGTCAATATTAAAAGATTGCTTTCTCACTTCATTTCAATTATTCTGTGTCGTAAAACTGTTTACAGTGCTCATTTTGTCAAAACAAAACATATTTTTCATCATGACATTATTTCAAGCCAAATGTTTCAATTTAAGAAAATTAAAAGCATTTTATGATGTTAAAATGCATGTGATGAGAATTTTTGTCAAAGTGGTTTTAGTAAACGAAAGGACACGTAAGAAAAAACTGACGTGCAAAGTTTTTCAATACACCTTTTACCGCAGATTCCTCTAATATTGATTGCAAATCAATAAGTACATAATTATTCTTAAACACGTAAGGGTCTGGTCTTATCATGCTGCTGACCGAAATTTTTTTAGAAAAAAGAAATGTGAGCTTTTTGAATGTTAAGCTTAAGCAAATAGTGTGTCTTGCACCTTCGTTTTTATTATCATTTCTCAACGAGAAATTAAGTCAAAGCACACTACTTTTAAAACCAGACAGACGCTTTAAACAGAACAAATCCTCCCTATTTTGTTTTCGGGATCTTTAGGTCATTAAATTTGAATGAGGTGTCAGAGAGTGGACACAGGGTTAGCGCCACACACTTCTTGTGTAATCGCCCTAGCATCAAAAGGTTTTATGACATCAAACTACATATTTTATGGGGTGGCAATTTACAATCATAGCCTGTATTGTCCACTACCGTGATTGACTCTATCACCCTTCGTTCTTCAAATGACACATTTCACTTGACATATTTGCAAGCGATCGGAATTAAGAAGAAGTATGACGAAAAAGGAAATATCGTGGTGATTCTGATTAAGAAGATCTATCCATTCTCTTTTGTCCATTATTTGAATGGATTTTCTTCTTCTTATATAGGAATATCACTTTGAAAATACGGGAAACTATAGAACTTAGTCAGCATTTAATACGGGATCAATTCAAACTCATTCAGACGTTTTCAGTAATAACACGTTTGATAAAACCCAAGTCACACAATTTAAGTTTTAATTGATGCAAAAATGAAAGATTTTGATTGAAAATAAAATGGCTGAAATCATGATTATGCTTGTGTGGTAAAGCAAACCTGGTATAACTTCGTTATAAACACGACAATCACCATAAAAAGCGGGTAACCATAAAACAAAAATAACACTTCAGGAAAATGTCAAGTATGATATGATCCAGTGCATAGTTTTTTAGTTTTACTGTGCACAACTTTGTTAATTTTTGGTTGGAAATCAAGATGGCTGAACTCATTAAGGTAGTAAATGGGATATATTTAGTACGCAATAACTTCTAAATGACAAAGAATATCAGACTGAAAATTTGGAAATCGACAAAATCATATTAAGCCATTAAAATGGACATAAATTAGAAATGTTTGAATAAACCTCCATTAAAACATTTTACTTTGTACAAGTATGAAATATTTTGGTTGAAAATAAAATGGCCGAAATCATTATCATGCTTGTGTGGTTAAGTAAACCTGGCATAACTTCGTTCTGGAAGCAAAGATTACTATAAAAATGCGGGCAACCATAAAACAAGAATAACACTTCAGGAAAGTGTCAAGTATGATATGATCCAGTGCATAGTTTTTTAGTTTTACTGTGCACAACTTTGTTAATTTTTGGTTGGAAATCAAGATGGCTGAACTCATTAAGGTAGTAAATGGGATATATTTAGTACGGAATAATTTCTAAATGACAAAGAATATCAGACTGAAAATTTGGAAATCGACAAAATCATATTAACCCATTAAAATGGACATAAATTAGAAATGTTTGAATAAACCTCCATTAAAACATTTTACTTTGTACAAGTATGAAATATTTTGGTTGAAAATAAAATGGCCGAAATCATGATCATGCTTGTGTGGTTAAGTAAACCTGGCATAACTTCGTTATGGAAGCAAAGATTACTATAAAAATGCGGGCAACCATAAAACAAGAATAACACTTCAGGAAAATGTCAAGTATGATATGATCCAGTGCATAGTTTTTTAGTTTTACTGTGCACAACTTTGTTAATTTTTGCTTGTAAATCAAGATGGTTAAACTCATTCGGGTCGTAAAAGGGACATATTCAGTATGGAATAATTTCTAAATGACAAGGAATATCAAACTGAAAATTTGGAAATGTAGAAAAACAAACCCTTTCTTTAAAATGGACTTGAATTGGAAATGTTTGAAAAACCCTCCTTTAGAACAGTTTGAATCTAAAACTACTCAATTATCACGTTTATCGCACAAAACCACGAAATTGCGAACAATTCAATCAAGTTTGTCGCAGTTTGCCATGTTTATTTCGTTGATAATCGCTTGCTGATCGGTCTTGTTGGATGGAGAAACTTTCTAACAATAACAATATAGTAAATTCGGTAAGAAAATAATTTAGTTATGACTTAAAACATGCTTAAATGTGTGTTGCCTATTTCGCGTTTAGTTGAAAATAGCGTCGATAGACAGATCTCGAAAGGTCTCGCTAAATAACGCGTCATGCGAGATATCGCAGAAACCGACTATAGGTAAAGAAGGAGTTGCCAATCTCTGTTATCTATGTCTCTGACCATATAACCTCATAGTCCCTACATATCTACCTTTCATTATGAACCGTCCTAGGTAATCTAAGTTTTGTCTGCCTTAGTAAATACCACAAACAAGCGGATGACTTTGGACGTTACGCGTGTACTTCCATTTTATTTCCTTGTTTACTGCAATTGGAAAACAGATATATAATGTCCGCCTGTTATAGAATTGTAACCAATGTAAAGTTTGTGCTCTGTTTTACAGTATGTTACCATCGATGGGTAGTCAATACCGTGCTCAGTATCCAGTAGTACCTGAATGGGTTTAAAGTCTGCAGAAAGTTGATGAATGTTCTGAGAGTCGTACCCAGCAACATACACATTATCATTTCTGTCTACAGCAATACCTAATGTATATATCAGATTGTCGTCGGTATATACGCCTCGTACTGTACCATCCATATGAAAACTTGTTACACTATCATTGTGCAGATCCGACACGATCATCGTGTTCTGGTTCTCACTGAAAGCAATATAATGTGGGGAAAAGCGGTCATTTTCGGCTGTGTCAGTTTTAAATGTTTTCAATGTTTTTCCCTTCAAGTCCATTACTTTCACACATGAATCTGGATTTTCAAACACAACAAGTAACGAGTTGTTGGTATATGTAATTCCCCACACGTCACCATCGAGATCCAATTGTTTTACGATAGACAACATTTTACCGACCTGCAGAAACAACAATTTACCCCCTTCACAACTCACTACAACCTGATCCTGCTCTACACGTGTTATGTCCCGTGGTCGTGATGGTAGTTTTATACAGGATATTACGGTGTTATTGATGACGTCAACAACCTTCACGCTGGCGTTGTAACAATCAGCCAACACTATTTTAGTTTGGTCTAGCATGACTCCTCCTGTAATCGCGCAGTGGGTGAAAGTGTCTGTCCAATGTTCGATATTGATATCACGGACATTGCTTGCTGTACCTGGCGGATAACCGACCGATACCAATACTTCAGCACTGGAAATCCTTTTTGCTCCCTGCTCGTTCGTTTTTTGCTTCGTACTTTCTTCTGTAATTTCCAAACGTCCAAGACTTTTCAAAGATCGGAGAAGCTGTGGTATCGCCTTATCCGGAATGAACTTGTAACCGCCCCTTTTATTTAGACATGATAACTTTGAAAGTTGGTCTTCAATATCCTGCACTTGAACTCTGGCCTCCTTTGACTGCATCACCAACTGTCTCTCTTGCTTGTATTTTCTAAGGTCCTCTATGGTCGACGTCATCTGTTGTAATTGGGCAATGAGAGCATCGCAATAAGCCGTTGTTGACTCAGTTGCGTCGCTATCGACATGTACTGCCCTCTTTACTTCTTCCAATGAGGTGCTTTCGAGTGAATCTAAGATACTGTTAATTTCTACCCTGAATTTTCTGATGTCAGAAATGATCTCGGATTGAATGCGCTGCACATTACTTTTGTTGTCCAGTGATTGTTGTTTAACACTATAAAGACCCTGCATAAGATCGGTCATGTATTTCATCAAAGACTTGAACTCACTGCTCTGTTCGTATCCCTTTACAATATCGTCAATGTACTCAACTTCGCATTGCGTATGTGCCTTAGTAGCACATACGGTACAACAACCTGTCTGGTGAAAATTGCAATAATACTCCAGAATCTTTTCACTATGAAATTGACATATATTGTCTTTATATGATCCTATCTTTTGTGGTGGCATACTGACACGATCCAATAACGGATGGGATTTAGAAATAGCCGCTTTTCTATGTTTCTTTGCATCAACATCACAGAGAAACTCATTGCACACTGTACAGTAGAATACGGCGTTTTCCTCTTCATTCACTCCTAGACATGGATCACATAGAATGCCTGTAGTATGGTCATCACTGTCCTCCTCTTTCCTTCTTCCAGAGACCTCCATGATGGTAGAATATTACTGGAATAAAAACCAATACGAAGACCTTATTAAGCTGATCAGTTGTGACCGTAAAACATCGGATTTCCCAATGAACAGTGTTAAGTGTGAAGCGATGACGATCAACTCAGCATATATCTAGGTTTGTACATACAACATATGCCATAAGACATGTATACTTACAAAATGATGAACGTCAATATTGTCTACTCAAATGGTGTAATAATAATAATAATAATAATAAAGACTTTATTTAACGAGGAAACTCATTTGACAATTTAAACTGACAATCTTCCATAAGATCCTCAACAATGAACAAGTGAACAATAAAACTAAAAGACTAAGAACAATTAAGGTATTTTGGCCCATATGTCGTCTGACAGTGAGGTATCAATATGTCTGAGAAAGGTATAAGGAGCAGTGAGGAACAAATGATCTTAAAACCTAAATGAAAGATGAAGACAACTTATCAAGCAAATCAATACTTGTCAAACACATTTGATACCCCACTAAGACACCACAAGTGCCAGAATACCGTGTAAGAACATACTATTCAAAGACATCGGCTTTCTTTAAATGAAAGACCCCCCTCCCCCAACACAATATGTATACATGTATAAATTACGAACATTAACTGGTGGATTCCACAATGGGACTGTTCGTTTATCATGTAACAGCCGTAGTTGTTTCAAAATAGGACGGCTTCACAAAACGTAAGTATAAAGATTTGAAAGTGTATATAACTCAATTTAAATCAGTTGGTAAAATAAATCAAATGCACCATCACTTGATTCAACTTTTCTATTCTAGATACTTTGATAAAGCAAAGGTTCCTCTAGGCTGTGAACATCAGTTGTCTAAGTCTGGAAAAAGATAAATATCGTGTTTCTCTACCAAGGTCCGTATCATATTAACCTTGGAGTATCCAGTATAAAATGTATATTGTAAGTACATTTTTTACATTTATTTGAAACTATACGACTTGTTTAGCGAAAATTATTGTATAAGTGTTAAAGATTTACCGATCGGCCACATTTGAAATACTTACAGTTCCTTCCTCTCCTCAATATCAAAAACGACATATTTTAACTTCCTAAGTCTGGCCTAACGAACACCATTTCACTTTACATGTAAATAACTGTTGCTTTAAATAAAACATTTAATCCAGAAATATAACCATATGTACGGATTGTATGCTGTCCACACGTCTCAAAAGATGCCGTGTGTCTGATGTGTCCAGGTCCCTTTATCGTAAATAGTGATCGTTACTACAACAAAAACTTAGCTTCCGACTTGATTTGATCTTTATTTCACGCACGGTTTTCTGAATCAAGTGTTCCAACAATTTTGACTTAAAAACAGACATTCTTCCGATGTTAATACTATATTCATACCTATCAATTGTGTTAACATAATTTACAATAAGCTTAGTTTTCATAGTTTACAAAAAGAATCCATTTTCTTTTGTCCTACACTGTGTATTCAAGCTAGAATTAAAAAAGGGTTGATTTTTATATCATGTTTCAAATACAAATAATCTCCGATATGTTGGCTCTAGATAACGGGTTCGCGTTTAAAACAGTTGTGCACATAATTTCAAACCCTTCATACACCCAACTACAATGTTATATCGTTAAAAGCACCTCCTATATAAACCAGACCTTTTAATACGAACAAAACAGGTTTTAGGAAATAAATAAAGGTGTAAACAATCAAATATCCTTCTTATCCAGAGCTCTGAAAATCACATGATCTCCTTCCAAGTCGTATTAAAGATACCCTCGCGCCTGAATTACACATAAAACAATTCGATACAAAATACTGCAATTCATCAAGTTTGGATGTGACGCATTGCAATGGTATTTCTGCTATATTGCGTCACAATGAAGATTTCTAACCGGTGCTACTGATTTCTTTCTACCTTTTCTTTTATGGTGCTTTCTGTCATCATCAGCTTGGATCATTGTCTATTCATATATTACAATGTGAAATTCACTCATAATTCATATTCTGATTTCCCCGATTTCCAGTACATCAATGTGTGTGTTGTATGACAAACGGGTTGCTGTTTCTATGGTCCCTTCCGAGTCTCAACCGACGTACCACACTAACATCCGGTCCTGAACGTTATCTAGGTCGACCCGGTTTTCTCACGAGTCGAGCCGTGACCGTTATCTTTGTACGTAACGTAGCTGTGTCATGTTATATAGCCTACCTCAAGGTATAAAACTCGTGTGTTATAACGGGTAAACCAGTGATGTCTGTCTGTACTGATCCTGCACTACAAGTTTTAGCCACGCTGTAATCAATGTAATGAGATGATTTCTGTGTCTAAGTATCGTACGGAACTGTAAAAGATAAAATATCCAACTTTATTCGAGTTGGCAGGCTGACACGAGACCCAAGCAACCTGTATAAAACACACTGCAGGTTTAGGGATGACCCTTTTCATAAAGATCTACCCCACTCTGTGTCATTCAATGGTATTGTGCGTGTTTCAATAACTGTCGGGAATATATAAACCGGCAATTAAACGGTAGAGGAATAATGTGTCCTCTTTAGGTGCATGTTACAGTTACAGTTAAAGGTCATATGTACAGGTTGGGTTTATTTCATAAAATTAAAATATGAAGTAAAAGAATCACATTGAAATTATTTGCAACATTTTAGCATAACGCATTACGTCATAAATCACCGTCATAGCGCACCGATTAATAAAAGTTCGTATGACTTACTTCCCTTTGCTGTGACGTCACTCGTGATCCACTAAATGCCCCATGTAAAGGGCGTGAAGAGCGATCGCAATCTGAACACATCGGGTTTATCAAATGAAAACACCTCTGAAATAATAGGGATGACGCCATATTGGTTCCCAGCGGAATGACGTCACTTCACTTTCGTGTTTAAAAATAGATCTTAAATGTGAAACCTAAAAAGTCTTTAAATTTGATTGAGGAAACAACTTTACATGTCACAACAACAATTTTGCCATTTGGTATGAGTTACTGATAAAAAGATTATTTAAAAGGATGTCCAACCCTTCCATACACATTGAGCTACTTAACTTGCACGCTTAGAAAAGGTGTTAATTGGCGGATGCCGATTTACCCTCAAAATTGTAACCCTACACTTATATCCGAGTAGTCCGAATGATCCAGACGTAGATATTTCACTCTACGTCTGGATGCATTCGATGTAAAAGCGCGTCAAGCGGATATCGATTTTTCGAGGTACTGCATGTTGGGAAATCTGTAGAAAGGGGCGGAGTTAAAATGACAGGTAAATTCTGGCGGGAATATAATATTGGTTCCTTTTCGTTTGGTAGAATAGATCATTAAAACCGAGATTCCCTTTCCCTCATATGAATTTTGTCAATTGCCAAAGTATTGCAACAGTTGATTTCAATTGAATACGTAGATATTCATTCATTGAGTAAAGATATTTGTGACTCTAAGCGAAAATCTAGAAAACACTCAAACCATCAGAGAATTTTTTTATGGAAACTTTTGCCACAAAAAAAGCCTTTAGCCTATCATTTCTGATGGTCGTTTCTATGGGAAAATAGGCTCTCAATTTGATATTTTCTTGATTACAAAAATAGGCATTATGGGTCTAATCTGAAATATAAATCTAGAAACTATTTCAAAGTATATTATTTGCAGGTTGGGCGAGCGCGAATGGAAAATAAACAGAGATATAGATAACAGCTATGTCTTTTAAACATTTGATTCCTAAAGCAAAAAAGCTATATAAACAACTTCGGGCATGTTATAAAGGGGGAGTATCAATTAGTACATCTTTCGGGTTGTTTGTCTTAATATCAAACGCCTAGTTTTATTACACCAGACGGGAGCGAGGCGCGTCACACACAGATACTAATCCAGACACCGCCGTACATCACACAACACGTGCCTTACCCTTTATCTTGTTAAAAACAGCATAGTTTTGACCTCAAAGAATACGCATTTGACATAGATTTTTTTATTTTTTAAGTATATTTATATTTATCAAATTTACAGATTTAAGAGCAAGTTTCTTCTGAATATCATTTATGTTTGCAGCGAAATGGTAATTGTCAAAACCAAATCCTTTTTTTGCCAATACAATATCAATGACTTTCTTGATATAGTAAAAGTTTGTATTTTACCTAATCGAATAGTTTGTGTGTTTTAATGCAGTTTGAATTTTAGAATGGTAACGACCTTGACTGGGGATCAGAAGGGTAACTAAATGTTGAAATCTTAACAAAACTGATTACCTTTGGATTCAATATTTTTTGAAAACTAAAATGGTAGGCCTGCGGGAAAAGGTATTGCCGGTATACGGACATTTGCCCCCCCGGACATTTGCCCTCCCGGACATTTGCCCCCTTTTTGGTATATGGCGGACATTTGCCCCCTCGCCGCAATGTAGAAGGCGGACATTTGCCCCCTCATATTATTTTTTCAACTTGCTTGACCTGATCATATTCCGTTATGATTAAACAGGAATTTAAATGGAAATAATAATTTGATGAGACTAACATGTCAATTTTGCTCTATTATGCCGATGGCACTTTGTCAATTATGCTCATCCAACCGTGAAACGGCGATATACGTGCATAAGTTGATTTGACCTTATTTTTTCATTTTCAGTTTAATTATTTCTCACATAATCAAAAGTGATGGTGATTGTCATACCGACACAAATTGTAATACCTTTTACCTTCTTTGTTTTTTATTGTTAGCCTTGAGTGAGCCAAATCGGTAATAAGATTAAAGATATGATCAATATGTAAATTAAAAAATAAATTCAATTCATTAAGTTTCATGGTTGGATGAGCATGATTGGCCAAGTGCCATCGGTGTGTTTTTGATTCGTTGTCTCGATTTTAACACCTATAGGGGATTAGGAGGGAAGAGCTAATAGAGTAAAATTGATAAAAATATTATTTTCATTTTAATTTCTATTTAAATATAACTTAAAACGATCAGGTCAAGCAAATTGAAAATAATAATATGAGGGGGCAAATGTCCGCCTTCTACATTACGGCGAGGGGGCAAATATCCGCCCTATACCAAAAAGGGGGCAAATGTCCGGGGGGCAAATGTCCGGGGGGGGGCAAATGTCCGGGCATCTAATAATCGGTATTGCCTAATGCTTTCATGCATGGAATGAGTCGGACAGACCGATTTTGATTATCACTAGATTGGTAAATGGGCTAGTGTATTTTAATGGTGCATCAAAGTCCACGGTTATTTAGCGCACATATAAAAAGATGTGACTAACTTTTTACCAACTCAAATAACCACAAAGGATTGATTTCGAAATAAGTGTGGCGAAGCAAATCCCTTCAACACCAACGACATTGTTTAAACCCTTTCCCAAACACCAAATCCCAAATTGAAAGAGTTCGTAGGCGACATTTTAAAAATTGATGAAATTGAAAAACAATCTTCTAATTGGGCAGAAAACATTGCGGGAAAATGAGAAATTGCTCATTATGAGCAATTTCTCCTTTTTCTCACAATGTTTTCCAGAGTCGTCTGCAACAAAGTGGTCAAATATCGTTATTGTTTGGGAAAGGGTTAATCAGTTTTATCAGGGAGGAGTTGATGTTGTTTCATTTTAAGCATCGTGATATAGAGTTGACAAACAGTCCGAATGAATGTTAAGTTTTAATAAATATAGGGTACAGATGACCCTATTTTATGTAAGAGATGTTTTATCAAAATTGAAACTTAAGTGTCTTTCCCTTCGACAATGGATTTCATCAAATGACCCTGCTTTGGTTTAAAACGAATTCATTTTTTCCCGTCAATCATATGTTAACAAATGTTAGTGTTTTTGTTTTTTCTGTAAATTACCGGAAATGGAAGCAATGAGCAATCTTATTGGTCAATCCTACCTTCTTTCTGATTGGTGCCCATATTTTTTCTCGTCGCCGATTGGACCCCTCACACACAGAGGGGAAATACTGACGCGTTTTTATCGCAGGGCGCCTCCAAGCTGTCACGCAGTTGACCTTACGACACAGAGCAGTTAACCACGCCCACCGTAAATAGGGGAGGTCACTCTAATTTTCTCCGACATTCTGAGTGAAATAGCGTCAATGCACAAACTAGGATCCCTCTTTGACATTGCCGATGATTTCGGATATTCTTATTTGAAATCGGAAATATTCCTACCAAATAAGCACCTGCCTTTATTGCTAGATAATATGTACATAGCATGACAATTTGTAAAGAAGATGGTATATTTTGAGCGTTAGCAGAGACATTTATAACAGCTCTGTTATATATCTCTATGGTGTTGGGGGAGTGTTTTACCCCAGCAGTGTGGGGTCCGATCGGCACCAAACACGATCCGTCCAAAGTCCGATCAGACTCGGATCCGAACGACATTGGTCCGTTCGGCACTGTTTCGACCGGACCTTCAAAATGACCGTATTTCATACTACTTCAAAACAGTTAATTTGCAGTATTTGCAGGTTACGAACAAAATTATCTCATTTTGATTCTTAAACGGTTTAGATTTTTATTTTACTAAATCGGAGTATATCCTGAATGATTCAAAACGCAGACCTACCAATTTTGTCATGTTGAAAATGGTATAATAGTGTTGGTCATGTTGAGATTATGGTGTTAAACAATTGCTGATAGGAACAATCACTCTTTTGTTGTCAAATAAGTTTATAATCAAGACTTTCGAACATAATCTTTTGTATGCTACTCAATGGATGATTGTCGGTTTTGCTACTTGATTACATACTCAGGGTCATTTTACCAAACGAAATATTTTCAATTGTTCAAAATTTAAAGAGTTTACAGACGTCATTTGAATGAAGATGATGAATTAATACTTTTCTGATAGGGCAGACCATATTGTTGGAAAAGGATAACTTGCTCTTTTAATGCAATTTCTCCTTTTCCCACAATATTTCCCTAGTTGTCTGTAACAAAGTAGTCAAGTGAAGTTATTGTTTGGTAAAGGGTTAACAAACCTTGATTGTTAAAAAGGATTAAGGGTTTCGACGCTAATTAACATCAATCTGACACAATTGCACTTTATGGTCAAGTCACAAACCCTTTATTGTTTAGCCGACCGACGGTCTTTGTAATCAACCACTGGCTACCAAGAGTGTGTTTTACAACATATTACAGCAACATTAGATTCTTTAAGGTAGTCGGATAAAGTTGTAACAAGGAGCTAGGGATTTGTTTTGTTTTTAATAGCTTTTAAATTTGGATACGATAAATCGATCATTACAGGTAGGTGGATTGGATTGATGGGCTATAGTAAGAAAGTTAATTAATTGTTTAAGGAGCTCTTAGGGTCCATTTAAAAACAAAACCAATTAATTAAAATCCAATTTGAAGAATTTGTATATATCCAACTGGAAACCATGTCCTCTCAAAACATTATCGATCAATATTGTATTTTTAGTTAATATTTGATTCATTATCAAAAGCAACTAATAACATTCGTCATTATGTGTCAATTCCGTTTTTTAAAAACAACATTTTTTCATTTTCAAACGAAGATAAAAGACAAAAACAAAAATTTACTAACATGTGAAAGAAAATAATTGTTCATACTTCTTTTTTTATATCGTTTTATAAATTAACTGTTTGCATATATTTACTAATTGCGTGTAGTTCTCAGTTATTTCACAATATACGTGACAGATTTTGGAAACGGAATAAACTCTACTTCACCCACAAGTCTCTCCTTACACATAATTTATTTATAATAAGTACTTAAACAATATCTAAGCAGTATTGAAGAAGAAAAATCACGGCACAATAGTGCTATGTGTTGACGGTGTCGCACAGCGTGTCGGAGAAAATGGCGGATAGCAACCGAAGTGTTCGCTGATTGGTCAGTTCCAGCTGTCAATCAAAGTCTGTCGTAAGGTCAGTTACAGCTTGGATCATCCGAGTTAATATCCGAGGTGTAATTCACAGCTCACGGAAATACCCGAGTAGTTCTGATTGGAGCGATCGCTGGTTAGAATTGGTGCTTTTCTTCAAATAAACGATCCTAAAGTCATTGTTTTGATTGACAGCGCATTTTCTTTAATGAATATGATTCATATTATAAGAATATCAATTTGGAAAAAAAAATTAGTAACTTAACCCGTGAATTTGCACTGATTTGTCATTGCGTAAACCTGTTCATATGAAAGGAACGGTTTGAAATTTGGACGATTTTCCTTGAAATAAATGATTCTTAAGTCATTGTTTGGATTGACAGTGAATTTTCTATATTGGGTATTTTTCATGTTATAAGAATATCCATTTGAAAAAAAAATATTTACTTAACGCGCGAATTTACAAGGATAGACCAATGTGAGAACAGTTTTTTTATTCATATTTGTTGAAAAAAACACGGTTACTTTTTCGTCAATGATCGTGTATTAGCTTAAGGTTTTGATTGAGCAGTAAACAAAGACATAGATCTGAATAAACGAATTGTCTTAAAACCGTACACCGTATAACTATTAACTGTCAAGTTCACCCTGCATTGTCTTATCAATACATGAAATGAAACGGGAGAAGATCATAAATTGCGAACAAACAAACCGTACTATCACAAACAAACCGTATTATCAGAGACATAGATGTTATCTATGTCTCTGGTATTATAACCCAACTTACTTGTGATACGAAGGTTATCCTTTAACTCACATTTTCACCACACATCAACTTACTTGTGATACGAAACTTATCCTTTACTCACATTTTCACACCACATCCAAATTTCAAAACTAAACACTGGCACATTCAAGAGTATTTGTAATCATCCGGCAACTTTCCAGTAACTCCATCCCCAGTAAGAGGTCTATGATTTCGAAATTGATTCCGATGTCGTTTTACTAGATCAACTGTTTTTACCTAAGAATTGTACTTCATAATCACTTTACATTTATGTTCGTTTTCTCTCGTGTAAGTAGCCTTGAAATATTGAGCATTTAATTTTCGGACAGGGTTAACAATTAACAGCTAAAACAAAAAATCGTCGTAGTTTATTTTACTAACAACCTTAAATAAACATATTTGAATTTATTTTTTATGATTTTGGAATTTAAATATCATTTGGCAAAACTTGATTTTGATGTTAAAACGTTTTTTTGTTGAAAACATAGAGTTGATACCGTTTTGGTGAATACAGATCATCATATACTTATTGAAGTGTCAAACTATGTTCACTTCTTTGAATATCATAACGAAAAAGTATCAGACGTAAGTCACATTGAGAGATAAATATGTCCTGACACCTTATCAATCCAAATATCCTGTGAAAGTTTGGTCTTGATTGGATTTCTTAACAATGGATTCTTTAGCAAAATTTAATTGCCGCGCATTGAAAGTGTGAGATTTGCTGCTTGTTATTTCCTGTTTGGAATAGCAGAACGTGTCAGACCTGTTAATTAACAACAGAGATATTTAAGAGATTAACGCCAGAGGCTATCTATCGCCTAAACAATAAAGGACTTGAGACTTGAAACATACTGTGCAAATGTGGCAGATTGGTGTTAATTTGCATCACGACCCTTCATCCTTGTAATGTCCGATGTTTGTTGATTGACCCTTTGTATGTGAGGTAAACTGACAATAATCAATTTAATTGTAAACAAAGAGATTATGTTCAAATGTGAAAATTATATATTAAGTGATCTTTTTACTAAATTATCAATATAAATTTGTAATAATCATGTTTGAACACCTGCATTTCAGTGTGACATACGTCATTTGAACCAATATTACCAATGGCTAAAAAATGAGGTGTGTGATTTAAATAATTCCGAAAAGCAGACGCTTAAGTTAAGATCGAACCCATTATCATTTGCGTTGACGAGTTCAGAGGCAGTTTGCGGATATCAAATATTCATTATCTTGAATTTTCATTCAAAGACAACGGCAGATAAGAGAACATTGCTTGTTTTAAGCGGTGTGTTATCATAACAATCAACGTACATTTTGAATTTTGTCTCATTTATGTACAATGGCAACGTTTCTACGATTATGTTAAAACATAAAACAAGTTTTGCAAATAAGAACAAGATGCTTTCAAGCGTTTAAAACCCAAAGACATGGCAATACAATAACTTATGATGTTGGATGAAATCAACATATTCTTGCACCCCTTTTAATTCTTAGGTAATATAATCGTAAAGCAGCCTAATTAAGTATTCCTAACTAAGTATGTAGTTCATCTGTTCCAAACAAAACTAGCTTGGCGAGTAAGAGAGTCATTCAAGGAAATTAACTTTCAAAAAAAGTGTAATCAACGTGATTTATCCTTTTCTTGAATTTATCTACATTTACACAGTGCAAATTCTATATAAAGATCTAGCAAAACTACACGAGGCTCAAACACCCCAAACTAAAAGTCAGGAATTGTTTTAATCACGAACATATAACAGTTACTCAATAAGTAGAATGAATTTGAAGCGTCTTCACCTGTATAAATTACTTTGAATTGAGTCCGATCGTTTAAATATCAATAAAATCAATTCTCTGGAAACGCCTAACAATGTGTTAACTTGCCGTCTTCCAAGTGAAAGTAACACAGCCTACTGTTCTTGTTTGGGGAATATATCTTTTGCTTATTTGTAAAGTAAACACGGTCCAGTTTACTTATCGAAACTTTTTGCAGCTTTTATGTTCGTCGGAAAACGGGAGAAACTCGCATCCCTGCGACCAAAAGCAGAATAATACCAGAAGACCTGTCAAAATACCATATTCAATATCCAATTTATGTTTCCAAAAACACAATTCAACACTTACAATGTCCGAAATTTGTGGAAAAACACCGTCGTTACTGAGAACTAGATTCTTCTTACTGACAGTTCATATGACTTTGAAGCACAAATGACGTCACAACAAGGGAGATAAGTCATTCAGAAAAATCGATAAAGGTGAATACAAGTAGTCAAAAACAACCTTTTTCGCTTCTGTATGAGAAAAAAATCATCCCCTCCGTCATAACGAAACCATACCCTAATTCAAAAACTATAATTAAAGAAAATTTTGTTTATCGGGAAATATGACTTTAAACTTCTTCGTGTCGAACTTCCCGCTGTCGAAGTGTTATCTGTGTCGAAGAAATTACTCCGTGTCGAATTCCCATTGTCGAATAATTCTTAGTGTCGAACCATTTTTACCGGTCCCCACTTTCACTTTACCTGTATTTTCACACCCTATGTGTCAAAGGACTAAATTAGGGTATTCAAAGACAAATGACTGATTACCTTATGAATGGTTCGAAAGCTGTCATATTGTTTTCACACCTTTTATGGTTTGTTTGTTTGGTCAATTACCAATTTTCACGGGTTTATTCGTGGGTATGTTTGTCGCGAGCTACATGTGTCAATTGAAGCAACCATTTACAATTCAATTTCAATTCAATTCTTTATTTGGCAAAAACCAGCATATAAATGCCTATGGCCAAGACAACATTTACAAATATGGTACAGACATATATATAATATACGTAAACATGTTAATATATACAAAGAAAGAAATAACAAAAATTATCAAATTACGAAAACATACAAGTCAAGAATTTAGTTGATCTATCACATACTGGTATATAATAAAGGTAAATACATTAAATAATTCCATTTCGACATTTAAAGCTCTCTTTTAGATAATATGCAGTTTTAGTTAGAATACAATGACGTTTTGAAGATAAGATGTTAACAAATGTATTAGTGTTTGGCCATGGTAGATGTCCAAAATATTTATTACGAATGTTTGCATAGGCCGGACAGCACAATAAAAAAATGATATTCAGATTCAATCTGATTTAGAGAGCAAAGTCTACATATTCGATCACTTCTATCAATTCCATTAAATCTACCTGTTTCAATATCTAAAGAGTGGGAACTTAATCTAAAACATGTTATCTGCTTTCTTAAACTATCTCCTTTTAAAAGATCAATATATTTCTCAAAACAGAAATCAGTCTTATACATTTTATAAAAATCTAGCTTTGGTGAAGTTTGTAGTGAACTATGCCAGTTTTGGATATACTGGTCTCTAATTCTTTGTTTTAATAGAGGAAAATAGTTAACGTTCTTATCAAAATTTGTGAAAATATCGTTAAAACCAAGATTGCTTAACAATTGTTTAATACTCATGGCCCAGCAACTTTTACTATTACCGTTGATCTGTTCTAGTAGTATTTGATGCATAGGAGAATTTTCATTACTCATTATTTTTACCCAATATTTTAAAGTTCTCTCCTTACAAATAACCGAAAGCGGAAATCTCCCAAGTTCACCATACACAGCTATATTGGGAGTTTGTTTCCGCACACCCAAAATATGCTTACAAAATTTTAAGTGGAGTCTATCAATTTCTTTATAATCATATATTCCCCAAACATCCGAACAATACAATATTATTGGAACAACCATAGAGTCAAAAATAGATAATTTTGTTTTTACATCAATTGTAATGCGGGAAAATAAAGTTAAAACAGAATTGTAGGCTCTTAAAGCTTGTTCAGACAAAACTTCAACAGCATTTTTCATATTACCAGTATACTTAAAATCTACTCCAAGGTACTTAAAATGATCTACAACTTCAATTTGTTCTCCATTGATAAACCAATCAATGTTATGGGTGCTTTTTCTTTTTTCAAAAATACAAACTTTTGTTTTAGAAACATTTATTTTCAAACCCCATTTATTTGAATAATTAGAAATTGTATCTAGCTGAGCTTGTAAACTAATTGGGTCTGTAGTAAAAAGTGCAATATCATCAGCAAAAAGTAGCATATACATTGATAAAAAATTTAAATCATTTTCACTTAAATGATTTACATCGATATTATTGTTGATATCGTTGATAAACAATATAAAAAGTATTGGGGAGAGTGGTTCCCCTTGTTTCAAGCCAAGTGTGACATCAAAAAACTCTGAGAAGTTCGTGCCAGCTGTTAGTTTGAGACAAGATTTTACTTTACTATAAATAGATTTGAGTATGTTTATCGTTTTACAGCTAATCTCTGTATCTAAAAGCTTTACCCAAAGTGCATCTCTTATAACGGTATCAAATGCCATCTGAAAATCAATGAAAGCACAATACAATTTACATTTTTTGTTAAGGATATTTTGAATAATAGAATGTAATAAAAAGACACAGTCAGTAGTACTTCGATTATCTCGAAATCCAAACAATATTTACAATAAAAGGGCTGTTAGAAATAAAATGACTACCAGTAACACAACCACTAGCTGTAGGAATTTGAATGTGTCTGGTGACCAGGTAACCGACCCGGGGAATACAATACCTGGCTTAACTCCCAAGAGATATAAAACACTTTAAAGAAAATTCTCTAAGTATACAATAGAACAAAAATACGAAGACATCATTGCTCTAAACACTCTTTCCACATGGTTGAAAAAGACCGATGAAACCAAAAAAGAACGATCTTATTCGATTAACCATTGTAGCTACTGAATTATATACGGCATGTCATACTTCCAGCTTTTCGTTCTCAGTTATCTTCGTACCTAATCCTCAAACTCCAAAACATCTATGTGTCGAGGTCTCTTTGTATCGAACTTTTTCGAGGGGTCCCTTCAATTTCGAGACAAGACAAATGCTTGATATAACAGGTCGAGTTTTAGATGGCAAAAACTGTCCATGCATTGTGAGCAATGTTAGACGAAAATATATTGACCTTCGTTCTTTGAATGGGTATAGTTATGAATAACTTGCATCGACCGAAACCCATTCGTTATAATATGACTAATAACGCCATTGTCTGTTCTAGTCAATATATTTTAAAATCTTAAGATTGTCAAATCAAGGAGTGCCTTACGCTATCAGGTTGAATTCAAACCATGCAGTTTAATATATCATTCCGCGCCGGGCGTAGTAAACTTACCCATACGTAAGTTGGTTTAGGAATATTTTGTCATGATTGTACATCGGTCTATTCTTTAATTGTATAGCTAAACGTTGTTGGAAGTTAATAGAAATAAGTAAGTTAGTTTGAATACGTAGATATTCATTCATTGAGTAAAGATATTTGTGACTCTAAGCGAAAATCTAGAAAACACTCAAACCATCAGAGAATTTTTTTATGGAAACTTTTGCCACAAAAAAAGCCTTTAGCCTATCATTTCTGATGGTCGTTTCTATGGGAAAATAGGCTCTCAATTTGATATTTTCTTGATTACAAAAATAGGCATTATGGGTCTAATCTGAAATATAAATCTAGAAACTATTTCAAAGTATATTATTTGCAGGTTGGGCGAGCGCGAATGGAAAATAAACAGAGATATAGATAACAGCTATGTCTTTTAAACATTTGATTCCTAAAGCAAAAAAGCTATATAAACAACTTCGGGCATGTTATAAAGGGGGAGTATCAATTAGTACATCTTTCGGGTTGTTTGTCTTAATATCAAACGCCTAGTTTTATTACACCAGACGGGAGCGAGGCGCGTCACACACAGATACTAATCCAGACACCGCCGTACATCACACAACACGTGCCTTACCCTTTATCTTGTTAAAAACAGCATAGTTTTGACCTCAAAGAATACGCATTTGACATAGATTTTTTTATTTTTTAAGTATATTTATATTTATCAAATTTACAGATTTAAGAGCAAGTTTCTTCTGAATATCATTTATGTTTGCAGCGAAATGGTAATTGTCAAAACCAAATCCTTTTTTTGCCAATACAATATCAATGACTTTCTTGATATAGTAAAAGTTTGTATTTTACCTAATCGAATAGTTTGTGTGTTTTAATGCAGTTTGAATTTTAGAATGGTAACGACCTTGACTGGGGATCAGAAGGGTAACTAAATGTTGAAATCTTAACAAAACTGATTACCTTTGGATTCAATATTTTTTGAAAACTAAAATGGTAGGCCTGCGGGAAAAGGTATTGCCGGTATACGGACATTTGCCCCCCCGGACATTTGCCCTCCCGGACATTTGCCCCCTTTTTGGTATATGGCGGACATTTGCCCCCTCGCCGCAATGTAGAAGGCGGACATTTGCCCCCTCATATTATTTTTTCAACTTGCTTGACCTGATCATATTCCGTTATGATTAAACAGGAATTTAAATGGAAATAATAATTTGATGAGACTAACATGTCAATTTTGCTCTATTATGCCGATGGCACTTTGTCAATTATGCTCATCCAACCGTGAAACGGCGATATACGTGCATAAGTTGATTTGACCTTATTTTTTCATTTTCAGTTTAATTATTTCTCACATAATCAAAAGTGATGGTGATTGTCATACCGACACAAATTGTAATACCTTTTACCTTCTTTGTTTTTTATTGTTAGCCTTGAGTGAGCCAAATCGGTAATAAGATTAAAGATATGATCAATATGTAAATTAAAAAATAAATTCAATTCATTAAGTTTCATGGTTGGATGAGCATGATTGGCCAAGTGCCATCGGTGTGTTTTTGATTCGTTGTCTCGATTTTAACACCTATAGGGGATTAGGAGGGAAGAGCTAATAGAGTAAAATTGATAAAAATATTATTTTCATTTTAATTTCTATTTAAATATAACTTAAAACGATCAGGTCAAGCAAATTGAAAATAATAATATGAGGGGGCAAATGTCCGCCTTCTACATTACGGCGAGGGGGCAAATATCCGCCCTATACCAAAAAGGGGGCAAATGTCCGGGGGGCAAATGTCCGGGGGGGGGCAAATGTCCGGGCATCTAATAATCGGTATTGCCTAATGCTTTCATGCATGGAATGAGTCGGACAGACCGATTTTGATTATCACTAGATTGGTAAATGGGCTAGTGTATTTTAATGGTGCATCAAAGTCCACGGTTATTTAGCGCACATATAAAAAGATGTGACTAACTTTTTACCAACTCAAATAACCACAAAGGATTGATTTCGAAATAAGTGTGGCGAAGCAAATCCCTTCAACACCAACGACATTGTTTAAACCCTTTCCCAAACACCAAATCCCAAATTGAAAGAGTTCGTAGGCGACATTTTAAAAATTGATGAAATTGAAAAACAATCTTCTAATTGGGCAGAAAACATTGCGGGAAAATGAGAAATTGCTCATTATGAGCAATTTCTCCTTTTTCTCACAATGTTTTCCAGAGTCGTCTGCAACAAAGTGGTCAAATATCGTTATTGTTTGGGAAAGGGTTAATCAGTTTTATCAGGGAGGAGTTGATGTTGTTTCATTTTTAGCATCGTCATATAGAGTTGACAAACAGTCCGAATGAATGTTAAGTTTTAATAAATATAGGGTACAGATGACCCTATTTTATGTAAGAGATGTTTTATCAAAATTGAAACTTAAGTGTCTTTCCCTTCGACAATGGATTTCATCAAATGACCCTGCTTTGGTTTAAAACGAATTCATTTTTTCCCGTCAATCATATGTTAACAAATGTTAGTGTTTTTGTTTTTTCTGTAAATTACCGGAAATGGAAGCAATAAGCAATCTTATTGGTCAATCCTACCTTCTTTCTGATTGGTGCCCATATTTTTTCTCGTCGCCGATTGGACCCCTCACACACAGAGGGGGAATGCTGACGCGTTTTTATCGCAGGGCGCCTCCAAGCTGTCACGCAGTTACAGCTTGGATCATCCGAGTTACGTGTACTCCGTTTTTTGTGTTACGACACAGGCAGTTATAGGGGAGGTCACTCTAATTTTCTCCGACATTCTGAGTGAAATAGCGTCAATGCACAAACTAGGATCTCTGTTTGACATTGCCGATGATTTCGGATAATCTTATTTGAAATCGAAAATATTCCTACCAAATAAGCACCTGCCTTTATTGCTAGATAATATGTACATAGCATGACAATTTGTAAAGAAGATGGTATATTTTGAGCGTTAGCAGAGACATTTATAACAGCTCTGTTATATATCTCTATGGTGTTGGGGGAGTGTTTTACCCCAGCAGTGTGGGGTCCGATCGGCACCAAACACGATCCGTCCAAAGTCCGATCAGACTCGGATCCGAACGACATTGGTCCGTTCGGCACTGGTTCGACCGGACCTTCAAATGACCGTATTTCATACTACTTCAAAACAGTTAATTTGCAGTATTTGCAGGTTACGAACAAAATTATCTCATTTTGATTCTTAAACGGTTTAGATTTTTATTTTACTAAATCGGCGTATATCCTGAATGATTCAAAACGCAGACCTACCAATTTTGTCATGTTGAAAATGGTATAATAGTGTTGGTCATGTTGAGATTATGGTGTTAAACAATTGCTGATAGGAACAATCACTCTTTTGTTGTCAAATAAGTTTATAATCAAGACTTTCGAACATAATCTTTTGTATGCTACTCAATGGATGATTGTCGGTTTTGCTACTTGATTACATACTCAGGGTCATTTTACCAAACGAAATATTTTCAATTGTTCAAAATTTAAAGAGTTTACAGACGTCATTTGAATGAAGATGATGAATTAATACTTTTCTGATAGGGCAGACCATATTGTTGGAAAAGGATAACTTGCTCTTTTAATGCAATTTCTCCTTTTCCCACAATATTTCCCTAGTTGTCTGTAACAAAGTAGTCAAGTGAAGTTATTGTTTGGTAAAGGGTTAACAAACCTTGATTGTTAAAAAGGATTAAGGGTTTCGACGCTAATTAACATCAATCTGACACAATTGCACTTTATGGTCAAGTCACAAACCCTTTATTGTTTAGCCGACCGACGGTCTTTGTAATCAACCACTGGCTACCAAGAGTGTGTTTTACAACATATTACAGCAACATTAGATTCTTTAAGGTAGTCGGATAAAGTTGTAACAAGGAGCTAGGGATTTGTTTTGTTTTTAATAGCTTTTAAATTTGGATACGATAAATCGATCATTACAGGTAGGTGGATTGGATTGATGGGCTATAGTAAGAAAGTTAATTAATTGTTTAAGGAGCTCTTAGGGTCCATTTAAAAACAAAACCAATTAATTAAAATCCAATTTGAAGAATTTGTATATATCCAACTGGAAACCATGTCCTCTCAAAACATTATCGATCAATATTGTATTTTTAGTTAATATTTGATTCATTATCAAAAGCAACTAATAACATTCGTCATTATGTGTCAATTCCGTTTTTTAAAAACAACATTTTTTCATTTTCAAACGAAGATAAAAGACAAAAACAAAAATTTACTAACATGTGAAAGAAAATAATTGTTCATACTTCTTTTTTTATATCGTTTTATAAATTAACTGTTTGCATATATTTACTAATTGCGTGTAGTTCTCAGTTATTTCACAATATACGTGACAGATTTTGGAAACGGAATAAACTCTACTTCACCCACAAGTCTCTCCTTACACATAATTTATTTATAATAAGTACTTAAACAATATCTAAGCAGTATTGAAGAAGAAAAATCACGGCACAATAGTGCTATGTGTTGACGGTGTCGCACAGCGTGTCGGAGAAAATGGCGGATAGCAACCGAAGTGTTCGCTGATTGGTCAGTTCCAGCTGTCAATCAAAGTCTGTCGTAAGGTCAGTTACAGCTTGGATCATCCGAGTTAATATCCGAGGTGTAATTCACAGCTCACGGAAATACCCGAGTAGTTCTGATTGGAGCGATCGCTGGTTAGAATTGGTGCTTTTCTTCAAATAAACGATCCTAAAGTCATTGTTTTGATTGACAGCGCATTTTCTTTAATGAATATGATTCATATTATAAGAATATCAATTTGGAAAAAAAAATTAGTAACTTAACCCGTGAATTTGCACTGATTTGTCATTGCGTAAACCTGTTCATATGAAAGGAACGGTTTGAAATTTGGACGATTTTCCTTGAAATAAATGATTCTTAAGTCATTGTTTGGATTGACAGTGAATTTTCTATATTGGGTATTTTTCATGTTATAAGAATATCCATTTGAAAAAAAAATATTTACTTAACGCGCGAATTTACAAGGATAGACCAATGTGAGAACAGTTTTTTTATTCATATTTGTTGAAAAAAACACGGTTACTTTTTCGTCAATGATCGTGTATTAGCTTAAGGTTTTGATTGAGCAGTAAACAAAGACATAGATCTGAATAAACGAATTGTCTTAAAACCGTACACCGTATAACTATTAACTGTCAAGTTCACCCTGCATTGTCTTATCAATACATGAAATGAAACGGGAGAAGATCATAAATTGCGAACAAACAAACCGTACTATCACAAACAAACCGTATTATCAGAGACATAGATGTTATCTATGTCTCTGGTATTATAACCCAACTTACTTGTGATACGAAGGTTATCCTTTAACTCACATTTTCACCACACATCAACTTACTTGTGATACGAAACTTATCCTTTACTCACATTTTCACACCACATCCAAATTTCAAAACTAAACACTGGCACATTCAAGAGTATTTGTAATCATCCGGCAACTTTCCAGTAACTCCATCCCCAGTAAGAGGTCTATGATTTCGAAATTGATTCCGATGTCGTCTTACTAGATCAACTGTTTTGACTTAAGAATCGTTCTTCATATTGACTTTACATTTATGTTCGTTTTCTCTCGTGTAGGTAGCCTTGACATATTGAGCATTTAATTTTCGGACAGGTTTAACAATTAACAGCTAAAACAAAAAATCGTCATAGTTTATTTTACTAACAACCTTAAATAAACATATTTGAATTTATTTTTTATGATTTTGGAATTTAAATATCAATTTGACAAAACTTGATTTTGATGTTAAAACGTTTTTTTGTTGAAAACATAGAGTTAATACCGTTTTGGTGAATACTGATTATCATATACTTATTGAAGTGTCAAACTACTATAGAAAAGACACATGTTCACTTCTTTGAATATCATAACGAAAAAGTATCAGACGTAAGTCACATTGAGAGATAAATATGTCCTGACACCTTATCAATCCAAACATCCTGTGAAAGTTTGGTCTTGATTGGATTTCTTAACAATGGATTCTTTAGCAAAATTTAATTGCCGCGCATTGAAAGTGTGAGATTTGCTGCTTGTTATTTCCTGTTTGGAATAGCAGAACGTGTCAGACCTGTTAATTAACAACAGAGATATTTAAGAGATTAACGCCAGAGGCTATCTATCGCCTAAACAATAAAGGACTTGAGACTTGAAACATACTGTGCAAATGTGGCAGATTGGTGTTAATTTGCATCACGACCCTTAATCCTTGTAATGTCCGATGTTTGTTGATTGACCCTTTGTATGTGAGGTAAACTGACAATAATCAATTTAATTGTAAACAAAGAGATTATGTTCAAATGTGAAAATTATATATTAAGTGATCTTTTTACTAAATTATCAATATAAATTTGTAATAATCATGTTTGAACACCTGCATTTCAGTGTGACATACGTCATTTGAACCAATATTACCAATGGCTAAAAAATGAGGTGTGTGATTTAAATAATTCCGAAAAGCAGACGCTTAAGTTAAGATCGAACCCATTATCATTTGCGTTGACGAGTTCAGAGGCAGTTTGCGGATATCAAATATTCATTATCTTGAATTTTCATTCAAAGACAACGGCAGATAAGAGAACATTGCTTGTTTTAAGCGGTGTGTTATCATAACAATCAACGTACATTTTGAATTTTGTCTCATTTATGTACAATGGCAACGTTTCTACGATTATGTTAAAACATAAAACAAGTTTTGCAAATAAGAACAAGATGCTTTCAAGCGTTTAAAACCCAAAGACATGGCAATACAATAACTTATGATGTTGGATGAAATCAACATATTCTTGCACCCCTTTTAATTCTTAGGTAATATAATCGTAAAGCAGCCTAATTAAGTATTCCTAACTAAGTATGTAGTTCATCTGTTCCAAACAAAACTAGCTTGGCGAGTAAGAGAGTCATTCAAGGAAATTAACTTTCAAAAAAAGTGTAATCAACGTGATTTATCCTTTTCTTGAATTTATCTACATTTACACAGTGCAAATTCTATATAAAGATCTAGCAAAACTACACGAGGCTCAAACACCCCAAACTAACAGTCAGGAATTGTTTTAATCACGAACATATAACAGTTACTCAATAAGTAGAATGAATTTGAAGCGTCTTCACCTGTATAAATTACTTTGAATTGAGTCCGATCGTTTAAAGATCAATAAAATCAATTCTCTGGAAACGCCTAACAATGTGTTAACTTGCCGTCTTCGAAGTGAAAGTAACACAGCCTACTGTTCTTGTTTGGGGAATATATCTTTTGCTTATTTGTAAAGTAAACACGGTCCAGTTTACTTATCGAAACTTTTTGCAGCTTTTATGTTCGTCGGAAAACGGGAGAAACTCGCATCCCTGCGACCAAAAGCAGAATAATACCAGAAGACCTGTCAAAATACCATATTCAATATCCAATTTATGTTTCCAAAAACACAATTCAACACTTACAATGTCCGAAATTTGTGGAAAAACACCGTCGTTACTGAGAACTAGATTCTTCTTACTGACAGTTCATATGACTTTGAAGCACAAATGACGTCACAACAAGGGAGATAAGTCATTCAGAAAAATCGATAAAGGTGAATACAAGTAGTCAAAAACAACCTTTTTCGCTTCTGTATGAGAAAAAAATCATCCCCTCCGTCATAACGAAACCATACCCTAATTCAAAAACTATAATTAAAGAAAATTTTGTTTATCGGGAAATATGACTTTAAACTTCTTCGTGTCGAACTTCCCGCTGTCGAAGTGTTATCTGTGTCGAAGAAATTACTCCGTGTCGAATTCCCATTGTCGAATAATTCTTAGTGTCGAACCATTTTTACCGGTCCCCACTTTCACTTTACCTGTATTTTCACACCCTATGTGTCAAAGGACTAAATTAGGGTATTCAAAGACAAATGACTGATTACCTTATGAATGGTTCGAAAGCTGTCATATTGTTTTCACACCTTTTATGGTTTGTTTGTTTGGTCAATTACCAATTTTCACGGGTTTATTCGTGGGTATGTTTGTCGCGAGCTACATGTGTCAATTGAAGCAACCATTTACAATTCAATTTCAATTCAATTCTTTATTTGGCAAAAACCAGCATATAAATGCCTATGGCCAAGACAACATTTACAAATATGGTACAGACATATATATAATATACGTAAACATGTTAATATATACAAAGAAAGAAATAACAAAAATTATCAAATTACGAAAACATACAAGTCAAGAATTTAGTTGATCTATCACATACTGGTATATAATAAAGGTAAATACATTAAATAATTCCATTTCGACATTTAAAGCTCTCTTTTAGATAATATGCAGTTTTAGTTAGAATACAATGACGTTTTGAAGATAAGATGTTAACAAATGTATTAGTGTTTGGCCATGGTAGATGTCCAAAATATTTATTACGAATGTTTGCATAGGCCGGACAGCACAATAAAAAATGATATTCAGATTCAATCTGATTTAGAGAGCAAAGTCTACATATTCGATCACTTCTATCAATTCCATTAAATCTACCTGTTTCAATATCTAAAGAGTGGGAACTTAATCTAAAACATGTTATCTGCTTTCTTAAACTATCTCCTTTTAAAAGATCAATATATTTCTCAAAACAGAAATCAGTCTTATACATTTTATAAAAATCTAGCTTTGGTGAAGTTTGTAGTGAACTATGCCAGTTTTGGATATACTGGTCTCTAATTCTTTGTTTTAATAGAGGAAAATAGTTAACGTTCTTATCAAAATTTGTGAAAATATCGTTAAAACCAAGATTGCTTAACAATTGTTTAATACTCATGGCCCAGCAACTTTTACTATTACCGTTGATCTGTTCTAGTAGTATTTGATGCATAGGAGAATTTTCATTACTCATTATTTTTACCCAATATTTTAAAGTTCTCTCCTTACAAATAACCGAAAGCGGAAATCTCCCAAGTTCACCATACACAGCTATATTGGGAGTTTGTTTTCGCACACCCAAAATATGCTTACAAAATTTTAAGTGGAGTCTATCAATTTCTTTATAATCATATATTCCCCAAACATCCGAACAATACAATATTATTGGAACAACCATAGAGTCAAAAATAGATAATTTTGTTTTTACATCAATTGTAATGCGGGAAAATAAAGTTAAAACAGAATTGTAGGCTCTTAAAGCTTGTTCAGACAAAACTTCAACAGCATTTTTCATATTACCAGTATACTTAAAATCTACTCCAAGGTACTTAAAATGATCTACAACTTCAATAGTTCTCCATTGATAAACCAATCAATGTTATGGGTGCTTTTTCTTTTTTCAAAAATACAAACTTTTGTTTTAGAAACATTTATTTTCAAACCCCATTTATTTGAATAATTAGAAATTGTATCTAGCTGAGCTTGTAAACTAATTGGGTCTGTAGTAAAAAGTGCAATATCATCAGCAAAAAGTAGCATATACATTGATAAAAAATTTAAATCATTTTCACTTAAATGATTTACATCGATATTATTGTTGATATCGTTGATAAACAATATAAAAAGTATTGGGGAGAGTGGTTCCCCTTGTTTCAAGCCAAGTGTGACATCAAAAAACTCTGGGAAGTTCGTGCCAGCTGTTAGTTTGAGACAAGATTTTACTTTACTATAAATAGATTTGAGTATGTTTATCGTTTTACAGCTAATCTCTGTATCTAAAAGCTTTACCCAAAGTGCATCTCTTATAACGGTATCAAATGCCATCTGAAAATCAATGAAAGCACAATACAATTTACATTTTTTGTTAAGGATATTTTGAATAATAGAATGTAATAAAAAGACACAGTCAGTAGTACTTCGATTATCTCGAAATCCAAACAATATTTACAATAAAAGGGCTGTTAGAAATAAAATGACTACCAGTAACACAACCACTAGCTGTAGGAATTTGAATGTGTCTGGTGACCAGGTAACCGACCCGGGGAATACAATACCTGGCTTAACTCCCAAGAGATATAAAACACTTTAAAGAAAATTCTCTAAGTATACAATAGAACAAAAATACGAAGACATCATTGCTCTAAACACTCTTTCCACATGGTTGAAAAAGACCGATGAAACCAAAAAAGAACGATCTTATTCGATTAACCATTGTAGCTACTGAATTATATACGGCATGTCATACTTCCAGCTTTTCGTTCTCAGTTATCTTCGTACCTAATCCTCAAACTCCAAAACATCTATGTGTCGAGGTCTCTTTGTATCGAACTTTTTCGAGGGGTCCCTTCAATTTCGAGACAAGACAAATGCTTGATATAACAGGTCGAGTTTTAGATGGCAAAAACTGTCCATGCATTGTGAGCAATGTTAGACGAAAATATATTGACCTTCGTTCTTTGAATGGGTATAGTTATGAATAACTTGCATCGACCGAAACCCATTCGTTATAATATGACTAATAACGCCATTGTCTGTTCTAGTCAATATATTTTAAAATCTTAAGATTGTCAAATCAAGGAGTGCCTTACGCTATCAGGTTGAATTCAAACCATGCAGTTTAATATATCATTCCGCGCCGGGCGTAGTAAACTTACCCATACGTAAGTTGGTTTAGGAATATTTTGTCATGATTGTACATCGGTCTATTCTTTAATTGTATAGCTAAACGTTGTTGGAAGTTAATAGAAATAAGTAAGTTAGTTTGAATACGTAGATATTCATTCATTGAGTAAAGATATTTGTGACTCTAAGCGAAAATCTAGAAAACACTCAAACCATCAGAGAATTTTTTTATGGAAACTTTTGCCACAAAAAAAGCCTTTAGCCTATCATTTCTGATGGTCGTTTCTATGGGAAAATAGGCTCTCAATTTGATATTTTCTTGATTACAAAAATAGGCATTATGGGTCTAATCTGAAATATAAATCTAGAAACTATTTCAAAGTATATTATTTGCAGGTTGGGCGAGCGCGAATGGAAAATAAACAGAGATATAGATAACAGCTATGTCTTTTAAACATTTGATTCCTAAAGCAAAAAAGCTATATAAACAACTTCGGGCATGTTATAAAGGGGGAGTATCAATTAGTACATCTTTCGGGTTGTTTGTCTTAATATCAAACGCCTAGTTTTATTACACCAGACGGGAGCGAGGCGCGTCACACACAGATACTAATCCAGACACCGCCGTACATCACACAACACGTGCCTTACCCTTTATCTTGTTAAAAACAGCATAGTTTTGACCTCAAAGAATACGCATTTGACATAGATTTTTTTATTTTTTAAGTATATTTATATTTATCAAATTTACAGATTTAAGAGCAAGTTTCTTCTGAATATCATTTATGTTTGCAGCGAAATGGTAATTGTCAAAACCAAATCCTTTTTTTGCCAATACAATATCAATGACTTTCTTGATATAGTAAAAGTTTGTATTTTACCTAATCGAATAGTTTGTGTGTTTTAATGCAGTTTGAATTTTAGAATGGTAACGACCTTGACTGGGGATCAGAAGGGTAACTAAATGTTGAAATCTTAACAAAACTGATTACCTTTGGATTCAATATTTTTTGAAAACTAAAATGGTAGGCCTGCGGGAAAAGGTATTGCCGGTATACGGACATTTGCCCCCCCGGACATTTGCCCTCCCGGACATTTGCCCCCTTTTTGGTATATGGCGGACATTTGCCCCCTCGCCGCAATGTAGAAGGCGGACATTTGCCCCCTCATATTATTTTTTCAACTTGCTTGACCTGATCATATTCCGTTATGATTAAACAGGAATTTAAATGGAAATAATAATTTGATGAGACTAACATGTCAATTTTGCTCTATTATGCCGATGGCACTTTGTCAATTATGCTCATCCAACCGTGAAACGGCGATATACGTGCATAAGTTGATTTGACCTTATTTTTTCATTTTCAGTTTAATTATTTCTCACATAATCAAAAGTGATGGTGATTGTCATACCGACACAAATTGTAATACCTTTTACCTTCTTTGTTTTTTATTGTTAGCCTTGAGTGAGCCAAATCGGTAATAAGATTAAAGATATGATCAATATGTAAATTAAAAAATAAATTCAATTCATTAAGTTTCATGGTTGGATGAGCATGATTGGCCAAGTGCCATCGGAGTGTTTTTGATTCGTTGTCTCGATTTTAACACCTATAGGGGATTAGGAGGGAAGAGCTAATAGAGAAAAAATGATAAAAATATTATTTTCATTTTAATTTCTATTTAAATATAACTTAAAACGATCAGGTCAAGCAAATTGAAAATAATAATATGAGGGGGCAAATGTCCGCCTTCTACATTACGGCGAGGGGGCAAATATCCGCCCTATACCAAAAAGGGGGCAAATGTCCGGGGGGCAAATGTCCGGGGGGGGGCAAATGTCCGGGCATCTAATAATCGGTATTGCCTAATGCTTTCATGCATGGAATGAGTCGGACAGACCGATTTTGATTATCACTAGATTGGTAAATGGGCTAGTGTATTTTAATGGTGCATCAAAGTCCACGGTTATTTAGCGCACATATAAAAAGATGTGACTAACTTTTTACCAACTCAAATAACCACAAAGGATTGATTTCGAAATAAGTGTGGCGAAGCAAATCCCTTCAACACCAACGACATTGTTTAAACCCTTTCCCAAACACCAAATCCCAAATTGAAAGAGTTCGTAGGCGACATTTTAAAAATTGATGAAATTGAAAAACAATCTTCTAATTGGGCAGAAAACATTGCGGGAAAATGAGAAATTGCTCATTATGAGCAATTTCTCCTTTTTCTCACAATGTTTTCCAGAGTCGTCTGCAACAAAGTGGTCAAATATCGTTATTGTTTGGGAAAGGGTTAATCAGTTTTATCAGGGAGGAGTTGATGTTGTTTCATTTTAAGCATCGTGATATAGAGTTGACAAACAGTCCGAATGAATGTTAAGTTTTAATAAATATAGGGTACAGATGACCCTATTTTATGTAAGAGATGTTTTATCAAAATTGAAACTTAAGTGTCTTTCCCTTCGACAATGGATTTCATCAAATGACCCTGCTTTGGTTTAAAACGAATTCATTTTTTCCCGTCAATCATATGTTAACAAATGTTAGTGTTTTTGTTTTTTCTGTAAATTACCGGAAATGGAAGCAATGAGCAATCTTATTGGTCAATCCTACCTTCTTTCTGATTGGTGCCCATATTTTTTCTCGTCGCCGATTGGACCCCTCACACACAGAGGGGAAATACTGACGCGTTTTTATCGCAGGGCGCCTCCAAGCTGTCACGCAGTTGACCTTACGACACAGAGCAGTTAACCACGCCCACCGTAAATAGGGGAGGTCACTCTAATTTTCTCCGACATTCTGAGTGAAATAGCGTCAATGCACAAACTAGGATCCCTCTTTGACATTGCCGATGATTTCGGATATTCTTATTTGAAATCGGAAATATTCCTACCAAATAAGCACCTGCCTTTATTGCTAGATAATATGTACATAGCATGACAATTTGTAAAGAAGATGGTATATTTTGAGCGTTAGCAGAGACATTTATAACAGCTCTGTTATATATCTCTATGGTGTTGGGGGAGTGTTTTACCCCAGCAGTGTGGGGTCCGATCGGCACCAAACACGATCCGTCCAAAGTCCGATCAGACTCGGATCCGAACGACATTGGTCCGTTCGGCACTGTTCGACCGGACCTTCAAAATGACCGTATTTCATACTACTTCAAAACAGTTAATTTGCAGTATTTGCAGGTTACGAACAAAATTATCTCATTTTGATTCTTAAACGGTTTAGATTTTTATTTTACTAAATCGGAGTATATCCTGAATGATTCAAAACGCAGACCTACCAATTTTGTCATGTTGAAAATGGTATAATAGTGTTGGTCATGTTGAGATTATGGTGTTAAACAATTGCTGATAGGAACAATCACTCTTTTGTTGTCAAATAAGTTTATAATCAAGACTTTCGAACATAATCTTTTGTATGCTACTCAATGGATGATTGTCGGTTTTGCTACTTGATTACATACTCAGGGTCATTTTACCAAACGAAATATTTTCAATTGTTCAAAATTTAAAGAGTTTACAGACGTCATTTGAATGAAGATGATGAATTAATACTTTTCTGATAGGGCAGACCATATTGTTGGAAAAGGATAACTTGCTCTTTTAATGCAATTTCTCCTTTTCCCACAATATTTCCCTAGTTGTCTGTAACAAAGTAGTCAAGTGAAGTTATTGTTTGGTAAAGGGTTAACAAACCTTGATTGTTAAAAAGGATTAAGGGTTTCGACGCTAATTAACATCAATCTGACACAATTGCACTTTATGGTCAAGTCACAAACCCTTTATTGTTTAGCCGACCGACGGTCTTTGTAATCAACCACTGGCTACCAAGAGTGTGTTTTACAACATATTACAGCAACATTAGATTCTTTAAGGTAGTCGGATAAAGTTGTAACAAGGAGCTAGGGATTTGTTTTGTTTTTAATAGCTTTTAAATTTGGATACGATAAATCGATCATTACAGGTAGGTGGATTGGATTGATGGGCTATAGTAAGAAAGTTAATTAATTGTTTAAGGAGCTCTTAGGGTCCATTTAAAAACAAAACCAATTAATTAAAATCCAATTTGAAGAATTTGTATATATCCAACTGGAAACCATGTCCTCTCAAAACATTATCGATCAATATTGTATTTTTAGTTAATATTTGATTCATTATCAAAAGCAACTAATAACATTCGTCATTATGTGTCAATTCCGTTTTTTAAAAACAACATTTTTTCATTTTCAAACGAAGATAAAAGACAAAAACAAAAATTTACTAACATGTGAAAGAAAATAATTGTTCATACTTCTTTTTTTATATCGTTTTATAAATTAACTGTTTGCATATATTTACTAATTGCGTGTAGTTCTCAGTTATTTCACAATATACGTGACAGATTTTGGAAACGGAATAAACTCTACTTCACCCACAAGTCTCTCCTTACACATAATTTATTTATAATAAGTACTTAAACAATATCTAAGCAGTATTGAAGAAGAAAAATCACGGCACAATAGTGCTATGTGTTGACGGTGTCGCACAGCGTGTCGGAGAAAATGGCGGATAGCAACCGAAGTGTTCGCTGATTGGTCAGTTCCAGCTGTCAATCAAAGTCTGTCGTAAGGTCAGTTACAGCTTGGATCATCCGAGTTAATATCCGAGGTGTAATTCACAGCTCACGGAAATACCCGAGTAGTTCTGATTGGAGCGATCGCTGGTTAGAATTGGTGCTTTTCTTCAAATAAACGATCCTAAAGTCATTGTTTTGATTGACAGCGCATTTTCTTTAATGAATATGATTCATATTATAAGAATATCAATTTGGAAAAAAAAATTAGTAACTTAACCCGTGAATTTGCACTGATTTGTCATTGCGTAAACCTGTTCATATGAAAGGAACGGTTTGAAATTTGGACGATTTTCCTTGAAATAAATGATTCTTAAGTCATTGTTTGGATTGACAGTGAATTTTCTATATTGGGTATTTTTCATGTTATAAGAATATCCATTTGAAAAAAAAATATTTACTTAACGCGCGAATTTACAAGGATAGACCAATGTGAGAACAGTTTTTTTATTCATATTTGTTGAAAAAAACACGGTTACTTTTTCGTCAATGATCGTGTATTAGCTTAAGGTTTTGATTGAGCAGTAAACAAAGACATAGATCTGAATAAACGAATTGTCTTAAAACCGTACACCGTATAACTATTAACTGTCAAGTTCACCCTGCATTGTCTTATCAATACATGAAATGAAACGGGAGAAGATCATAAATTGCGAACAAACAAACCGTACTATCACAAACAAACCGTATTATCAGAGACATAGATGTTATCTATGTCTCTGGTATTATAACCCAACTTACTTGTGATACGAAGGTTATCCTTTAACTCACATTTTCACCACACATCAACTTACTTGTGATACGAAACTTATCCTTTACTCACATTTTCACACCACATCCAAATTTCAAAACTAAACACTGGCACATTCAAGAGTATTTGTAATCATCCGGCAACTTTCCAGTAACTCCATCCCCAGTAAGAGGTCTATGATTTCGAAATTGATTCCGATGTCGTTTTACTAGATCAACTGTTTTTACCTAAGAATTGTACTTCATAATCACTTTACATTTATGTTCGTTTTCTCTCGTGTAAGTAGCCTTGAAATATTGAGCATTTAATTTTCGGACAGGGTTAACAATTAACAGCTAAAACAAAAAATCGTCGTAGTTTATTTTACTAACAACCTTAAATAAACATATTTGAATTTATTTTTTATGATTTTGGAATTTAAATATCATTTGGCAAAACTTGATTTTGATGTTAAAACGTTTTTTTGTTGAAAACATAGAGTTGATACCGTTTTGGTGAATACAGATCATCATATACTTATTGAAGTGTCAAACTATGTTCACTTCTTTGAATATCATAACGAAAAAGTATCAGACGTAAGTCACATTGAGAGATAAATATGTCCTGACACCTTATCAATCCAAATATCCTGTGAAAGTTTGGTCTTGATTGGATTTCTTAACAATGGATTCTTTAGCAAAATTTAATTGCCGCGCATTGAAAGTGTGAGATTTGCTGCTTGTTATTTCCTGTTTGGAATAGCAGAACGTGTCAGACCTGTTAATTAACAACAGAGATATTTAAGAGATTAACGCCAGAGGCTATCTATCGCCTAAACAATAAAGGACTTGAGACTTGAAACATACTGTGCAAATGTGGCAGATTGGTGTTAATTTGCATCACGACCCTTCATCCTTGTAATGTCCGATGTTTGTTGATTGACCCTTTGTATGTGAGGTAAACTGACAATAATCAATTTAATTGTAAACAAAGAGATTATGTTCAAATGTGAAAATTATATATTAAGTGATCTTTTTACTAAATTATCAATATAAATTTGTAATAATCATGTTTGAACACCTGCATTTCAGTGTGACATACGTCATTTGAACCAATATTACCAATGGCTAAAAAATGAGGTGTGTGATTTAAATAATTCCGAAAAGCAGACGCTTAAGTTAAGATCGAACCCATTATCATTTGCGTTGACGAGTTCAGAGGCAGTTTGCGGATATCAAATATTCATTATCTTGAATTTTCATTCAAAGACAACGGCAGATAAGAGAACATTGCTTGTTTTAAGCGGTGTGTTATCATAACAATCAACGTACATTTTGAATTTTGTCTCATTTATGTACAATGGCAACGTTTCTACGATTATGTTAAAACATAAAACAAGTTTTGCAAATAAGAACAAGATGCTTTCAAGCGTTTAAAACCCAAAGACATGGCAATACAATAACTTATGATGTTGGATGAAATCAACATATTCTTGCACCCCTTTTAATTCTTAGGTAATATAATCGTAAAGCAGCCTAATTAAGTATTCCTAACTAAGTATGTAGTTCATCTGTTCCAAACAAAACTAGCTTGGCGAGTAAGAGAGTCATTCAAGGAAATTAACTTTCAAAAAAAGTGTAATCAACGTGATTTATCCTTTTCTTGAATTTATCTACATTTACACAGTGCAAATTCTATATAAAGATCTAGCAAAACTACACGAGGCTCAAACACCCCAAACTAAAAGTCAGGAATTGTTTTAATCACGAACATATAACAGTTACTCAATAAGTAGAATGAATTTGAAGCGTCTTCACCTGTATAAATTACTTTGAATTGAGTCCGATCGTTTAAATATCAATAAAATCAATTCTCTGGAAACGCCTAACAATGTGTTAACTTGCCGTCTTCCAAGTGAAAGTAACACAGCCTACTGTTCTTGTTTGGGGAATATATCTTTTGCTTATTTGTAAAGTAAACACGGTCCAGTTTACTTATCGAAACTTTTTGCAGCTTTTATGTTCGTCGGAAAACGGGAGAAACTCGCATCCCTGCGACCAAAAGCAGAATAACACCAGAAGACCTGTCAAAATACCATATTCAATATCCAATTTATGTTTCCAAAAACACAATTCAACACTTACAATGTCCGAAATTTGTGGAAAAACACCGTCGTTACTGAGAACTAGATTCTTCTTACTGACAGTTCATATGACTTTGAAGCACAAATGACGTCACAACAAGGGAGATAAGTCATTCAGAAAAATCGATAAAGGTGAATACAAGTAGTCAAAAACAACCTTTTTCGCTTCTGTATGAGAAAAAAATCATCCCCTCCGTCATAACGAAACCATACCCTAATTCAAAAACTATAATTAAAGAAAATTTTGTTTATCGGGAAATATGACTTTAAACTTCTTCGTGTCGAACTTCCCGCTGTCGAAGTGTTATCTGTGTCGAAGAAATTACTCCGTGTCGAATTCCCATTGTCGAATAATTCTTAGTGTCGAACCATTTTTACCGGTCCCCACTTTCACTTTACCTGTATTTTCACACCCTATGTGTCAAAGGACTAAATTAGGGTATTCAAAGACAAATGACTGATTACCTTATGAATGGTTCGAAAGCTGTCATATTGTTTTCACACCTTTTATGGTTTGTTTGTTTGGTCAATTACCAATTTTCACGGGTTTATTCGTGGGTATGTTTGTCGCGAGCTACATGTGTCAATTGAAGCAACCATTTACAATTCAATTTCAATTCAATTCTTTATTTGGCAAAAACCAGCATATAAATGCCTATGGCCAAGACAACATTTACAAATATGGTACAGACATATATATAATATACGTAAACATGTTAATATATACAAAGAAAGAAATAACAAAAATTATCAAATTACGAAAACATACAAGTCAAGAATTTAGTTGATCTATCACATACTGGTATATAATAAAGGTAAATACATTAAATAATTCCATTTCGACATTTAAAGCTCTCTTTTAGATAATATGCAGTTTTAGTTAGAATACAATGACGTTTTGAAGATAAGATGTTAACAAATGTATTAGTGTTTGGCCATGGTAGATGTCCAAAATATTTATTACGAATGTTTGCATAGGCCGGACAGCACAATAAAAAATGATATTCAGATTCAATCTGATTTAGAGAGCAAAGTCTACATATTCGATCACTTCTATCAATTCCATTAAATCTACCTGTTTCAATATCTAAAGAGTGGGAACTTAATCTAAAACATGTTATCTGCTTTCTTAAACTATCTCCTTTTAAAAGATCAATATATTTCTCAAAACAGAAATCAGTCTTATACATTTTATAAAAATCTAGCTTTGGTGAAGTTTGTAGTGAACTATGCCAGTTTTGGATATACTGGTCTCTAATTCTTTGTTTTAATAGAGGAAAATAGTTAACGTTCTTATCAAAATTTGTGAAAATATCGTTAAAACCAAGATTGCTTAACAATTGTTTAATACTCATGGCCCAGCAACTTTTACTATTACCATTGATCTGTTCTAGTAGTATTTGATGCATAGGAGAATTTTCATTACTCATTATTTTTACCCAATATTTTAAAGTTCTCTCCTTACAAATAACCGAAAGCGGAAATCTCCCAAGTTCACCATACACAGCTATATTGGGAGTTTGTTTCCGCACACCCAAAATATGCTTACAAAATTTTAAGTGGAGTCTATCAATTTCTTTATAATCATATATTCCCCAAACATCCGAACAATACAATATTATTGGAACAACCATAGAGTCAAAAATAGATAATTTTGTTTTTACATCAATTGTAATGCGGGAAAATAAAGTTAAAACAGAATTGTAGGCTCTTAAAGCTTGTTCAGACAAAACTTCAACAGCATTTTTCATATTACCAGTATACTTAAAATCTACTCCAAGGTACTTAAAATGATCTACAACTTCAATTAGTTCTCCATTGATAAACCAATCAATGTTATGGGTGCTTTTTCTTTTTTCAAAAATACAAACTTTTGTTTTAGAAACATTTATTTTCAAACCCCATTTATTTGAATAATTAGAAATTGTATCTAGCTGAGCTTGTAAACTAATTGGGTCTGTAGTAAAAAGTGCAATATCATCAGCAAAAAGTAGCATATACATTGATAAAAAATTTAAATCATTTTCACTTAAATGATTTACATCGATATTATTGTTGATATCGTTGATAAACAATATAAAAAGTATTGGGGAGAGTGGTTCCCCTTGTTTCAAGCCAAGTGTGACATCAAAAAACTCTGAGAAGTTCGTGCCAGCTGTTAGTTTGAGACAAGATTTTACTTTACTATAAATAGATTTGAGTATGTTTATCGTTTTACAGCTAATCTCTGTATCTAAAAGCTTTACCCAAAGTGCATCTCTTATAACGGTATCAAATGCCATCTGAAAATCAATGAAAGCACAATACAATTTACATTTTTTGTTAAGGATATTTTGAATAATAGAATGTAATAAAAAGACACAGTCAGTAGTACTTCGATTATCTCGAAATCCAAACAATATTTACAATAAAAGGGCTGTTAGAAATAAAATGACTACCAGTAACACAACCACTAGCTGTAGGAATTTGAATGTGTCTGGTGACCAGGTAACCGACCCGGGGAATACAATACCTGGCTTAACTCCCAAGAGATATAAAACACTTTAAAGAAAATTCTCTAAGTATACAATAGAACAAAAATACGAAGACATCATTGCTCTAAACACTCTTTCCACATGGTTGAAAAAGACCGATGAAACCAAAAAAGAACGATCTTATTCGATTAACCATTGTAGCTACTGAATTATATACGGCATGTCATACTTCCAGCTTTTCGTTCTCAGTTATCTTCGTACCTAATCCTCAAACTCCAAAACATCTATGTGTCGAGGTCTCTTTGTATCGAACTTTTTCGAGGGGTCCCTTCAATTTCGAGACAAGACAAATGCTTGATATAACAGGTCGAGTTTTAGATGGCAAAAACTGTCCATGCATTGTGAGCAATGTTAGACGAAAATATATTGACCTTCGTTCTTTGAATGGGTATAGTTATGAATAACTTGCATCGACCGAAACCCATTCGTTATAATATGACTAATAACGCCATTGTCTGTTCTAGTCAATATATTTTAAAATCTTAAGATTGTCAAATCAAGGAGTGCCTTACGCTATCAGGTTGAATTCAAACCATGCAGTTTAATATATCATTCCGCGCCGGGCGTAGTAAACTTACCCATACGTAAGTTGGTTTAGGAATATTTTGTCATGATTGTACATCGGTCTATTCTTTAATTGTATAGCTAAACGTTGTTGGAAGTTAATAGAAATAAGTAAGTTAGTTATAACAGCCAACAACTTAGATTACTTCTGCAACTTGGTGTTAGCCTGTCCCTTTCCTTCTTCGTAAGGGGTTGTTTTGTTTATTTATTGAGAACTACCTCCATGTCTGAATTCAATAAGGATAAGACATAACGAATTTCCCACAACATCAGAGAACAGTCTCTTATCTATTCAAACTTTAACATGTAACATTTACAAGAACTGAAAACGTAAATACATAAACATAAGATATCATAGATAAAAATCTAATAAGTAAGTGAATCAGTCCCAATGTAAATATTCTAAAATTGTACCTCATCAGTTTTTTGCTAAAATAAGTGAAGAAAACAATATTTTTAATTGAAACATTGGTTTATCTTGGAAATATCATTTCTTGCCTGTAAAGTAACCATTTCTTGCCTGAATTCATTAGAAAAAGGTAATGTTTTTTCCCCACAACATCAGATAACAGTCTAATGAATTGGCGCCGTGCATGGCCTTTTGACCATCATGCAATTCTATGGAACATTCTAAATTTTCCAAATAAGGACATAACTGTGCACTGAGTTTGATACCAGCAGCACTGATTTAAATTTTTATTTATGGCTTATTTAAACCCTGCATCCTGATTTGTGATTTGCTGTTATGTTTACAATGTAAATAAACTGGTATTCAACATCGCAAACCCTCATGGATAGATTTATATTAAGTTTGTAGAAACCATGCATTGGGAGCTATGGTTCACTGTTTTATGTTCTCATCAGATGGTATACTTTTTGATACCAATAAGATCCGACTTCTCACGGAATTCGAACACATGGCCCTCGTCTGGTAGAAATGGTTTAGAAATCCGGGGTGATTTAATATAATCGTTGAAAACTAATAAATCAAAGATGAACCGTCCAAGTCACGTGTACTCGACTAAACTGGCGTCCTGTCAATATGAAGATTTAACGCCTCTAAGCATAGGATATTTATTGAGTGTTCGGAATTATGTGCGCACGCAGACGACATGCATACAGTGCGAAACACGATAAGCTTTTTCTTTGAGATTTGTCTGGTATTGTCGGATGTCATACCAGAAAGATACCGGCAATTTCCCTTTCTACCAAATTAGTTTTTGGAACTTCTGAAATGGTTGAACTAAAAAGACTGTATGGTGGAAATGGTTAGTTCAATGCATTACTAAACAGACGGCTTGCAGTGAATACAACGCGAAACTGGATTTTAAAAACAGGTTTTATAAATAGTCGCTTGCATAATGTGCCTTCTTCTTGTTTCTCATATCAGATAACAAGACCTCGCAACTATTGTTACGCAAACATAACTACACGCTGTAAGCCTACATGTACGTTTTAAACGATAAAGCAAACGCTTTAAAAATTCATTTCCAATACAAAACTGTCTGAAATGGTCTGATTTAGAGATCCAGTTAGGCAACATGTCTGCATACCCTTAGCAGGGGCAGCTGACAACGCAGAGAGCTCTGTGTTGATTCGTTCTATCTGAGGAATGTCAATGAATCATGTGAGTTTGTTATGCGAAGACTGCCCATAGGACCTTTTAGATGAAGGGGCGTCTGTAGCTTGGTTATAAACTAGCGTATGGATCTGTCGGTATGAAATTGGCAATCGCAACATGGTTACATTACTGTTAACGTGATTTTTTAACACAAAATAACATTTATTATTAAACTTTTTATTAATCTCTTATAAATGGCTTATTCATTGTCTGCCTTAATGAGTTGATTTGGAAGGCTAGTTACGAAATGTAGTGCGCATTGGCGTTTGAATTGGTGCTACACTGAGACAAATTCTATTTATGTACTTCAATCTCACATAATTCCTATTCGTTAGGTCAGCCCTTATCTCCAGACTGACTTTTGGAATGCCAGTAATTCTTCTCGACTTGGCTCGCTTTTATTGTAAATTCGACTTGGTGTCATTGCCCAGCACTTTAAGTCAGGAATCACAATATAGCTGAACCAAAGTTGACGCGATGCAGAAACCTCAACAAACAGCCATATTTGCACTTATTACTCTTAGACTAACGTTATCTTGGTTCTTAACTAAATCCTTAAGGAATTATTGACCTCATATATTTGTGTTCTCTGTGAAGTAATACCTCTTAACCTTTTTTTGGCACAAACGGATTGTACACTTCTTCTCTCATTCATATAAAATCGTTAAAGGGCGCATAAGCAGAAGGCTTTGTCAATCAGGTGGAGGAGTAACATGACCAATGTTAACGATATTATGTCCGAGCAGAATGACTTCGTCCAAGACGAAACCGTCATTTCTGATTTCTTTCACCTAATTTTGCCAATGAGAGCCACAAGTGTGTACCCCGCATTACTTGACCATCACCATTGGTGGAAGACGCCGCTCACGATTTAAAACGGCGATACGTCAAACACTCGGCAGGGAATTTGCAGTCGACAGGCAATGTTTTAGGTCATTCGCGTCCGTCGAAGAACGAAAGGATAAAATGTTATGTATTCGAGCAACAAGCTTTGCAGTTGACTTTTCTTTTTATTAGCAGTTCATGACGAACTGCTAAAACAGAACTCGCGCCACTTATTAAAGATAAGACTTTAAGTGTTAAATATTTGATGTAGAATAAGATATGTGTTTGGGTTGTAACATCTCTCACTGAATTAAAATGAATGTCTTTAAATGCTTTCCCCGATAAAACTTTCTGGTCGGGCTTTACATTTACATTTACATTCCCAAGTAAGGGTAACGACAAATTGTTTGTGGCAAATAATGATGAGCTGGGGTCTAGGTTGTTACAATGATATTTAGAGACCCTGTGTATTATCTCACTTGAAAGATGGTAACCTGATTATCAAGTTCAATTTTGCTGATTTGATATTTAGTTAGACCTTGGACTTCGACCAAACTTGATTCGATTTTCTTTTCAAGTCTATACGCTAATGTGTCAGGTATTTATTTTTTAACAGATTTCGAACTAAAGAAGAAAACCTAAGTTATAAAGAGAACATTGGATTTTTGCCAACTAGCTCGGCTGTAAGGGGTTGAAATCCACGACAAGCTAAGGATATATACAAAACTTCCTGATTCAAAATAAACGTAATTGATTCGTTAAACCAGATTTATATAGTCATGCAACGTTGTATAATTGTGTATCGTCATACTTCTTTAAAACATCCGTAAAATAAATAAATATGTCTTTATATACAAACATGTAAAAGACAGTTAGACTTATTTATTTATATGTGCTTGGGTTTTCTTCACACTCTCAATAAGCGACATTGATAGACTAATGAGACCAAAAACGATATACATGTATTGGAATTTCATGATTCCCAGTATATTGGTTGGTGGTTTAAAGCAGTTTGTTAAAAAATGGGAACGTTTGAAAGTTAAAACAAAACGTTGTTGAAACAATACACATGTACAGTTTTGTATTGCTGTATGAAATAAAGTTAAAAGTATTTATTGAAATCATTATTAGTTCAGCATGAATCGTAATGTCTAAATATGTACAGTCTATATAGCGGTAGAGCGTTGCAACGGTTTTAGGTCGTAGGGTGTAAACAGGCTCTGAAAACTAAAATACGAACTGATTTAGCTTCAAATGAATATTATCCGCTGCGTCGACTGGTCGACTTAAGGTGTGTTCATGACTATCTAGACCCATGTATTCATTTAGAACAGGTAAGGGTTGGGGGCTTTCCTCCTATGATGTTGCAGGCATTGTCACACAATTTAGATGTTGTTGATACGCTTTCAAATACAATAACCATGTCCCCCTCAATATGGCAGCTATAGAAGAGACAGAATGTGTTTATAAATGTATGAAGTAATTAGTCAATATCCGTCAATATTACATGGACACATACAATAGTGTATCTAATTACTAGTTTCGTAAATGCCTTTGTTACACTGCGATCATCGCTACTTAATATAAATATTGTTGATACTCTTTCAAATACGATAACCATGTCCTCCTCAATATGGCAGCTATAGAAGAGTCAGCATGTTTTTTTTATAAATGTATGAAGTAATTGTTCGATATCCTGTTACGTGTACACATAAAATAGCGTATCCGATTGCTAGTTTCGTAAATACCTTTGTTATACCGTGATTGATATCTCTCTTTATGTCGTTTTAACGAGTTGTACATATGTGCGTGATTTAGCAGTTTGTAGTGAGTCCTTCAGGAATCAAATAGGACCTGGTTTATTGTCAGGATTGCTGCCAACTTTCAAAGAATTTGTAGAAAATGCAGAGGATGTGGGTTCATTACCAATAAGCATTATGTAACTGAAATAATACTGATAATGACGTACAATATAAACCAAACAACATCTTTCCTTAACATTTGTTTTTGTATTTTTGAAATCTGACCGTTGTGGTATTCAGTGAATTCCAATGCACGAAAGCGCGCGTCTTATTTTTAAACAAACACGTTGTTTTTGTGTTGGTATGTTTGAAGGTCATCTTTGACAGAATGGTTGTTATTCGAAAATAATATCTTCGCAAGATCGTACCCATTCCATTGCCAATAAAGAGACAATATCTTAATAGTATTTAGCTTAAGTATCAATCTACCCTACACTTCTCTCCATAAAGAACAAAACGGAAGGTCTTTTATCGAATTTTGAATTTATCTGGGTTTTCGTGTTCAAATCCCAAACTTGCATATACCATATTATGTTTCCGGCGTCTATTTAAATATTATAACAATTTTTCATTTCTCGTCACGAAATAGTATTGGTAATGTTGGAAATAAGTATATAACTTGAAAGATTCTTCTGCAGAAAAAGGACGATTAGAAGTACGGATAGTTGTACGATCATCGTTACATATTTGAGTGATATAACACTTTAAAGTGCTACTCTTATAGTTGGAAGTCCGAGATCTTTAACCTGACTTTAAAATACATTGGACATTCATAAACCTGTGTTTTGATTGTTTCAAACGCCTTACATGTAACATTGAAAAGGGTTGTTTGAATTGAGGGTTTCCCCGTTTTCAAGCAGTATTTATATCATATCACGGGTTCAGTGCGTCTATTTAAATCCGTGGTATATTCTCACCAGTAGTGATTAATATTGTTTCCAATCCGACGCTTTCCCACGTAAATATGAATAATCAGTGACGACAGATAAATAAACCACGTATCCGCCATCACTATCAGCCCGGCTTCGTAACATTACTGAACATTTTTGAAAAAGTATTGATCAATATTGGTATATAAGTAAAACAGATGAAGTGAAATCCGCCATTATCTCAATTGTAAACGATGGACCGTGCCATAGCTGTGCAACCAATGAATCCGATTCTGGATGTCGTTAAGGTTAACTATCCTCTACAATGTGCTTGTTCTATGCCTTTCCACTATTGCGTCGTTTTGAAGTACTTGGAACTATTAAAACAATGGCACCGTTTGAAATCAATAGAGAATAAAACGCTTGTAAATCGTTTATACTGTACCAGATCTCTCCTAGCTGTATGATTAAGTTTATGGTTAAACGCCTAAATTCTACGATGTTTCAGTTATTTAGCGGCGTGCCCTAATCTTGATCGGTACTACCTTTGTTGTAAACCATTCTGAGTTCTGAATTCTTTGTATCGTTTAAAAAGATCCCTTCGAAAATGTTGTTATTTCATTCATCCGCCATTTGAACGTCGTTAATGTTTTCTATTCGGCAAACTTGCGCGTGATCTCTGCATAAAAGGGCTTTAAGTACATTGACACAGGAAGAAAATATTCCTTTGTCGTAAATAGTGACGTATTTAACAGGTTATCTGATTACTAAAGGCATATGTATTGTCTCATATTTACACAATATGTATTCTAAATCTGGGGAAAATGACTGCGTAGGCGAATCCAAAATGAACTTTGAAAGGTAATCCTGTTTCCATAGCAGACTGTTATCTATTCATTTTGGAAGCGTGTACTTTTTTAACATTATACCACACTTCTTCCAATTGTTTGACGCACAATAATAACTGATACAACCAGAGACATTGTTATCTATGTCTCTGATACAACGTACATCACACGTTTATCAAAACATGTTGTTATGGTTGGTCTACGGACAATCAATTTAGCTATTTTATCCTCTTTACTTTTACACAAGACAACTTGAGTAATATATATAGGTGCTACCTATTCACGAAAAAAACAATATACTTTCTTTGTAAAATGTAGTTTCAATACCATTTATTGTTCTAAGTTTCTTTTTTCATATTCATAGTTTTCTGTAAAGCCGTCGAGATATGTTTTAAACGAGGAATTTGGTACTACGACCGGGCTTACTTAATCATATTTTGGAGAATTATAGCTCTTAGTTACGTTGACGAATTAATGGAAAGAGTTGTCTACAGATACTGGTAGTCCTGCAATTACTCTATTTCGGATAATCTTATGCATGAACAATAATCTTGCTGTTTATGGAGCCATTCTACCGTGCATCTATTGATTGACAATTATGATCAATTTATTTCTCCCATAAAGAAAGCTTTGAATGGTCTTTTTAGCCTGAGGTCTTTGGCCGCGAGTATACTCCGCACCTAGTGTGGGGTATACGTGCAGACCAGGACCCAAGGCTGTTGTGATATTTCTAAAGCTGCAAGTTGACCGTGTCTTCAAACCCTGGCGACTTAGTTAAGTCACCAGTGACCAGTAAATATTTTTCTTTAACTAAAACAAGACAGGAGCTATGTTTTCATTTTTCAAATAGAATTTGTCTTCATATCGGAATTTGTCTTCATACCGATTTACTCTTAAATAATGTTTATTTTCATTTTGTAGAATCGTCCAAACAATTATGTTTGACCATATGTAAATAATGGGAATTGGAGAACTCATTTCAACGATATTTCAGTTACTGCACCTAATTTTGTAGGAATGGTGAGGAAGGGGAATTCAAATGTAAAATCCGGAAATACTCTCCTAATCAAGTTTATATATCGCTCAGTTCTTGCGATCAGGTATGCATCGAATTTTTGCAGTGGGATCACTGTACCGTTATGAAAACGGTTTTTATCGAAAGAATACAACACGATGATGTGCGTATTGTAGTTGGTCTTACAAGGTCCGTTACTCCCCAAAATGTGTTCTGAACTGAAATAGGTTGGTTATCACTTGCTGATAGCCCGAAATACCGAAAACCAGTTTGGCCATACAAAATTCAAAATTGACAAGCACCAAAACATTTATCACAAATATTCCCTCCAATTGAAGAGAACAGAACACATTATCCGTTACGAAATGCTAATGCCATTTATTCATAGAACGACAAGCTAAACTAGTTGCTAACTCGTGTATCCCATCTTCTGTCGCTCGACCTACGAAATGAAATCAAAATGATCCCATCTATTTTCATGTTTTAATTGCAATTCCTCGCTCAATAACCCAAGCACTACAGCATAGGTGGGCGGAGATTCTTGGTTACGCATGCTCGACTAGAAATAACTAAATAAATTTCCATATTTATGATGCAATTAATTATGATTCTTGACTCTATGAAGTGGATGCAGAAAATCTGTCTTTATACGAACCAAATATCATACTAAATGGTTGCCAATATTTCGCCTCTATGGCGCCTCTATCCCTTTCAACCTTCTCAATTTGAATATGCTATTAATTGGGAACTAATATCTATGTTTCAAGTCAAACTATTATGAACTAAGGCATTGCCTCTATACCGCTCTCTCACCTCAATTGCATGGATTTTGTGAAAAAAACACTTACATATTAATGAATATGTGTTTCAATCACAATTCAGAGTACAACTTTACGGAAGTATAAAATTTGGCTTACAGCAAATACTCCTTTTGTAACAAAGCTGTCATTTTTGTCACATTGAGAAAGGTCTCAGTAAAAGGATAAGTCTCCTTGCAGACTCCTGGTAAACTTTTTGTATGGTATAAGTTTTATATGGGTATACGTTTAGCTTGTTTGGGCTATGCATGAGGGCCTTTCATCAATAATGAGACATTCATCATGTAAGGACAAACTGCTCATGCAGTGTCAGAACCACCAAACTACAATATTTGAACCACAAGTCTGTCTCTGCATGAAATCATAGAATTTTCTTCACATAATTATGTGTTGTAAGCACTGGTTTAACCCTTTCCCAAACAACAACAACATTTGACCACTTTGTTGCAGACGACTTTTGACGAGCAATTTTTCCTTTACCCACAATGTATTCTGGCCTATCAGAAGATTATTTTCCAATTACATCACATTTTGAAATGTCGTCTGCAAACTCATTCATTTTGGTACAGTAAAAAATTTGTTGTTTGGGAAAGGGTTAATTCATCATGAGAACCAACAACATGTCATTTGGTGATGAAGAAGCGTCATTTGGGTTAATAGTATCAGACAATATTCAACAACATACTCATCTGCTTGTACATTCTTAGGTAACTAAATTACATCATATAGAAAGCCAATCAGGTATTTGTTTGAATTTTTCTTTACTCTAGATAAGGAAATCCCAAATAAATTTCTTAGCAGATCTCCAAAGGATCATTCAAATACAACAAATAGCTTTGTTGTAGCCAAATGGTTTTTGATTAACTTTAAAATAAAAGAAAATGATTCTATAATTTTTCATTAATATTTTATTAACCTTTGTTCACACATAGAACACTGCTTTTTTTATATGTATTTTTTTTATCAATTAAAGAACTTAAAAAGAGTAGTGTATGCAATAAATGATTAATATAATGTAAGGGTGATAATCAGAAGGCATGTATTCTTATTCCTTGCTTTAACAAATTGGTTGAAAAAATAAAGCCACAGCTTGATATTTTCATTCACCACATCACCAGTTCCCTGGCCTTCATCATTTGAATAGAAAATAATCCTTAGAGTTGGAAAAATATGACAGAAACATTTGTGATCAACTTTTTCAAATAAAAAATATTAACAAATATTCTAAGACATACATCATTAAGACTTTTATTCAATTTTTTACAAAATGTTGATTCAAATTTAAAGCAATAACAGATATTAATCAAAATCTCTTTATCAAATAAATAAAAGCAATTGTGACAAGGAACATTTTCTCTCTGAGCCTGTTTCCCTTTGTGATAATTGGTTTAAATTGTGTTGAGTATTAAAAAGGTTTACCTTAAATACTAAAAGAGAAAAAATAAAAAATAATTCAACATTGATGTATGCAAATTCAACTCTCATTTTTGGTTACTTTATACACATGCAATAGTTAGAAAAGAAATTGAAGTAATCACTCAAGTTACTGTATTCCATTGGTCTGCTGCAGGCTTAATAAACAGCTTTAACAAAGTAATGGTATTCTTTTTGTCTCATTTATTTGATTGAGTTGGGTTTTTGAAGGCTTTTTGAAAAAAAAAGAAAAGATGAGACACATGTGACAGTCTTATCATTATAGAATATCCCATAGTCAACCACAATCTTTCTATATTATTGTCCTTTAATGTTGTCAGTACCAACTAACACTAAACACTATCCATCAAACATGATACATCATTGTGAATGTGATTTTTTCTTTATGAAATAAGTCCTTTGAAGAGAAAACTAAGCTTTAAAACTTTTCACAAATCAAACATATAGGTTTATGGTATGTCAATGTAAATCTTCATCTGTATTTGATTATCATCAAATCCATGTGATCCTCCATTACTGAATATTTTGTTGTTGTTACCCACTCCTTACTCTGCCAGGTAGTCATCAGATTTGGCTGTTAAAAGAGAAAAATAAAAAAATATCAATCCTTTGTCAATACTGGCCACATTTAACTGACTGATTATTCTTTTTTTTATATGGGTTTTACATCACATCAACATTATTTCAGTTATGTAGCGATGCCCGACTCTTAATGATGGAGGAAGGCCCTATACTCAACTGCCCATAAGGGCTGGTCAAGGCAGGTAGAGCCATCGGCATTCCATAAGTCTGTTGGGAGATATGAAAATCCATATTCCTCTCAGAATTTGAACCCACGCGGAGAGGGGCCATGTGATTTCAAGTTCTGTATTCTAACCATTAGGCCAAGGAGGCCCCGACTGATCATTCTTAATTGGTAACATTGGAAATGATTATTTCCTCTTGGTAATCAATTGAAGCAGTAATTTGACAGAAAAAAAGAGAACTGATTGATGATAAAAATCTATATTTCAACCTGTCTTGATTTATTTTCTTTCATTCTCATTCAAACCAAGGTTTTCAAAAAAATAAAAAAGGAAAAGTCAATGACAAATTGTGAGTAACACCAAATTTATCAACGTTTATGTATAATTATTTTTTTTCAACAAAGTAATAAAAGGAGGACATGTTAAGAATTCCAACCTTTGTCAAACTCGCTTGTTTCCTGAATACTGTGCTGCATATCATTTTGTGTAATTATGCTATAATCAGAGACATAGATGTTATCTATGTCTCTGCTATAATCTAATCAGAGATGTTTGAATTAGAGAGAAAAACCACTTTGACATTTGAGAGATTGCTCCTTTGTTATAATTAGATTTATATTAGAGTCATTAACTGACACAGGTCCTATATGGGTCCTGTCCGTCAGTGCCGTACCTACATTTTTTAGTTCTGGAGCAGCTTTCCTGGATACCCCAGTACTAGGCTAGGGCTCAGAAGTGACTTGCCAAAGGTCATTCCCACGAAACAAGAGGTCTCGGTGGGACTGGCCCCTGCCCCCCTCGTTTTGAGTTCACCACTTTCACCAATATCTTCTATGTCTATGACACTTATGTTTGTAAAGTTCAAAGGGAAGTGAGAAAGAATATGTAGATCTTCTTACTTGTACTATAAAACAGAGTCAATGTTTATACAGGTCTACATCATCTTTTCTTTGGAAGCTTGTTTGAAATTGTCATATTTCTAACCATCATGCATTCTGTATGATGAAGAAAACACAACTAAGGCATCTATTACCCTAAACCTTTGCAGTTTGGACCAAAATTCTCACTTGCAAGAAAAATTCAATGTTTGGGAATTATATTATCACTGGAATCAAGTAAGATAAGACACTGCCAAACGAATAAGGTTGCATATATAACCAAATACTTTACAGGGTATTTCTTTTTTGGAAAAGGAAATTCATGCTGCCATTGTTATTTAAAATATCGCCTCAAAGCTTCAACAATAACAAATAATCCATGTCCGCAAATGACAAGTTGACATCATTGCTTTATTGGTCAGCATAATCGTGTATTCCATCTACACGATGTGTACCTAACGCTTTCCTTACACACCACGAAAATGACATACATAAACATTAGATCTATACTGCAGGGTGTAATGCCTGAATAGAGGGTGACCATTTATTTCACCGTGGAGTGTTGTTGGGCAAGACACATTTTCTAACCTAGTACTGCAATAACATGTACTATAAAACTAAAAGATGAGTGCTGTAGTTTTGCTAACAAGGAAGAATTTTTTTTAGAGGGATGTTTGTTTACATTGTAAGAAGTATCTTCAGCGAGGTGTGACGAGGGCTCGCCTTCTCGATTTTTCTATGACGATTTTTGGTGAAAATGGTCTATTTATGTATGCTGTTTCATAACGAAATGAAAAAGTACAAAAAGTTCTCTTACCTACAACCAGCGATACATTGTCCTTTCAAGGAGTTAGACACTGTGTCCAATTTAAGGTTTGAAGCGGTGGCGCCGATCCTGTTGTTCGTGTTTTGTTCTTCGATAGAATGGTTTTCTCACGATTGGCGGAAAAAATCATGAGTGGCAATGAATTATGTAGAACCAGTCATCATTACGCGAATGGTTCACTATTGGTAGATATAAAGGCAATGTTTGACAATAAATGTATGTAGAACGAGTCCTTTCCGTTCTTACTCGGAGAGGATCCGAATGCAATCGGGATGTGTCCGACACATCCCGAATTAGACGTAAACCCGAGTTTTCTCCTTTATATATACCGGAAACCACATGTTTTTTTGCTAATACACACAAACACGGTTTGGCAGCCATCTTGTTTTGCAAGTAAACAAACAGTCACGTGACAAACGCCCACTGTAATTGCATTGCGTAAAGGGGTTGTTCTACGAAAGATTTCTTCTATAACGCCCCCAAAAATAAAGAAATGATATAGACAGTTATAAAATTTGATATTTTTTCTATCATAAAACAGATCTTTTTCCTTATCTTTCATCCAAAATAACGTTGTACATGTTGCAGTAATTATTGTACCGTGACACGTCGTAGTTTTCACTACTGATATTTATAAGACGACGGGTCGTGCATTTAGGGCCACATGTAGTCCAAAAGAGCTTCTAACTTCTTAAAACGTGTTCACCGAATTTGAGTTTACCACACAGTCCCTTAGTTTCATCAAATTTTGTTCTTACAAAGAAAGAATTTCTACTGACTCTCATATGTGGCTTTACATTTGTTTGTTCAAAAAGAATCCTGCAGGTAGATTTATAATGTACGAAATTTTACTAAAACTCTACTAGTATAGAATTACCAATCCCTTTGGCAACAATTTTCTGGAATTTTCAAATGAAACCCGAAAAACCGCCTTCATCCAAGCACCAGCCTGGTTTGTTTACAAACATTGCCGGGTTTTTAAAGCATTTGCTCCAAACTCAGAAGCTTTCTGCTATCATAAATATTCAATGGGAATGCTTCTGACAAACCAATTACATGTACCTACACATGCTTCTGGATTATTTAGAGCCTTATGTCATGGTACAGGCAAATAAATGATTCAATAAAGATGATGAGTAGGTTGCTCATTTTGATCAGCTCATTGACTTATAGTCAGGCAATTGAGGTCTTTCAGAATCATCAAAAGACAGTTCCAATCAGGTGTATTCCCCATATTAGTTTGTTCATTTCGTTTTAATTCGAAATGTGGGCGACATTGGTGCAGTGGTAGAGCGTGGGGCTATTGTACCGAGGGTCCCGGGTTCGAATCCATATTAGGCGAGTTCCGGGACTAACCAACAAAACCTGCGCGATTACTGGTTTAGTATCCAGGAAGCAGTCATCAAGAGTGGCTTTGAACAAAGACCTAATAACGAACAAGCTTTAAGCTTCCTTCACAATTGATGTAAAACAAATATTTTGAACTGGTGAATGGTGAACTGGAAATAGCTTGTGTAATAAGGACTAAATACTTATGTGACCAAGGAGCAATAAAGAAAAATTCGGAAAAAGGTCACAACTTTCATTAACTCTTTCCTTCTAATTTGATTTCGGGCAGATCTAACTAGCAATTACAGACAATAATTAAAAAAATATGAAATTCCGGCTTGGTTGTGGTATTTGATAGAATCTTTATGAGCGTTTTCTCAATTTCTAAAAAATGATTTCAGAGGTCATCTGTATCATCAACATGAACAAAACTTTTTGTTAAATCTGCCACTTTTCCTTCAATTATGTACTAATTAGATACTAATTTCATATCAAAATTGATACTACTATCTCTGATTAACCCATTGTCCCATATGGGGAGTTGTGAATTATTAAACTTCATATGCAAGAGCAATTAATATTCAAGAAGCAACATTTTCCGTCTGATATAAGTTATAAGCCATTGTAACAAATGGAGTTATTCTGCATTTTGTCGCTGTTATTTTTAAAGTCGTTTGTGAGAGGTACGGTAACGTGTGATATAATGGGGTAATGGGTTAATATTCACACAGATAAAAATATATAAAGCGCTGCCAAATGCTTAAACTTGAAACCCTCTTGAGACAGGACATCAAAATTCATTGAAATCTCGGCACCGGAAGGTGTCCCAACGCTGTATCCAGGAGACACAGATCATTTTGGTACTGATCATTTTTGTACGTCGGAATCGGTTTGTTTACTCGCAGGCCTCGTTTCAAAATGACCTACACCTTAAAAATGTTACTATTTTTGGCAAACCGTGTTTGTGTGTATGGTATAACCGATGTACACATAACTTGTTACTCGTACGTATGTTACCTATCCGCTCTCCGAGCGCTGCGCGCTCTGAGAGAGCGGTATTAAAATCTTCCTAACGGTCTGACCTTTTATCAAGGGATCACAAATTATTATCCTAGAATACAATCGTGTTCATTTTTTTATGTGCAAATATCCTGCTTTGTCAAACTTTCTAACCCACTCAACCAGTTGACAGACTAATTAAATAGCATTTTAATACGGGCGAAAGACCGTGCCGAAGGCCCGGTCTGAAGACCGCCTATATGTTACACGTACGTACGAAACGAAAGAAGGTACCTACAAAACCAAGGATTTCCGAATGACTCAGAACCCTATAGGACTTTTTTCGGCCATGTTGGTTGCAACCTTTTTTCCGCCACCATATGGCGCCATCTTGTCCAAAAATTTATTTTAATTCAGCTTTTTTGGTAGCAATGATGTGGAAAAATCAAAGTTAACACACCAAAAATAGAAGGATTTTCCTCCAAATATTTTTTTAAAAAACCTTAAACAATAAATCATTTTATAAAATTTAGACCGCATTTCATTCTTTTCCGTTCATTTGGTGAAGGTGGCGTCTCTCATCCTAAAACCAGTCGATTCTACACATGTTGACATGGTGATTACACCAAGAACCGTAGCGTATTACACTTTCCGTTTTTGTGTATCACGTGACAAGTCAGTTTCTTTAAGCTTGAACAATAATTCAATTTTTTAACACGTTGAACAGATGAATCCGTGGCTGTGACAGCCTGGTCGCTGCCACCTTTTGTTTAGATCAATACACTTGATTTCCGCGTGAGTTCGAGACCTGGCATATCCTTTTTTTCTTTTTTTATGATAAAGATACACATTTTCATACGCTTTCTTTTAATTCTTATAATGTTATTGAATTTGTAAATGCATGAATAGTCATGAAAAAGTTTAGGAACATTTATTCTTAGACCGGTCCTCGTCTGAAGTTGGCCCCCCAAATGTTGAAAACGCTCCTACGCCTATGTATCGATGGATACTCCATAACCATATTTTAGCTGTGATCCAGGACCTATAAAAAACTTGGGGGGACGCTCTTCTTCGTGTTGAATTATTTTGACTAAACCACAGAGCAACGATGTTTGTATGGGGTAAGTGATCAGTGGCTTAGGTCTATTTGCAGTGACTGATGAGGAAATAATAGGAACAGGGATATGTCTACTGACACAACTGAAACATTCTGTTGAAAATGTTGTTAAACTATAATCAAATATAGCATCTAAGACTAATTATCATGTATGTGTGGTTGATGGTTCTCGTAGATACTCTCATGTTTTAGCTGTCCTACCCATATCAGTAATGCAATGAGAAATAGAAGACACTGTTCGAGAAATATCGAAAGACTTGTATTATGAGGGAAATCCATCATTGTCAAAATTCTTTGAAATTATCTACAGCACCAAAGGTCCTGCTATAATAAGTTGAAACAAACAAAAGATAATTCTATTGTTAAACACTTGACAAAATTAATTCAGGGTAATAAGTAGTAATAACAAACACTTTTCTTGATAGAATATGTACAGATCTATATAAAAACTTGTTCAAATGATCAGCCATAGTGTTAGCCTTTATTTGGTTAAACCTTCTCCAAAATGCAATGAATGATTTACATTATGTAGTTTAAATAAAGAAAGTTATACAAGTTTGCATATTTACCACATTTAAACTTAACCTTTGCTGCAATGTTGTGTCAATAACCTGTTACTCCCTTTAACAAACTATTGATTAAAATATTCTTTCCAAATGTTTTTTTGTTTTATCATCTTCAGGGTGTAATATCCATACTTGTGGAGTCGAAATTGAGAACAAAGCACAGAATTTTTGTAAATTCCTATAGCTATTACATCTATTGAAAGTAAACAGGCAACATTTCATCATTTATCCTTAAAGCCTCATTCAAGCTTTATTTGTGACTGTTATAAATGAAAGTAATAGCAGATCACAAGAAAATTGCATAATCTAACTATGACATTTGATTTAAACTATGATGAGAAAAGGGATAACTGCTCATTTAGTCATTTGACTCATATCCTGATTTTGTCAGAGTATTTTCTAAAAGACTCCTGCAACATGCAAAGCGTTTCATAAAGTAGAAATAATTTAACATATTATCTTTAACAGAGAATAATAAGCTAATGTGATGCAAGGAAATCTTTCAAAACAATGAATCTGTTAATAACAATACATTTTACCCAATAGTATTTAGAAATTATTATTGTTTATGCTTTATTGCTAGAAATGTCCAAATGATTTCAAAATGTAGAGCCATCATTGTTTGAAATAGAAATTATTTGCAACCAAAAGTGTTTGTAATCAGGAAAAAGAGAGCATTTTTGCAGAGAAAGAAATCATTGTGACAAAGGGAATACTTGCTGTAGAAAAAATTAAGTTATAATGATGGCTTTACTAAATTTGTGTTATGTCTCACTTGCATACAACTGTGTTTACATGAGTTAACATTAATTGGCAACACATTTGCCAAAATCTTGTTATAGAATTACTTATGATGTCTTTGTTCATTTACTTGTAATCATTATATGAATCTCATTTGAAAAGGTAAGTAGATTTGGTTCATGAAATAGCAAGGTCTAACTATACATGGTTTGGCCCCACAGTGGCATAATGGTTAGCGGCGTGGACCGGGGATTGATCCTCAATGGCATTCACCTAAATTGCTGTGTAGTGTTTTTGGCAAGAAACATTTCCTAGCCTTCTACTGGAAGGTTATACAGGCATGTACCATTAAGCTCAAGACTGAGCCATGTGCATTAATGGGAAAACAAATATATTCCAGCCACTTGTTTGAAATTCAATAGTCATTATGCATCCTTTTACATCATTGTTTATTAAGATTTCTCATCAAATTATGAATGGAAGGAAGATAAAGTAATCTAATTGGAAAATATTGCAATGCAGGTTTTCTCTAGAAAAAAACATGCTAAGAGGATGTATTGATATGTACACAAACTAAAAGTCATAAGATTTATGTTAGACATAGTGTTTAAAACAGTATAAAACACATGTATTTCAGGTACAACCTTCTATCTACAGTAAAAAGCTCTTCAAACCAAAATTTCCTTATTTGTATTAAATGTATTTGCAAGGTATTATTCATAACATAATTACTCATGAAAAAGATAAGTTGTACTTACATGTGCTGAAAAAAATCTTTCTGCAGCACAACACCATTCATTTCTTTGGTTGCCGGTTCACATTTGACCTTCACACAGTCTGAACTATGGCTGATTCTGGAAAGCAGACAAATGGAATTTACCTAAAAGTCATTACTATGTTTCCTGACTGTGCCTCCATCAATTATTGGTGAAAAGACAGACGTTTTAGGAGTCATCGTGATAGGTAGATTCAAATGGCAAAGAACGTGTGAATAAAAAAAACCAGGCACATCGTCAATCCAAAATCAAGAATCCAATGCAGATCAAAGTTACTCAGCCTAGAAATGATCTCAATGTAAACAAACCTTTTTTCGTCTCTAAAATATATATCCACATTGCTCTTAGCTTTTAGCGCTGGAAAGTGTACTAAAAACTACCTCGACACATAGATGCGGTAACATAAAATCAATATTCGGAGTAAGACAGTGATCGTAATGTTCATCTTGTTTGTAAACATAGAATGACGGTCCAGAGCACAGGTGCTTGAAACAATCTTCGATAATATATATGCTCTATATGCTATATAAGAGAAAAGGTATACAACGGCGATCTGACACCCGCTCCGATAAATCACCCAAAAGTCACTTAATATTGACAGGATCACAAAAACTTCTACTTCAGCGTGTCTAGGAATGATTTTTCTTTTCAAGAACACTTTTTGTTTTATCAAAATCCGTCAATGCAATCAGAAACAGCAAAGAGTTTCACAAAATTCTGCGTAAAATTTCCCCATGACATTCCTGACGTTCAAGGACCGGCAGGTCAAATTGTTGTTGTTATATTCACTAAACGGAGTAAATAAATCACGTCATCCCATTGGTTAAGAAAACAATGATAATTGTCGAATCAATAGAATTAATTTTGACAACCAATGGGATTACGTAATTTATTTATTCCGACTAGAAAAAGTAAATGGCCGACTCCAAACGTCAAACAGTGAATATTTATTGTTAATATCGCCAATGTGAATTGTGTGTCCGATGCCCGATGTTGTAACCGCATCATATCGAAAGAGAATAGACATATCTTTCGAGGGTATGTGGCTTTTGGATATTTTCGGGGAGGAATTAGTGAAAATTTGCTAAAACCTGTTTCGTGCATCCGTCCGTGGACGTCAGGAATGTCATGGGTAAATTTTACGCAGAATTTTGTGAAACTCTTTGCTGTTTCTGATTGCATTGACGGATTTTGATAAAACAAAACGTGTTTTTGAAAAGAAAAATCATTCCTAGACACGCTGCAGTAGAGGTTTTTGAGATCCTGTCAATTTCAAGTGACTTTTGGGTGATTTTTCGGAGCGGGTGTCAGATTGCCGTTGTATACCTTTTCTCTTATATAGTATATAGAGCATATATTGGGATATTATCGAAGATTGTTTCAAGCACCTGTGGTCCAGAGGTTCTCTTCGATTTATTTATGTCGTTTTTAACAAAATGTAATGTTAAAATATGCGTCCTTTATACGAAAATGAAAGTGTACAAAAGGTTATCTTACCTGACATCATCGTTGTCGTTGTTCGTTCAACAAGGCGATCATTTCATTCGATTTAAGATTTGAAGCGGTGATCGGAACGATGATGATTTGTAAAGAAAATGTCTTGTCACGTGATACACAAAAACGGAAAGTGCAATACGTTACAGTTCTTGGTGTAATCACCATGTAAACATGTAGAGTTGACTGGTTTTAGGATGAGAGACGCCACCTTCACCAAATAAACAGGAAGTGTTGAAATGCGGTCTAAATTTTCCAAAACTATTTATTGTTTTAGATGTTTTAAACAATATTCGGAAAAAAATCCTTCTATTTTTTGTTTGTTAACTTTGATTTTTCCACATCATTGCTAGCAATAAAGCTGAATAAAAATAATTTTTCGGACAAGATGGCGCCATGTGGAGGCGGAAAATCAATTGCAACCAACATGGCCGAAAAAAGTCCTTTAGGGTTCTGAGTAATTCGGAAATCCTTGGTTTTGTAGGTACCTTATTTCGTTTCGTACGTACGTGTAACATATAGGCGGTCTTTCGCCCGTATAAAATATGGAGATAGTCAATGGTTGATACTCTCTCTTCCCTAGGAACAATAACGTTAACACACTTTATCAATATGAAAAACATCAAGTGGAAGAAATATCGGTGTATACAAGAACGTGTCATTGCACTGAACACCGTACTGGTGTTAGACATTTGTTGAAAATTACCTTAAAACCAAATAATTCTACTTGATAGCAGACACTTATTATATAAAAGGAAACATGCACATTTTGTAATTACTTGAACCAAGTGTTACATAGCCCAATAGTGATCCAATATCAACAGTTTACCTATCTATGTTTCCTATATACATGCACACTATTTTAGTATGGAAATGAAGTTATATGCTTAAACTTTTACATCGCATGAACTTGCGATATACAGTGTGAGGTATTATTTCGACCATTGGAGATTTTACCTATCAAGAGCAACAATTCAGTTCGCTACAATGGTTACTATCGCATATCAACATGATTTTCTTCAAACGTTACGATTACCGTCTGTCGTCACATTATTTTACTGTTATTAAATCGACATGCTGGAAAAATGGTCGAATTGATGCTTTTTTCAAACCGATACGTAATGCTAAGTGATAACTGGGATATTCAATCAGAGACCCCTTGATATTGATTTCCCGACTTTTCTCGAATTTGATATGCTAATGTTGACGTGGGGTAAATACTTTTTTGTAGAAAATCGACCGAATGGACGCTGGCTGACGATCAATATCGTTGCTGGCCGACAAAAGAAAAAAAGCTCATCGAATCTACATCGATCTCTCAAACGGTCTTGGGTACATGAAATCCGCGGAATTCCAATCGCTTCTCAGACGACAGCAGTTGGGAGGGAATAATTTTTTGCGCGGCACGTGGGATCAAATGTTTTTTTAACCATTCATGAATCACAGCTACATTTCGTAACAGGAAATCAGAATTCTTATGTATTTGCCATTCTCATTATTAATTGCGGTGGAATAATTTACAAAACGACTTATTTAAAATATAAATTTGATCATTGGCATGACCATTTATTGCGCATCATGTAGGATGTCATGTCTTTCAACCATTCAAGAACCACAGCTTCATTTCTCAACAAGATCTCAGTATTCTTATGTTTGCCATTCTCATTACTTATTGCGCAGGAACAATTTATGACCTGTATGACGAAATGTCACCATCCTTTAGATATTTGTTGACAGTTTGAGAAAACTGATGGCATGGGTAAATGTAACAAGCAATTCCGACTCATGTCACAATTGTTTGAATAGTCCTTGGCTTCAAAATCATTAAACATATACGTCGTATGTACGTGCACACACGTAAAGCATGGGGGAGTTAAATGTGGAATTCGACGCATCAAATTAAAATAAGACAACTGTATTCATTCAACCGACTAACATTTATTTAAACAAAGAAAAATATTCTCAGATTTAATGAAAAAAATAACATACAAACATGAATGTTTAGTATTCTGAAATGTATTACCTTTCAAACAAAAATTTCCGTGTATCCCCTTCTTCTCTTACTTATTATGTGTTTCTATTACTTGGAACAAACATTTAAGTGTTAAACAACATTATAGTGTTCAAACAGAGTAAACTCATCTAAAAATCTAAATACACAAGGACCATAGATATGCTTTTCAATAACTTTTTTTCCTTTTTACTTCAATTTTCATTGTTGAAATTAGTTCCAGAGTCAGTTATCTATTTCCAGGTTAGATTAAGCCTATATGAGCTAATGGAGAGTCCTTCATATAACAAAATTTGATTTGTACAATTGTATTTTTTCTATTCTTTGTTTAACTTTTCTCTCTCATTCAAACAATAATATAAAACTATGAGACTTTACAAAACAAAGGTATATCATATTTATCATATTTGTGTTAAAAGCTTGGATTTAATTTTGGTTGCTGACGTTTGAACCATCACTTAGAAGTAACAAATTTGAAACAAAAAAACATTACTTTTGTTATAATCATCAGTAAACTTATGGTAGTTCAAATGTTTGCACACAGTTTTTTATGACATCAAACTGATGCATTACGATAAACTTAACCGAAAAGACTTTTTAAAGAATTTTCCAATTCCCAAATTACAGGTGTCGCAATCAAAAGCAGAAGGGAAAGCTATACTAAATCATGCCAAGCAGATAAAACAGTCCTGGAAGTGGTGTACGTCAATGCATCAGTCGCATGTCAAGTAACTTAAATCTTTAGCATTCCTATTTTCGCGTGTATATATGTCTTTTTTGTTTGGTGTTGATGGTGGCCTGGTTGGCAGCTGCTTCTTTGACTTGGTGGGCCTTAAGTACAGCATCAGCTTCTTCTACCTGAAATACACAATGACATCGGGAGATATTCAACATGTCGCAAAAAATGGCAACAGATATTGTATCAGATTAAACTGGATAGAACTGGAGTTTTACAACTTTTTAAACCTCGAATAAACAGATACAAATAGGAATCATTAATGTTTTTTATTTGGTTTTCTAATGAATGAATGAGTGAAGGAATTTATTTGTGTATGTTATTAACACCGTGTCAACAATTTATTTTCAGTCATGTTACGACTTCCCCGAATCCAACAGTACAATGCTAGGGAACTGACGTGACGTGCAAAAGGATACTCCCATGAAACCAGAGATATCTGTATTGCTTAAATCCGGGACCCCTGAGTTCTGTCCCCGCCACCTTAACCACTGGCCCCCGCAGGACCCCTGAATGAAGTTTTAAGTTGCATTGACAGATAAGGTCATTTAGCGTGTATTATCATAATATTTATGTACGTGATGTAGGTTCTTGAGGTGATCACAGCCAGCTTATTAGCAATGGAGATGTACCTTTTCTTCCCTGCACACAACTGGCGGTTAAGGTTGGTAGTATTAATGAAAGCTCACGAAATTATCATTACACACACACAGGGCAACAAAAATTGCCACAGAATGACACAAGTCTTAAATTTTGATTGGATTACGATACATACCAGTTTCAACAGTATAACCGTCATATTGCTATAATCTGCAAAACAAATTTCCTTACCAGTACTCCCTAATGTTCTTTCAAAGTTGTTGAGTGATTTCCAACATAATACTATTTGATTAAGAAACAAAGATCAAGTGACATTGGCTTCATTAAAATTACGTCATACGATGGTCAACTAAAGTAGTTTCCTTAAAATGAGATTTTATAGATCCAATATAATTATGACTTTTTTAGTATCTTCCAACATATTGAGGATTCTTTCTGTGACTTTAAGCTTATTAATATAATCATAAATGGACCAAACTATTTTAGAAAAATATAAACACAAATTGCAAAATGTATCGATTTCAATAAATTCTTCAATATTGGTTTCAGTCATGCAGACATCTGATGCATGGCACATCCAAAATTCCAAAATTCTACATTAGAAAACACAAACAAGTCGAAAAAAAACCTAACATTGTATTTACCTTAGCTTTAAGGGACTCAAAAGACTCCAGCATGTGCAGCAAGTCCGAGTTATCGATCTCGAGCAACATTCCGGTGATCTTTCCCGCCAATTCTGGGTGCATGCGCTGGATGAGGGGGAAAAGTCGCTCTCCAAGCATCTGTTTCTGCTCCTGTGGCGAGGCCGCGGCCAACATGGAGGCCGTCAGAGCGTCCTGTCCGGGTACCACTATAGACCGGCCTGCTCCTTTCTTGAAAACATAATCATGATCAAAATTAAACATGCAAACTATTGAACATAAAACGGTATGAAGAGGAATCATTAACAGTAGACATAGACATAGAGTTGATGAAAGAGTAATGTAAGGAAATGAATTTTAAGATATGAAAAGTCCTTTCCATTGCAAATCTTCACGATATTTCTTGTCCATTCTCAAGGGTTAAGGCCCCGGATATATACAGCACAACTTTTCTAAAGTATCACCTTACTTTATAACAACACGTCCCTGAGAGCCCTGGGTCGCTTACCGGTTAATTGGGGCAAAGGGTGCAACAAAATTGTTAGTTTTACTTAGGACGGGACAATACGTCATGAATTAACAAAGTATTTACAAGATTTCTATTAATGGCACTTTTTAGTCTAACTGTCATTTAAACAAACTTACTAGAGGATCACAAAATCATGATAAATTGTACTATATATATAATCTAGGTTGTTTGATTTTAAGATTTTCTTGTAAACATTAATGTAAAACTGACATGTTCAGTGCCCAGGTGTCATGATTTCAACAATATTGATAAAGGACAACAAGAGAGATGAAGATTTATAAAGTTTATAAAGTTTTTCTTATTCTACATCCATGTTAAACTGATAAGACCCTGGAGCAGTTTGTTATAGGACCAGTAGATGATGCTAGATTCCTGGTTGGTTTGATGTCTCCAGAGAGGAAATTGATTAAAGAATATCTTATGTATGGCTATGCAAAACTGATAAGCCCACAGAAAGTGACATTTTAGGCCCGGCAATCATGCTTTGAACAAACCTGGTAGTGGACGAGTAAATGAAGCTGCATACTAACTATTGAAGTGTCTTTCTTGATTGTTTTTCCTAATGTTCTATGACTCAAGAGAAAAAGATTTTCTAAAATATTTTTTCATATAAGGCTATGTTAAACTGATGACTATAGGGAGGGGCCATTTAAGGTTGAGATCATGATTTGAAAAAAACTTGGCAGAGGACCAGTAGGTGATGTTGCATATAAAATGTATGAGCTCTAGGCCTTATCGCTCCAGAGAATATGTTTAAATAGTTTCCTTTATAAGGTTTCGTTAAACTGAAAAGCCCCTAGAGCGTGGCCATTTAAGGACTGGGGATCATGATTTGAACAAAATTTGCAGACGACCAGTAGGTGATGCTACAAACAAATTATCAAGGCCTTAGGTCTAATGGCTCTAGAGAAGAAGAACTTTGTATATTTCCTTATACATGGCTATGTTAATTTGATAAACTCCCAGGGTAAGGTCATTTAAGGCACGTCAACATCGAGATCCAGTTGTTTAACGATAGACAACTTTTAACAAACCTTAAAAATCCCAATCTACCCCCTTCACAACACACTACAACCTAATACTTCTCTACACGTTTTACATCCTATTGTTATGCTGGTAGTTTTATACAGGAAGTTACAGTGTTACTGGTGACGTCAACAACCTTCGCGCTGGCGTTGTAATAATCAGTGAAAACTTATTTGTTCTGTTTTACCATGATTCCTCCTGTAATATAGCAGCGTGTTTGAGTGTCTGTCGAATGTTGGATTTTGATATCACGGACATGGCTTGCTGTACCTGGCTGATAACCGACCGATATCAATACTTCAGCACTGGAAATCCTTTTTGCTCGCTGCTCTGTTGCTGTCTGCTTTGCACTTTCTTCTGTAATTTCCAAACGTCCAAGACTTTTCAAAGATCGGAGAAGCTGTGGTATCGCCTTATCCGGAATAAACTTGTAACCGCCCCTTTTATTTAGACATGATAACTTTGAAAGTTGGTCTTCAATATCCTGCACTTGTACTCTGGCCTCCTTTGACTGCATCACCAACTGTCTCTCTTGCTTGTATTTTCTAAGTTCCTCTATGGATGACGTCATCTGTTGTAATTTGGCCAGGAGGGCAGCACAACGTGTCGTTGTTGACTCAGCTGCGGCGACATGTAATGCCTCATTTGCTTCTTGCATCGAGGCGTTTTCCAGTGAATCTAGTATACTATTAATTTCTACCCTGAATTTTCTGATTTCATAAACGATTTCGGAATGAAGGCATTGTGCATTACTTTTATTGTCCAATGAGTATTGCTTGGCACTATGAAGACGCCGCATTAGATCGGTCATATCTTTCATCAAATATTGGTATTCACTTCTCTTTTCGTAACCCTTTGCGACATCATCGATATACTCAATTTTGCAATGTTTATGTTTTTTAGAAGCACACACTGAACAACAACTTGTCTTGTGAGAGTAACAATGATATTCAAGAATCTTTCCATAATGAAATGGACATGTATTGTCTTCATAATACCCCATTTTTTGTCTTGGCATGCTGTTTCGATCCAATAGTTTGTGTGATTTTGATATACCAGCTTTTCTATGTGCCTTTCCATCAACATCGCAGAGAAACTCATTGCACACTGTACAGTAGAATACGGCGTCTTTCTCTTCATTCACTCCTAGACAAGGGTCACATAGAATACCTGTTGTATGGTCGTCACCGCCAACCTCATTCCGTCTTCCAGAAACTTCCATGATGGTAGAGTATTTCTGTATTGAATAAAACATATGGACCTTATTAACTTGAACAGTTGGGAACGTACAACAGCGGCTTTCCCAATATAAAGTTTTAAGTGTTAAACTTGGATCGAAGACGACCAACTCGTCAAATATCTATTTCTGTATATAAATATACCTGTTAAGACATGTATACTAAGGACATGCTAAAAGTCAACATTGTCTACTTTTATTACACATTTTAATCAGTTTATAAAAAAATGAAATACATCATTACAGTCATAATTACTTATCCTAATAATTGGACAAAGATAAACGTTCCTTCAGTTGTCTCATTCTGGAAAAAAGATGTATATATTTTTTCTTGACTATGGTGCCTAAAACTTAAGTGCAGCTTTTTCTAAGAACCATGCAGAAGGTGATTTATCCATGGTGACAGAAGTGCAAAATTTTTAGCCAGATGTATAGTGCTTATGACCAAAATAAGTTTGGCTGAATATTTCTTTATTCCTGTTACAGTTGCCATGGAAACGGGACATTTTCTTTTTTGCCATTTATCAGCCCAAAATGGCAAAAGAAGAGTGATTTTTGGTCATTTTCACAATGAAAAAACATACATACACAATAAAAAAAGAGTTTATTTGTTAAATAACTTCTTCAGATTATCATATGGTGTAAAGAAATTTCAATACAAGTTGCTGCTAAACTTAATACTTTTTGACATATGTCAATTCAGGCTTCAACAGGTTTTGCACATTTGGGATTTTTAAGGATTTTTGGAAAATTGACACATTTCATCTCCAATTTTCTCTCAAGACCAACCTAGTACAGGGGGCTCATACTATTAAAACAGTAAAAGAATATCTCCTCTTACATAAACATGAAAGAAAACCGCGTGTTTTTTCTTCTTTTTTGAGAAATCTTGAAAAAGAATAGGTACCATAGCAACAAGAATGGAATTTGTCTTTCCATCTTAAAGCACTCAGATTTAAATCAAAAAAGCAAAACAAAGCAATATAAAATGTGCATTTATAAGTCTAAATATGAATAAGATGAAATATTAAGACAAACATTGGTTGTCAACCAAAAAACAGTCTTTTAAAGGCTTGCCAAGGAAACAAAAATATAAAATAAATCACAAAAAACATCATATTTTGTCTCCAATTTCATCTTAAGACCAACCTAGCACAATGGGCTCATTATATTAAAACACCAAATGGATTTGTCCTTATACTTTAACAAGAGAGAAAAGTGTGTGTTTTCTCTTCTTTTTTGATAAATCTCAATAAGGAATTGGTCTCATAACAGCAAGAATAGAAATTGTCATTCTATCATTAATCATACTGATTTCACTCAAAAAAGCAAAACAAGGCAATACAAAGTGTGCATTTAAAAGTTCAAATACCAAAAAGATAATTTGTGGAAATAAAAATTGGTTGTAGACTTAAAAAAGACTGTTTAAAGGGTTGCTATGGAAACAAAAAATTGAACCCCTGCCCCCTCAAGCATATTTCATCACTAGTTATCTACTTTGATACAACTTCTTCAAGAATGCAATACTGATAAAGCAACATAAACTTATATAAGTATTCAAACTGTTAGAAATATGTGTTAAGCTTCTATTGTGAGCATAAAAGTAAGAATCATCTCCCTTACCCGTGAAAAAGCCTTATAATTCACAAGACTTATAATTCACGGCAAAAACCAAATATTCTCTATGTATTGAATCTTTTTTGCCATTAACAGCCCAAAATGGTAAAAAAAGAATGATTTTTGGTCATTTTCACATTGAAAATACATACATGAAATGTAGGAAATAGATAAATGTGTTATAACAGTTTCCAAGAATATCATTTTGTGGAAAGAAATTTCAACAAATGTTGCTGCTCTACTTTATCCTTTTTTACAGAGGTCATTTCAAGATTAAACTGGTTTTGCATTTTTTTTATTTTTAAGTATTTTTGGAAAATTGACATTTCATTTTAGATTATCTCTCAAGACCAACCTAATACAGAAAGCTCATATGATCAGAACAGTAAAAGGACATCTCCTCTATCAAAATCATGTAAAAAATCCACGTGTTTTTTCCTCTTTGTTGAGATATCTCAAAAAGGAATAAGTACCCTAGCAACAAGAATAGAAATAGTCATTCCACCTAAAATAATTCTATTTTAACTATAAAAGGCAACAAAATGCAATTTTAATTTGGTAAACAAACTTTTGATACCAAAAAGATGATACATGAATATATAAAATGGTTAACAACATGAGAAAATCATTTAAAATGTGTTGCTATGGAAACCAAAAAAAAATGAAATAATTCAAAAATGGCATTTTCTTGTCTTGATTTCTTGATGCACCTTACTTAGAAATGAAACACATATAAAGACATAAAGACATGTTTAAACTAAAAAATTAAGCAAATAGAGATGTATGTTTCATATCTGACCACAACTCATAAGGAACAAGTACTGTAGAAAGCATCAAATGAAAAATTTGAGCGACTGATTCAATATTTTTCACTCCAGTAAAGCTATTTGGACTTTTCACAAAATGCATTTGAACTCTTTTAGATTGATTACTGAGCTCATGTTAGAAAACACAGTGCAATACAATTATGTTGCTATGGAAACATGAAGAAAACAACAAATTCCTGGTTAGACCTTTTCCAATATGTAAGTAAAAGGGGCGATAGACTTGCTTTAATTTATCAAAATAAAAATTTCTTTGATATTCATTTTGGAAATTACAGCAACATGTATGAATAAATATCGTTTGACTCCATACTGCTTCTATAGGATATATTGTCAATGTTTTATCATTCAAGGAGCATAACAATTATATTTTGAGTTACTACTGATTGATTTAAAAAATAATAATTTCATAAAATTTGATGAAGATTAGATAAAGTTTTTTTTTCATCATCATATTGTGGACAAGCCGAAAATGTCTCATTTTTATCATTCAAGGGCTTGAACTTGAACAGTTCGGGAAGATGGGGGGTATACCTTGCTGGACATTGGTGTGAACTTCAGGAATTGGAAATATTAAAAAAAACAAAAAACATCCCAAATTAGCATAATGAGAGAATACAAAATTTGGTAGAACTAACTTATCACTTAACAATAGAAGATAAGCTTTATTTAAGAAGACATTGGTCATTTGAGCATTTCTTCCTTTTCTCATTATACCTCTTATTCTACCATACCAGAGGAGGTGTTTTTGATTTAATTTTTCTAGCACAACAGGTTATATTTATTTCAATGTTCTAAAAGCAGAAGACCCAAGACACTATTGAAACAAATTATTTCATTAAATCACAAAGTCTTCAAAATATGACACAAACAACCTGCATGTTTAATACTTTAAAATTGTTGTAACTTCAAATTTGGACCAGTCAACCAATCTTCATGAAAGAACATTGAACTGTAAGAATTAAATATCAGCTATCAGTGTATATAAGATAGACCATAACTACAGGGAACTTCTTATCAGTGCTGATTTCTGTAATAGATGTCTTCTTATGAGCATCATGGTTGGTCTGTCTTGTCTTTCACACAAGTTATTTCTGAATAAGATAAAAAAAAAAGGATGGGTAAATAAGTAAATAAGTAAGTCAATATAAAAAAAAGATTAATAACATATTTCAGACTCAGTTAAAGTGAAGACATGTGCTGAATATTCAGAATGGAATGTAATGTACATTGTGTAAATCAAAATAATCTATCATAGAAAATCAACCTTATGCAAATGGACTCCATGATTGTCTTCAAAACCAACTGAGAGAACTCAAATATGGCTTTATTTGGCATGACTTTAGATATGAATTCAGAAATTCTTACACATTATTTCATACAACCATCATTGTTAAGTGGTTTGTTTGTTTGTTTATATATATAGAGAAAGATATTGTGTCAACAATTTTTCAGTCATGTTACAGCTCACCTGGATTCATTAGTATTAGGCTAGGGATCTAGCTAATGCTGGGCCTTAAACAAGGGATCCCTAAGTACTAACACCAGCACCTTAACCACTAAACCAATAAGGACCCTTATTATCAGGTGGCAACAAGAATTCATCAGGTTTTTGATGTTATGGATTATTCAATTTTTCAATATACTTCATAATTTAAAAACTTGAAATAAATACTCACCCACTGCACAAACAGTCATTTCTACTTAGTCTAGTTGACTTTAATTTAAGGAACACCTTTCTGTCATCAAAGGAGGGTCTCACCATTGCTTGTAGATGATATGTTCATGGAGCCACTTGGGCACAATCCTAAAGAAATAAAAAAACAAAAAACAAGTAAGTTACAATAAAACTCTATTGCATCTTATAAAGCAGATAAGTTCTTTTTTATACATAAACAAACAACTAGTGCATAGGTGTTTCCTTTAAAGATAGAATTAATGTGAAAAGGAATATTTGCTATAAGCCTCTTAAATTACCAAACCCTCTCCATATCTGTTAAAATCGTGGTAACAATATATTTGAATTCTCATGAGTGATTGACTCTCGCCCAGTAATGGAATTGGGGATGGCTTTATTTATCTTGACCGGCCCTGATGGCTAAAGGTAAAATAAGGGGTCTCCCTCCATTAAATTGCATCAATGATAAGTCGGGTATCCCAATATGACTGAAAAACTGTTGACATAATGTTAAATCCAAATAAAATAAGACAAAAATGAATGAGGAAATCCTTAGTTAGACAATTTGGCATAAGAATTAAGATATGAACATTATGGGAAATGATCTTGAAATATAATATATGGCATATTTAGTAGTATAAGACAGGTGAATAATTCTGAACATAACAACACAATATGAGCAAAATACTTTACATATTGCTTTAAAAGGAAGCTTATTTTCATCTCAAACTAAGTTTCTTCTAATCCATTGACCATGTGTGTTTTTGTAACTGATAGGAACTATAGGCATGCAAAATTGATTTTGTGAAATGTCTTTCATAAAGACTTTTTTTAAGAAATGATCGTTAGAAATGGAAAAAATCACTCTTTACAAAATCAAGCATGGTCAGTAAGTCCCTTAAATATAAGAGTAGCCAAACTCATTATCCAAACACTTTTTTTTGACATACAGTATGCAGAATTATTACCCCACCCATCACAAAGAAATTAAAATATTTCAATTACATAAGATAAAGAAATCAAGCCATTTAATAGAAAATCATTTAAAGCATTATCTTACCTTTCTCCATTGCAGCTGTCTTGGGATAATTAAGTCATTCACTTTTTGCGACAAGGAAAACAATCTGTCATATTGAGACTCCTTCCTTCAACTTTTCTATCAGTCTAAAGCACTATGAGATTGCACTATAAAATATTTCCTACACTTTGTAAACATGAACAAAGCTGAAGCCCTTGTGTCATCTTTTTCATTCTCATCAATATCAAACGGAGATTATTTTTTAAACAATACAGCCATTCAATAATGGGTCAACAATGTTTACACTGACAACAAACTTCAAAACCCGCCATTTTTGCTGTTGTTGTTGCTAATGGAGTCATTTGTAAATAAATTGACAAGTGAACAACTATTAATAAAAAGAGCAAAAACAAGTGGTATTGATTTTGATTTGTATGATTATTAAATAGAAGCAATTTTTAGATGATAATAACATTTAGTTTGAAGTACTAGAAGATGTTTTTGGAAAAGTTATGACCTCCCTTTTGGGGAAGTAATCCATGAAACCCCAGGTATACAGAGTTGCTTCCCTTGGAAATCAAATAAAATTGTTTTGTGTTAATTTACATCAAAATACAAAAAAACACGCGGGTTTTAGATTTGAAATCAACAGATGATTACCGTATGTTCCCAATGAAAGTATATTATTTGATGAACGAGGTTGGTCTTGGGAGAAAAATCGAACTGAATTTTGCTATATAAACCCTTTTGAATTCACCAAAAAGCCATTGTTTGAAACGCTTCTAGAATCCACCAAAATCAAATTTTTGAAGAAAAAATACTTGTTTGCTTATTTTTAGGCTGTTATCTATCCGAAAAACATAACTTTGTTAGATTTTGTGACATGCGATAAATCACTTTCTGCAGGTTTTGCATGGTTTTTAGGCGGAGTTGGACTTAAATCCATAAACACTCTCAGAGGTTTTCTCGTTTGATTCAGGAGCAAAGCATAGGTGAAATTGAATAGGCCATTTTTTTAAGAATAAATGACAATAGCTTTATTTAACTAAAAACAAATTTAGTTAATTTGACCTATATACAGCAATGCTGTCAAATATTGATCCCAAATCAAAGATGGGGTGACAACTTGCACAGGGTGGTGGGTGGGTGTCTGAATTATCTTTACACTGACTTGATGCCTGAAGCGACGCATGTGATCAACAAAGGGAGACAATTGTCCCAATTCGATCATCCTTGCGAAGCATCAATAAATCAATAAGTCTAAATGAGTTGTCTCCCTTCTTTGGATACAAATGCGCATTAGATATGCACAGAGCTCACATAAAATATTTTGAATAATAAAATTCATATATGTACCGAGGAACACAACTTCCCGGTCGGTATCATATCAAACTTGGAGTGTCCTGTGTAAACGTCGATTTAAGTAGATTTTTACTTGTTTTGAGCCTAAACAATTTTAACTGTGACAATTAACGAAACGTTTGGGTATATGTACGATGAATTTTCTGATCTGCCCCCATTCAAAATACCTGCAGTTGTTCTCCTCTATATCAACAACGATGTGTTTAACTTCCTAATGCAGCCTGACCTATATTCTCTACAAAGGAGCACAATTTCACTTTACATGTAACTAATAGTTCCTTTTGATTAAACATATAATCCAGTTATATAACCATAAGTATAAAGTATATAATGTTCACACGTGTCTAAAGCTATCGTTTGTCTGATGACCCAATGTTACTAGGCCGTAAATAGTGATTGTTGTACGACAAACCTTAACTTCCGTTTTAACTTGAACTTAATTTCACGTACACTCGTTTATCTTAGTATGAGCCAATTGTTTTAATGATTTTAACTTTAAGTCAGACATCATTCCTATGTTCATACTGATCCAATATTCATACCTATTATTTTTGTTTACGTGACCTACAATTACCTTGACTTTGGTAGTTTAAGAAAATAATAATTCTACATTTGCCCTTTAATGTGCATTCAAGCTAGAATTAAGAAAAGGGTCGATTTATATCCCGTTTCAAATACCAAATATATCCGATATTTTGGCTCTAGATACTGGTTTGCACTAGAAATCTTTGCACACAGTATTTAATAACCTCCTCTTCATCAACTGCACTTTTTTGGCATTAGCTCCGCCGAGATAATACATTTACTAATAATTTTACCTACGAACGAAGGTTTTAGACATGGAATATAGATATCAACACTTTTATATTCTTTTTATTATCGTTTAGCCAATCTGGTTTACCTATTCCATCAGCGAAACGTGCTGTGATATGTGCTATAAATGTTCCTGTTGAATACGTTTAGAATTATGAAATAGTTTCTCACCTGCATATCAGTAATAAACGTAGAGTTTCGTCAGACTAACAAAATGGTGGATCGTTTCATTCGTCAAAGTAACACGACTTCATTTCAACCAACCCCTAATTAACATCAAACTTATTAATCGAGTTCGATCACCATAAACGTTAACGTTATACGTTGACTAAATGATTTTCGAAAGCCTAAATAACTGTGTGTCTTCATATCTATACGTACATTTATGTTACAGTTATCTTCTTTATCAAACTTTCATTTCCCTTTTGAACCAATCTATGTTCCCTCGCCTGAATGCCCAAACAGTGTTTTGGACTAAGTTTGTTATATAATTGGACACTCGTCACATATATGTATATATACATTTTTACATCATTCCAGTTTTATATATTCACTGCTGTAAATGTTTTCTCATCATTAGTGCTGTCCCGGTAAGACGAACCTTTGAATGCCAACAACATGACTTTCAAGGAAGAAATAAACGGGTATGCTATGTAAAGGCCCTTATTATCTGGAGCCTTAAATATCACATGATCTTATACCGCGCGGTTGAAAACTGTCCAACCATTGAAGTTCCATAGAACACACGTAAATATTGTCCAGATTAATATCAAAGGTATTTTGTATTGACCAAATTGAAAAGTGAACAGGACTCCTAACAAGTCAGCGGTTAAATCTCGATAGCCAGTGTACCTATCTATATTTCTGACATTTCTTCACCAGGTCCACCAGGAGCAATTTCAACAATTGACTTACTGTTTCATCTAGTTTTACCTTCATATATTTACTTTCTTTACACGAACACACCATTATGATTGATAACCTTTCATTGTGACGTCTGCTTCGACTAACCCATAACTACGCAGTTAAGCCAAGGTGAATAAAACGTGTTATATTGAAACAGTCTTGATATATCAGAATGACATTTTGTTTTGATGCAGTATTTTTTTTTATTTATATGGGTTTTACATCACATCAGCATTATTTCAGTTATGAAGCGATGCCCGACTCTTAATGATGGAGGAAGACCCCATACTCAACTGCCCGTAAGGGCTGGTCAAGGCAGGTAGAACCATCGGCATTCCGTAAGTCAGTCGGGAGACTGCCTCTCATGAAAATCCATATCCCTCATCAGGATTTGAACCCGCGCGGAGAGGGGCTTTGATGCAGTAAGGTTCATGACACTGTGAAGGTTAGCATAACAAATTTCATTAAATGCTGCAGGATAACAAGATACTTAGTAAAGGTATGTGGTTGACCAGTTTCCATTATATGCGTATGACACTCCATAATAGTTATGTATTGTCATTTGGTAGATACCGAAATAAGAAATGAGTAGATAAAACTTGCCTTCAAACAATATTTCAAAATCGATGAATATATTTTCAAGCTTTGGCACACGAGGTCGGCCTTAAACACTTTATTGGAAGGTAAAGTGAAAAAATGAAATTAGAAATAAAAAACAAGTTCTTTTCTTTGATAAGAACTATTAATATCAATAATAGTCTCCATTTATTGCGCTAAAATGACATCGTACTTGGGATGTAATTTATAGCAGTACAATCTTTGCAAGGGTATTTGGTACGCGTGGGTGATTTGCATGCGTAACCGGCATTATCAGATCTACAGGTCATTCGGAACACCTCGGCCATTTCTTAAATTCTTATTATATCTACCGACTTGTTACGGGGATTGCCGAGTAGATACGATTGATCTACAGGTCAGAATCTGCCTTGTTTTGGCCCTTCTTTGTTCTATATAAAAAACAGTCATTTTGGCATGTTCACAGTACCTTCCATGAAAAGATTCAGAGTTAATCCTTGTTGTTCCATTATTCCACACTCCGTCTCCAATCAGAATACTATGAGCTGATATGCCGAAGATCAGCTACTTTTTTCACTACCGGCCATTCGTACCTCTTTTTACGTACCTCTTAAATCGCACTAAAAAATAGTTAGGTCAGCGAAGGACGTCTTCCTCATCGCTTCGCCTTCCGCGAGAAGTAGTTTTGGAAAATACAACAAACCAAGGGTTTAAAACAAGGCCAACACCCACAAAATATCAAAAACAGTCAAAAACACCCCCCCTTATGTCATAAAAGCATAAAATTATCACTCAAAGTAACATTCTCAATTTTCAAGAACTACTTTTTACTGTACAACGACCTCCGGAAGTAATTCTTCAGTGTACTCTGACCTACAGCTATCGAGAACGCCATTTTAGCCTTCCTGCAATAAACACTATTTCTTCAATTACGGAATAGATGATTGAGGTTTGGCTTCACAACAACAAAACACTCTGGTCAAAAAGTACGTTGGTATGTCTGTTTGTAGTAGACGGAAAATGCCTGTTTTTAGTAAATCTTATCTTATTAAGAGATTTCACTATATCCCCAAATAACCACTGCATAACTAAAGTGTGTTCTTTTTCAACACACGATTCTAGGGGCATCCATGACCTAGTAGTAAGAGTAAAGTAATGTTTTCACATGTCAAATGTTTAAATTTAATTTTTCACTCATTAATGTTCCGATCGTAATATGGATAATCATCTCTATGGTATAGTAATTCAAGGTGAACAATTGCAAACAGGATACTTATGAAAAGAAAAAAAAGAGTCAAATAAATGAAACAAGTGACGTGATTTATGTGATACTTAAGTCCGGGCTCTACGACCGTAGGCATGAGGTATTGTTTAAATTAAAATGCTACAAGAACCTTTGCTAATCTGAAGGATTGTGTGAACTGTCAGGAAGATTTTACAGTTGTCTCCATACTTACAGTCTACAGAGCCACACAATGATTTAATTGTATTCAAGGGATGATATATATGGATTTCACAACATAAATTAAGCCTTTGAGCTGAATAATGATCGCATTTAAAGAAATAGTTTTTGGCTTCCTCGATTGCATGACCATATGAAAATAAAGTGCCTTGTGCTAAATGATAAACAAATAAATCTGATCGAAGATCACTACATTTATTTCGCAGTCTAGTATTTAGAACTTTTAGCTTACACTCACCAATAAAAATGTGTTTTGGTACTACTGCACAGGAAAATGTGTTCCTTGTTTTTACTTTTGAAGGCGAATTAACCGATCTTATGCCATGGGAAAGATCAGTCATTCTTGAAGGAATTAAATAATTTGCAGCTGTTTCTGTTCTCCTACTTATAATGTCTATGTCTACAGCATTATGTGAGGGATAATCAGTTCTTGCACCATTCGTGGAAGGGAATATGTCGATTTAATAATTTGGACGAAGTCCATTAAACATCTTAAAGGAAAGAATCAACGTTTGATGAGTTCCTTTAACTTAAAGGTAAATTATACTACATGACTAAACTAACAAAGACTTGCTTGTTGTCAAACGCTGTAAATATTGTGAGTGATGCGCTCCCTAGTTTCTCGAAGTAATGAAGTTACTTGGCTGCATGCATCAACATGCGAGGCAACCACGACTTATTCCTCTAATTAAACAATGATTGTCTCCCCTATTTACCATAATGACGTTTACGCAATTATTTAAAAAAAGTTTTTATTATAAATAAAGCATCTTTTGTTAACCCAGAATCGTATCCAATATAAAGTTTGTGCTCTATTTTACACTATACCACCATACATGGGTATTTAATCCCATGCGTAATATCAAGTAGTACCCGAATAGGTTTACAGTCTGCGGAGAGCTGGTGAACGTTCTTAGACCAGTGCCCAGCAACTTACACATTATCATTTCTATCTACAGCAAGACCACTTGGATCTCTCAGATTGTTGTCGGTATATACGCCTCGTACTGTACCATCCATACCTAGACGTGTTACACGCCCATTGCCCGTATCTGACACGAATATTTTGTTATGGTTCCCATCGATAGAAATATAATCTGGGTACCTAAAAAGGTAATTTCCGGCAGCGTTAGTTAAACTTTTTTCCTTTCAAGTCCATTATTTTCACACACGAGTTGGGATAACCAAACCCAACAAGTAACGAGTTGTTTGTATAGGAAATACCTAACACGTTACCACCGATATCCAGCTGTTGTACGATAGACAACGTTTTCCCGCCCTTCAGAAACACCAATTTACCCCCTTTCTATAAATATAGAAGAGCTGGATAGCTTGCTCGAGCAGCTTCACTCCTTCAACCCTTCTTTCGAAATCATCGAAAACACTACTTCTGGTATTAGAAATCATTTCAACGATTCAGCCAATGCCAGTTTTACTAAGAAAAAGATAAACAGTTTCCACGTGAACAATTCTAGCAACAAATCTTGGGTTGGCTTTAAATATAATAAAGCACGGCAAAACTACCATGAAGCCAAAAACGAATTTCGTCTTAACTCAAGCGATGCCATTAAAACAAGATTACGCGGTGCAAGTAAACAATATCGTAGGACCATGAATTATTGTATAAAACAAGATTACGCGATGTATAAAACAAGATTACGCGATGCAAGTAAACAATATCGTAGGACCATGAATTATTTTATAAAACAAGATTACGCGATGCAAGTAAACAATATCGTAGGATCATGAATTATTTTATAAAACAAGATTACGCGATGCAAGTAACCAATATCGTAGAACCATGAATTATTTTATAAAACAAGATTACGCGGTGCAAGTAAACAATATCGTAGGACCATGAATTATTGTATAAAACAAGATTACGCGATGTATAAAACAAGATTACGCGATGCAAGTAAACAATATCGTAGGACCATGAATTATTTTATAAAACAAGATTACGCGATGCAAGTAAACAATATCGTAGGATCATGAATTATTTTATAAAACAAGATTACGCGATGCAAGTAAACAATATCGTAGGACCATGAATTATTTTATAAAACAAGATTACGCAATGCAAGTAAACAATATCGTAGGACCATGAATTATTTTATAAAACAAGATTACGCGATTCAAGTAAACAATATCGTAGGACCATGAATTATTTTATAAAACAAGATTACGCGATGCAAGTAAACAATATCGTAGGACCATGAATTATTTTATAAAACAAGATTACGCGATGCAAGTAAACAATATCGTAGGACCATGAATTATTTTATAAAACAAGATTACGCGATGCAAGTAAACAATATCGTAGGACCATGAATTATTTTATAAAACAAGATTACGCGATGCAAGTAAACAATATCGTAGGACCATGAATTATTTTATAAAACAAGATTACGCGATGCAAGTAAACAATATCGTAGGACCATGAATTATTTTATAAAACAAGATTACGCGATGCAAGTAAACAATATCGTAGGACCATGAATTATTTTATAAAACAAGATTACGCGATGCAAATAAACAATATCGTAGGACCATGAATTATTTTATAAAACAAGATTACGCGATGCAAGTAAACAATATCGTAGGACTATGAATTATTTTATAAAACAAGTTTACGCAATGCAAGTAAACAATATCGTAGGACCATGAATTATTTTATAAAACAAGATTACGCGATGCAAATAAACAATATCGTAGGACCATGAATTATTTTATAAAACAAGATTACGCGATGCAAGTAAACAATATTGTAGGACCATGAAATATTCTATAAAACAAGAAAAATATGCTAAT